>CM052326.1:12748221-12841111 GCA_028455615.1 Lasioglossum zephyrum | reverse complement strand
ACCGCGCGGTCACGTGTGAACGAATGCATTGACGCTAATGTAATTACGTCCGCGCGCGGTTACGAAAACGCGCGGTTTCCGCCGTGTGTGAACAGGCTCTAAGTAGACGGTAGGTACATAAATGAACCAAACCAGTCATCATGGGTAAGAGAAACTCAAGGTTTTGAGAGAGACTCTTTGCTCAAGTTTTGCCTGGTTAGCTGGGTAATTACTGCCCAACTCTGGTTCACGCCGTGATAACAGTATTTTTAAATTTTTCTAATGTTTGTATTGTTTTAAATTACACTCATTCATTTTTTTTTATAAATGCTTAATGATGCTGTAGGAGGAGTTGGGCAGAATAACAATTACAATATCATTGTTGCCGTATTTCTCTTGATTCTTTAATTGTCCTTCAAGTGCACCGCGGACAATTTCAGGAGGTGGTCGTAAAAGGAACAGGTACCGATCAAGCGGACGTCACACGTTTCCTCTTTGAGTGCACGTTTCGGAACTTCTGCGCTGTTCAAGAAGGACCAATCGCATCCATACGCCAGGCTCTCGTGCTCATTGTATTCACCAATGACGCGCGGTGCTTCCGTGTTCTCGCAGTCGACTATTCGAAACCCGCCAAGCATGCAAGCGGCGAGCAAATATTTGCGCGCGAAAGGATCCCATTTCAAACGCCAAACGCCGCCACCGAGATCCGTCCTCGACACAGGCGTCTTCCAATTCCTTGTGTCCCATAATCTCAACGATTCGTCGTAGCTGAAAATATTTAAATATCTAATCTTGATCGCTCGATTATTTCCCATTTGCAATTACATTACCTCCCGGATGCTAATAAATGTTCTCTCGTCGCATTACTGTGCAAACTCGTAACGCCGGCCTCGTGAGCCTTGCTTATCACGGTGGGATTTGTTCCTATTCTAGTATCGAATCTTCGAAATTTACAATCGTCACCACCTTAAATTGAATTGTTGGTCAGAAACTGTTTAAATGTGTGGTAATGGTTCGTTCGTACCGCTATATATCACGTTCGTGTCCCAGTAATCGAAAGCTGTAATCCAAGCCTCGAATTCATGCGCGTGCCAGGAACTAATACAGATCAGTTCGTTTTCATTGATTTCGAATAACGTCAGAGAACCGTTCGAATCGCTGACTACTATGCTTAAATTCGATGCGTTATCGTGCGACCATCTTCCGCTGCACCAGTCTAAAGATAAAGCAAGAACTTCCTCATCCTCTGCAACTTTCTTTTCCATTAATAGTTCCAAATTTTCTTTCTCAGTTTTCATCTGGTATATTTGCAAGTACCCCAAAGAATTTACAACTCCGAGTAAAATTCTATTTCGCCATGTGTGCGCCCATTTCATGTCTAACACGGCGGGTACTTCTAACTTTTGCAACAAATTCAAATGTCCTTCACCATCGACTTCGAACATATATATTCGTCCCAAACGTTTCGTCTTTGCTGTATCCACTTTTAGTTCATTGTCTTTTACTAATTGATACGTTCCGCATACAAATATGTTTTTGTAAGAATCGGATGGACACCATTCGACAGAGTCAGCACATAATTCTGTGTCGAAAGTGTCCAAATTATAGAACATGTTTGACGGGTCGATCTGAAACATACACACAACACCGAAGCATTACTTCGGAGCAAAGATCGGGAAAGAATATAGGGACTACAATCTTGCAAAGATCAACATTAGATTTACACTCAGACTTCTTTATTCGTCACATAAATATTACATTCGGTATAACTTAAATAAATATGACATACAATTTTCAAATTCTTGAAGGACTTACATGGACAACGATTACACGTTTAAAACCTTAAGATAATTTTGCCAGATGCTTGTCGAATGTACTCTGAAAATATGGCATTTGTAAATTGTATAGTCATATAGACAAGGTACATGTTATTCAATAGTATATTATATCTTTGAAATTATACTATATCTCAAAGAGTAATACGTTATTCTCTTAGTCATTTTCTCCTTAAAATTAATAAATTCTTATCATTCTGAGCAATAGATGATTTAAGTATCGTAGGAACTTTGTTTCTTTCACTCTCACAGTTTTAAAAATTTGTACAGTTCGTACTCGTTAAAACACACTGTAATATATTCGTATATATTACAAGTACGCAATATACTGCTTAAATTAATACCATGCTAATATTTAATCGTGAAAATTCTGTCGTTAAATATTTGTTTCTTTGATATTCGTAGAGATATTTGTACTATCAAGTATTTGGTCTATCTTTGTGGTTGCATTAAACATTGTGAAATGCATAGTTGGCTAAATATTAAAATAAATAATTTCAATTACATCATTGAATCTATATACTAGATGTTTATACAACATCGATCCTGCAGTATAATTTTAGTAAATTAAGCCATACATGATTATCGTACTCTTTGGCAGTATGTAAATCAATAAATACTTTCTTGTAATAAAAGATACTGTAAACGGTTGTTGTACTAATTACTTTATAAAAATATAGAGATACAAGGACATCTTGTCTCTCGGTATGTTATATTATGTTTTTATAAAATTTGAGGTAGGCAAAACTCTCGAATCTTTGTGCGTTTACTATGTACTTATAGTTCAATATTCTGAACACACTTGGTTGACTCGAGCTGATAGAAATGGACATCGCTATAAACACATTCAGTTTCATTGGCGTGCGCTTCTTTCGGTTTCGACTAAACATTCTCTGACTAGAATACGGGCATGTACGATCCCGCGTTTAATTTTTTCTGCTGAAGTACGACTTCCAGCATAGGTAGGTCGAACTTCGTGACCAAGTTCTTCTATGACATTAAGTAGCTGTATATATTTTGACTGGCCAGGTACCGTGGGAACAGTTTGTTGAAGTACTCTTGGATTCGGTACGCTTAATACCGGCTCTGTGACTTTTGTTGGGACTTCTATACTTCCTCGTTCTTCTTCCATCTTCTACCTTTCTTTAAATAAATATCCTAACAAATAATTTACGGAGAAAGTGTGAATTAGAAAGAACCAAATACAACGATACAACTCGTACAATTTCACTAACACACTAATTTCATTAGAATAAATAATAGTAAACTATATATTTTAATAAGAAAGTGAACGTTTTAAAATATGACTTCATATAGATATAATCTTCGTAAAACATTCGTAAATTTTAGAACGAATTATAACCTCAAACGAAATGTAAAAATTGATTTGATACATTGTAGAGCTTACCTTCAATGATATATTAATGATACGTGAACGAGTACTTCACCGAACGAATAAACAAATAAATACAAAATGAAATTTGTAATACGTTCTAAATTAATTTATAAAATTTAGCACGACTTTTGCCTCTCATCGCACCGCGTTAGTTTACTAACGTGTTTCCGATTTCCGAAGCATGCTTCTGAAAGGGCCAGGACCAGCCAGGACCAACCAGGACCAAAGCGCGACTATATATAAAGCGTCAGATTTTCGCGCTATTTTTGAATTGGTCGATAGCCATGCGTAATTGAGGATATGAAATCAATAGACGTTGTTGTACAAAATTGTTTTCTTTTTATTTAGATATACCTTGTAATCAGTTATATTTAATGATTATACTTTCCATAGGTACGTTCTGTTTGATCAATTCTTCTGTATGTATACTGTAGGTAATTACTAGGTACCCATAGTTTTAACAAAAAATGTGATACATTCTTCATAAAAAATATAAACGAAGACTCTGCAGTGTACAAATTGTTCTCCTAGTTACTAAATTAGAAAGTATAACGAAGGATATACACCTCCACGATTTGTATTTATGCATATGAACTCGGGGCTTTCGAATCCTGTCTAATAAAAAAAAAGAAAAAAAAACGAGTACAAAGAGAAAAAAAAGAACGAAGTCTCTTTTTTTATTTATATTTAATTTATATCCAATATTATGCACTATTAATTGATTAATCTTTTTTATTTAGGCATCCACAAAAGTGTACATGCTTTCTAAAAAGTCTGTTTAGTTATTATTGAAAGCGATAGTAAGTTTTAAACTATTATCTTCTCAGCCTCTTACACGTTCCTTTATTAAACTTACAATTGTTAAATTCGTATAAAATATGAAATATTAGGAATTAGACATTTATGCACATTTTTGTGGATGCTAAGACACTCCCTTTAAAATATACTGCTGTACTCCATACAATGTACATAGCATTATCTAAAATAATCTGCTAAAAATCTAATCGCTAAGTGTATTGGCAGATCATTGCCGTGCATTATGCTCTGTTTCCAATAGACATTCTCGTACAAGAATTCTTGCATGTTGAATACCCATCTTGAGACGTTCCGCTGCACTACGACTTCCTGCATACGACAGACGAATGTCTCTTCCAAGTTCCTCAATTATGACCAGCAACTGAGCATATTTACCCTGTCCGGGTACGGTAGGGAAATTTATTGTACTGGATGGGCTAGCCTGTGCTACTTGTACAGTTTGAACATTTTGCAAATTTCTTGGGTTTGGCACAGTGATCACAGGTTCGGGAATTCGAGGAATTTCTGGTACTTTCGGTGGAGGGGGATCGTTTAATTTTGTTATCGTTATCTCGTTTAGTTTAGCCAGCTCCGTTAGCTTCGCCATCTCAGCCATTTTAGAATACTCCGGCATCTTTGTAATGTCATTTTGTATATTTGCCATTTTAATCATTTCGTTCATCTTTGTTTTTTCATTCATTTTGGCTATCTCTTTTGCCATCTCATTGATTTGTGCAATTTCATTCAATTTCGTTATGTCGTTATTATATTTAGCCATTTCCGTCATTTTTACCATTTCGTTCAGCTTGGCTATTTCATTCATTCTTTGAACTTCATTTATCTTCGCCATCTGAGACATCTTCATCATTTCATTCATTTTAGCGATCTCATTGATCTTCGTAATGTCATTGTATTTAGCCATTTCCGAGAGCTTCACCATCTCGTTCATTTTAGCTATTTCAGACATTTTTGCAATCTCTTGCATCTTCATGTATTCGGTTGTCTTGGCGAATTCTGCCATCTTCTCCATTTCGTATCTTTTCGCCATGTCCTGAGACATTTTATTTAATTCAGTCATTTTGCTGAATTCAGCAAGTTGAGCCATTTGAACTATATGTTCCGGTACTTTCCCCCTCTCCATCATTTGCTTGAGCTCCGCAGAAATTTTATTCATATTCATTTCCGACATTTGTGCTATAGTCGCAGCATCCGGCATCTTGGAAAGTTCAGCAATTTTCGATATTTCTCTTGCTAAATTTTCATCCAGGCAACGCTTCTTTTTAGCTCGATGCCTGGCCATCCGTTGAGCCTCTTGCATCCTCCTTATAGCTGCTTGCTCCTCTGTTTCTTTTGCCCTGGCGTTCTTCATTCTTTCGGCGGCAGTATACAATCTAATAGCACGTTCTTCTATTGTCTCTGACCTCAGCTTTTGTCGTCTATATTCTCGCATTTCCCTTACCTTTTTAAGGTAAGATTTCTTCTTAGCCTTAGGCATAACATACAATTACGCATGGCATTGGTACAATCACCTATATTGACTGTCATTTTTATAAGATTTAAGTATCAAACTATCGACAAAATATATTTTATGCATACGTTGCGGTTGTATGCCGTTGAGTTCCTCTTGTTCCTTTTTAGTTATTGACTAAACGATTCGTACGTATACTTTTATGTATTCTCCGATGCTCAGCCTATTCTCTTCGCACCGCATAATCTGTAACATTGGAAAGTAAAAGTAACGTTAATCTAAATAGCTCTTTGCTTTTTCTCGACAAGTATGTTTAAATTTGTATGCATATTCACGCACGTATTTGAAAATAGATCGATTAGTAATAAATTCATCCACGTTTGGCAGCTCTGCTCAATTCTCATTAAGCAGAAACGCCGATCGAACAAGATCACTGACAGGTAGGCAACGACCGATAAACGACTTTGCTTTTGCGGGAATAGGAAGACGTCAACTCGACGATCCTATCGAAAATAGTTCGTTAACCACTTTCATCGGCGCGGTCAGGGGAAAGGTCATGGGAAACAATTGAATTTTCGATATCTAAAAAGACGCGGGCAACGAACTCGAAAAAAAATTCTATGGCACGTGCGCAAAAATCAAGCGACAAACACTGTTTTCGAAATGGCGTGTATGCGTGTACGTGGGTGCGCGCGCGCGCGCCTGTCTGTGTACGCAGACGTGAGCTACCTGTGTCACGTTCCGTTGTGTGTGCGTGTCTCCCAAAATTCGAAAGAAGAGCGTCGTCAAGTAGGACGCCGGGCGCATGCGCGCCAATCTAAGAACGCCGTCTTCTCTGGAACGTTCACCAATCACAACAATGGCGGACGCAATTCGGTCAGTTCACTGAAACGCACGATTAACCTGCCGTGAAGCTAAACCGTGCCGTAGACCGGATTCATTTTACAATCGCATCTTCATTGAGGTGAAACGAGTCCGTTAGCGGCGTTCCCATGAAAATCAGTCGAGTTTTTCCTAAGATATCCTGCAGACAAACGCACAAAAGCAATATCGGCCGACATGTAAGATTTTCGTTCGGAGCCACTTTAAGGGGCCAAGCGGGGTCGCCGATAGGCTGCGTGTGACGTGGTTGCGTTTATTGACCATAACCCCTTCCTACTCCCGTCTGCAACTTCACGACGGACAGGTGTACGACCCAAGAGACCGCAAAACAATTGACCGAACCGACCGCGTCTTAAAATACACGACGACATTGTCAAACAACCGTGAACACTCTTCGCAACGTTCGGCCGTCTTATCCTCTTCTTCGCTGTCGCCGATCGGAGACTTTTTTTCTTATAACACGATGCTTCCGTGGAGATATTCGATAAACGGTGAATTCTCTTAAGGGGTTAGGATGCTGTAAGAATTTCGAAAATTCAGCAATCTCATTGTAACTCGTAGGCTATGTAAGTTTAACTCTTCCACGAGAAGTATGAAAACGTATCTAATATTTTTGGAAACAAGATCTTTTTAGAATTGGGGATTCTCGACAGTACCCCGACCCCTTACTAATTGAAGCAAAGAATCCTTCCGTGGAGGAATGAAAAATTTTTGACGGATTTTCTTGTTCTTTCAGACGAAAGGGCGTAAACTTGCTGAAAGGTTTCTCGTTTTCGAAGAACTTACAAAAACACGTTCAGCGTAATCAAATTCAGAATAATAATCCATAATTGTTTGTTATACTTGTTGTTAATTTATCGAACGCAAATGTTCGAGACTCAACAGTGTGTTCTAGGTAATCGAAAAAACATTATGCATATACACTCGAATAATTTACCGATTAGTTTGTTCAATTCGAAATTTCATTCGGGAGTTTAGATTCTAGAATTGTCGTTCACTGTTTTTGTATGGAGCATTACTGTTATTATATCAATGAACTTTGTTTGTTGATACTATGTTTATACTCGTCACTCATGTTTTATTCGGAAATGAGTTTAACGTTAAGATACACATTTTACCCTTTTGTGCAGGCAAAGCTTTATAATGTGACGTATCTTATTGTAACGATCATTCGTTCGGGAGAGAATATTTCTGAATAATCTATATAACTTCTCTATGCTGCAATAGAATTGAAAATTATTCGTCTGCTTATTAAATGTGATGTATCTGTTCGTAGTACAAATTACTGCCATAAATTCATTTCTGTCTCCGATAAGCATTCTTTGATTAATATTCTTGCTTGCATAATGCCTGTCTTCAATCTTTCTGCTGAACTTCTGCTACCGGCATACATTAATTTAATATCTTTCCCCATTTCCTCGATAACTCTCAATAATTGGGAGTATCTACTTTGTCCACAATCAATGCGTACAATAGTCGATGAATTTTCTGTAGACACGGGTGTTTGAACTATTCCAGTATTCTGTACATTAACGATAGATCTATTAGCTTCAAATATCATGTTCCTTTTTTTCAGTTCTGCGATCACTGTAAGCTCGTTAAACCTTAATGCTTCGAGTGCTTTTGCTTCTTCCAAAGTCTTTTTCTTTCTGGCTCTAAATCTTGCCATTCTCTGCGCATCATGAAATCTGCGGATCGTAGCTTCTTCTTCGGTTTCATGAGGCTTCATTACAAGTCTGTGCGTGCTCTTTCTTTTCTCTCTGCTTGAATCGGCATTTCTTTTCGTTTTTAAAACATTGCAATCGTTCATTTTGTTGGATAAATTGTGTATCGCTCAAAAAAATTATTCAAGTTCGCCTCCTTTTCCCTGGTGCGCGCGCATGCGTTATGTCCGCTTGATTCAAAGGCCAATCACGAGAATGGCGGACCTTTGTAGACAATGCCGTTGAACTTTCGAATCACGTGCGTACCGACGGAAAATATTTGACATTGATAATCCGTTTTGCATCCGTGTTACAAGCAGATAATATTCTTTGTTCTATTACGGATGTCAAATGTTTGCCACTATCACGAACCCCGAAGACAAGAGAAAAATCATGGTAATACTTGCACGTAAGAATTCCCTGTGCGCGCTCTTTTCCACCAATGCAGTTTCACAAAAAATTCTATAGTCTGAGTTTATCGGCTATTCGAAAGAGATTCCTGTCTTCTTCTCTGTATCTATAACTGTCTCAAGGTGATTCGTTCCCGAAATAGAGAGCTGCAATTAATCGACGACATTTCTTATATATTCGATACCTTCGGTCTTCATAGTTAGCGATACGTCGTTCTCACGGGAATTGCGTTCTCCGAATGTTCAATCGTAACGTTATTTATCTTGTTCTAATAACAGCAGAAAAAACGACAACTTTTTGTTAAATTAAATCGCATTATTTTCCGTTTATCATTTCTCGTTCGTAAGAAAGAACATTCGGTTCTTTGCCAGTTATAGTCGAGGAATGTAATTACCGTCATCCTAAGGATGTTAACATTTAGATGTTATACATTGTTGTTCACTAATATTTTACGAAAATGTATATTTTTCTTCTATACATATTGTATAGAATTACATGTTTGAATTTATGTTTATTGGATGTGCTACATGTAAGCCCATGCTGTGAAAATAAATGTTAGAAAGAAATGTTGATTAAATTCGTAATTTAATTTCATTTGATTTTCGTAGTAAATACATAGATAAAAAAACAAGTATAAATAAATATATCCGATAGTTCATAACAAATTATTCTTTCGTGTTCCAGGTTGTATGTAAAGGTGGTGCATTATTTTATTGCATCCAATGCTAGAGGGTGTTTAAGACGGAGGGGACTGGTTTTAAAAATTAAATATGACGAACACTCCGTCGTATGAATATTATTTTCTTCTACTATTAGTACTTCTTCCTATATACCTTTTCTTTAAATTATGGTCTTGGCTGGGTTGGCAATTATTCATAAATAATTAATACTATACTTTCTTTGTCTTCGTTTTCTTCTGTTCTTTATCACTTATAATACTTTATATATATATTATAAGTTATTCTTTGACATATTTTGAGCTTCGCGCGACTTAAAAATCATCTTTTTTGTATTCTTACAAAAGCGTAACATATATATATATATATATATATATAAATATCTCTCTTGTGTAATATTAAAGGTCTTTTTATAACCCAAGTAGTACGTCCCCTCTATATTCATAGAGGAGAGTTCTAATTAAATTTTGTTCGTAATTGCAAGTTCATCTAATCCCATTCTTCCTGTATGTTTCCATATCCTAAACCTAGCAACGTCTTTCCGTGTAATAATTCCAATCACCTAAAACATTTATATAATCAAGGAGTATTCTTTTGTAAATAGATTATGTTAAAAAATATAATTTTTAATACCTCATTTGTATCATTTATAACTGGTAAATGACGAAGACCTAAAGCTCTGAATAGTCTAAATGTTCGCGGCAGTGTTGCAGACTGGAAAGTAAGCTGGTATAAATAGGTGAACTTTTAAATAAACAGTAGAATGGGTAATAAATTACTAACATGTTGTAACGTGTAAGTAGCAGGGTTCATGAAAGGTCTCAGGTCTATTGTACAAGTTTTTTCTTCGTCGGTTATGTATACTTGTTCGATCGTCGGATATCTGGGATATTCTTTTCTGAACATTTTAAGGGTGAAATTTTTCTTCAAATACTCTTCGTCTTCGTTGAACACTTTATTTTGCAATAACACTATCAACTGAGAACGTAATATTAGACCTCGGAATCGTCCATAGGAATGTATTTCACTCTGAAACATAAGAAACATAATTTTAATAATTCCTAGAATATAATTAGGGATGTGATCAAGTACCTCTCGCAACATTGAAGTACTTGTGAGTACTCATTCTGAGGTTCGATATCATTTTGTATAAAACGAATACTTTTAAAATATAATCATTGAAACATTATTGCTTTTAGGTAGTAACCGTAGTATATTGAACTTGATCCCATCCCTACATATAATGACGTAACTAGTAGCAACCTCGTCACTGCTAGGTGGATCAACTACTGGAAACCCATTGAACGTTACACATTTAAGTAGTTCTACTATGTGTCCGACGTTTTCCACAGTTTTTAAACTCACTACAGGGTGGCTCATAATTTCAGTGGCATATATATTGTTTGACAAAGGCGGCGCTTCCCACGGTAAAATGGGAACTCCAGCCATTTGTGTATGAATCTCATAAATTCCCTGGAAAAAAACGAATAATAATTAATTTTTGATGTTGATCCTGTCTGACGAATAATAGATAAAATTAATACATTTACGTGCCTCATTGAAAAAGTCTCCGACCCATTTAGCCATGATAAGAACTATTATAACAGGTAAACCAAACGATATTCCCTGAGTAGCCTCTATAAGTATAGCAGTTAAACTTATTGTCATTCTGACTACTCCGCCTAATTGTGCTGCAGCACCTAATAAAGCATATTTTCCAGGATCTAACACAGCCTGCAACAGATAAAATTTTATATTTTGATGAACGGTGAGAGAACTAAATGTTTTAGGAAACTATATTATTGTTAATGTTATTTATAATATTTTCTTACACAGTTAGGGAAAATTTTGACGAGACCTGATCCGATTAATCTACCCCACGCAGAACCGATAAGAAGAGATGGAATGAAGAGTCCGCTGGACATAGAAAGACCAAAAGTGAACACGGCCAGAATGAAGTAGAGTACAACAAAAATGACTAGTGTTATCTCATTGTGGGAACCTAAAAATAGAAGCCTGATTAGTAGTATAATTCGCTACGTTTTCCATATGTTACATCGTATTAACATACCTTTTGGGTCGTGGAACAAAGATCGTACACTACTTTCTGGTGTTTGAAACCATAATGCTGCGACCACATTATACTCGCCTTCACGGCAATACATTTGAATAGGAAATTTAGTAGGATCTTGTCCTAGTGGTTTGCAATCGTTCAGAAAGTAAATCATTACAAATCCCATTGTTGCGCTCAACACTCCGATTGAAAGCGCTTCTACCACCTTCAACGATCTCCTCTTTATAAACCTCAGACGGAAACACGAGATTTTATAGTTTATGTGGTTCCAAAAAGAACCTAGCAGTCCACCTATTGCCCCCATCGTCATGAACAGAGGAATTTCGTAGTATTCGTAAGGTATCGAATCGAATTTACCCAGGTTTAGTAAACCCGGATCAGATCCGTTATATGCACTCAGCACAAGGTTTAAGATGAACGTTGTGATCATACTAGCGAAGAACGTTCTCCATGTAAGACTTTGGTTAAAAAAGCTAGTTCCCTCTTCGATACTGAACAGTACTCCCCCTAAAATATTTTTTAATGAATAGTATCTTGACAGTCTTGCATGTATTATCATATCTGTTTTTATGGTTTACCAATTGGTGCCCCGAATGCAGCAGACACACCCGATGCTGCACCTCCCGACACGAAGTCGCGTTTTTCATGGTCTTCTCGAAAGTATTGAAATATTTTTAGATCCTTTTTGAACGTGGTGCTCTTTCCTTGAGATATTCCTGCTGCTACCACAGCACCAGAATGTATCATAGGTCCTTCCTACAAAATATTTTGTTGTATCTCTTAGCAGTGCGTAATTTAAGGAAGAACAGAAATCAATGATATTTACCTTTCCACCGGCCAGGCCCCCTACAACGGTACAGATCACTCCGATGATCTTTACGGCTAGCGTCTTAATACGTACGACTCTTGGTATTTTAATTCCATTTAAATAACATTTTACTTGTGGAATACCACTGCCCGCAGCGACGGGTTCCACATAGGCCACCAAAATGGCTCCTATCAATATTGGTACTAAATTTAAAATTAACCATAGCAGATATGGCAACCATAAGCAATTCTCTACTACGCATCTATCCATATCTGTGATCGATTGTAAGGAACATAACGCACAACTTCATTCTGTCCTTCTATTCTTAGCGATTAATGTGGAAGGATACAAATCTTAAGGTAACCATATTTCAAACGCGTCAACTCGTCTATAGATATATCCACGAAACAGGCGATAAACGCTGTACAGATGCCTATCAGTAAAAAAATAAACCATCTGGCAAAATTCTTTTTAACTACAAATTTATATCCTTTTTTCCTCTCTTCGTCTTGTAGAAGTTGGTTCTCGCAAGGATCGTAATCTAAGCTCTATGAAAAAACAATGAAAAAAACCATAGTTTATAAGTTGAATGCTCTAAGAGATAAGATTGGGTACCTTTAACGATTAATATGTAGAATTCTTTAAGACAAGTGAAATGATAACAGAGCGGTACAAGATGAAATACGAAGTCGGAATATATGAAGCAATACTTTTAACTTGAAATTTTATCGAAACGATGACAGAACAAAATTACCTCGTAGTTGGTAGATAAGAAGTTTGTCGCTCCGGGAGTGATCTCATTCGTGATTTGCCTTCTGGGATTCCGCGAGATCGTGTCCACAATATTTTCCGAGGATAGGCTGCCATGGTCGTAGATAACGTTCTATCGAGTAACGAAGGGAAAGATAAAAACATTAAAAAGAAATAAAAGAGTTGAACATTGTACATGTAATCGTGCATCGCTTCGCGTAATCGTTCGGGCAATTAGCGAGGCGAGTTTAACGAGCTTTCGGATTCAACGGGAAAGAATAAAGAGCGCGTTGTACAGGAGGATGACACATCGATCAGGTTATGCTCGAACGTCGGACAAAACAAACACGGAAATATGATTTTCCACGGTGAACGTCGTCGCGAGAGAATTAGACATTTCGTACCCTGAATCTAACATTGACGTCATCGTTCGAATACGAGGCAAAATTGTTTCTCGGCTTGAGGAGTCGTTCCGTGTCTTCGTTCGTACAACTATCGATGCTGTCCTCGATGGTGCTGTTTATCCGGACATTCACGTGCGCTGGGATGTCTTCCATCTTTTCAAAACACTTGTTATCCTCTATCACATCTTACGGGAATTCCACAGGCAAGGCCGTGCGAATTATCGTGTCAACGCAACATGTACACAATCATTTCGCAGAGTCGCAGCTACTGACCGCGCACCACACACAAAAGACAAGTGTCCATTGGGAACAATTGGTAGCATGCTAGCCACGTGATTAATATGTACTATGATTCATGCTCGACAAGAGCGAGTCTCGATCAGTCGCATCACTCCAAATCGATCGTACTTTCGACTCATTAGATAATTGCACTCGTCGAATATCGACATAGAAGTTTGTCATACGGTGGAGAGCAATTTGTAATTTCTAAGCTGCGGATTTGATGCATTTATGATAATTATGATAATTAATTAAAGCATTATTATAAAGATTCAACAACATCTTATTTTGTCTTTTGAATTTTTTATTTGGTTCGTGTGTCTTGTAATCGATACAGCCATTTTTTAGTCTGCATAAAGACCCGCAGTCTAGTAATTTCAAACAAGATACTGGATGTCGTATACACGAACGATAATTCTAAAGGAGGAAGTAGATTTTTCATTCCCCTTTATTTATTTACGTTTTTTTCGTTCTTATTACACAACCGATAATGTACTAATCACAATACTGTTGTTTTCTTTTCCTCGAAGGCCCTGGTCCGATTGCGTTATCGGGAATTATAATGAGGCGCGCGAATCGGAAGTCGATATAATTCCATCTTCTGCGGTATTGAGGTTATAGTTAAATAAGTTCTGGAGGATTGTCCGTGAGAGCGTATAGATACATGTAATAATTCTATCTACATATTTTACAATATTACGTCGTCCAACGCTAGTCCAAATGAAAAGCTGAAATTCATTGGTCAGCGTGATATGATAGCGAATCATGTGACGGTATCT
The DNA here is from genome assembly GCA_028455615.1 of Lasioglossum zephyrum. NCBI lineage: Eukaryota > Metazoa > Arthropoda > Insecta > Hymenoptera > Halictidae > Lasioglossum > Lasioglossum zephyrum. The sequence continues at coordinate 12,826,871 of CM052326.1, read as the reverse complement.
TTTTACAAGGCTTCCTCGGCGCTGACGTTCTGTGTTCGTAGTGGACGTTTTTCCTGCTCGAGAGGAAGAGGTCGATTTACATAGATATTTACAGAAGATTAGCATCGTTTTCGTCATGGAATGCGAATGCGCGTGGACGATGACGTGAACGGGTATCCGGCGGAAGTCAATACTTTTGCGCTCTCGCGTTTCGGACCTCGAGGAAAAGCGTGAAGAGCGTGTGCAGAGCTTCCAGCTTGGAGTCCTCGTCGACGGGGATGTCAAGAAGGTTGCAGATCATGTCGACGGTCTCGGGTAGATCGCATTCCAGCTGGTTGAAGTCCAATTCCGTTTCGTTCAACCTTTTCTAGACTTCAATCGGTTATTGTTGCAGCAAAGAGTACTGGGTATCCGGAAGAAGTCAGTACTTTTGCGCTCTTGCGTTCCGGACCTCGAGGAAAAGCGTGAAGAGCGTGTGCAGAGCTTCCAGCTTGGAGTCCTCGTCGACGGGGATGTCAAGAAGGTTGCAGGTTATGTCGACGGTCTCGGGTAGATCGCATTCCAGCTGGTTGAAGTCCAATTCCGTTTCGTTCAACCTGTCTTCAACCTCGGCCGGCCATTGTTGTAACAGAGAGTCGATGTCGGGCATTGGTTTGGTCAAATGTACGGCCGGAGGGTGTTTGCTTCGGTGCAGCTGATTAATGTCGTCGATCCACTTGTCGATCGATTTGGCGTTCTTCTCGGCGTCCTCGATCCTCTTGACGACCGTTTGCCTGGCCGCACCCGCGCTCCGCAGGTGGCTGCGTAATTGCAACTGCAACACTGCGGGGTCTGACTGGTTGGTGCATGGCTCGTCTAACACGGTCAACCCTATCTTGTCCTCCACCCCGTCAGGTCTAGGAATCTTTATGAACGCGTCGATGTCCCCGACCGCTGGGATGTACGCGGGGATGAACGGGATCAGCTTGTAGTTCAGGTCTATCCTCTGCGGAGTGTACCTGCTCGAACGAGCCGAATGTTTCTCAAACTATTCAGTTAAACAACAATTTTCAGATAGGGTAAAGGTAACAGTTACCCAGCTATCGGACACGAAATTACTTTATTTTTAAAAATAAAATTGATGCTTCTCCTTTGTATATAAAACAAAAGTATTACAATCATATTTGTTTAAGATTGTCACTAAATTTCCGGTGACTGGTACCTTCACCCTAGGGTATACCTACCTCATGATGTTTTGAAATAGTTCCGTCACTTCCGCCGACGCTTTCAGATTCTCAAAGTCCTTGGGGTTGTAGATCTCTATCTGTTGCGCGGTGCTAGTCCCCTGGATGTCGTCGTCGTCGGTTTCCTCGCTGTCCGAAGGATCGCTACCGATCTCTAGCGACTTCCCGAATCTGTTCTCCACCTTGCTGTATCTTGAATCGAAACCATAGTCGCGTCCACGATCTACACATCTCTTCCCATGATAGAAAGTAAAAAGATTACCTTTTGAATTTCAGGATCGCATCGGGTAAATTCACCTCTACAGAGTTCGAAGCGGTCTGTTTCGCCGATAACCTAGGCCTCCTGGAACTGGAAGGTCTGTGGCGTACAGGGCTCTGGATCTCTTCGGCATTGCGGACTTCGATGCTCTCGTCGAACTTGGTGAACGCGGAAATGTTGTGCGCCTCTTCTTCCTCGCTGCTATCTTTAATGTCCATCATAACGATATTTCCCGCTGATCCTTGTAAAGCGAACACGTCGAATCGCTGTCAGCACATTGTACAACTGTGTACAACCCATTGGACAATTGTTTTGACTGTGGCATGCTTCGTGTTTCTATGGTTTCAAGCGGGTCGATGAGCGCAGGCTCGATCATAGTCGCGCGACGCACGGTGTCCCGAGAGACGGAAGTCAGCGCGTTCGCTAGCAGCGTTTGTTATTGCAGCATAAATAAATTACTGCTCTTTTCTCAATAGAAATAGAAAAATATGATAGAGGAAAAAATCATGTGTTGCAGCCGCTAGGTGCAATTGCACTTTATTCTTCAATGCAATCTAATGTTTTTGATTAACCAGTCGATCCTTTTTATTATTCTACTTATAAAAGATACTTCTTGTAGTGAAGTACGTTTCTAACAAAAAAGATCTCTTGAAGAATTGACATTTCAACATAAGACATTTAACAAAAGGAATCGATTGGTTTAACGAAGAGATTGGGTTGCATGAAAGAGTAAAGAACAATTGCACCTGGTAGGTGCATCGGCGCATCCTCATAAAAAACAAGCCAATAGAAAGTTAGGACATGACATGACACATTTCTACTTGAAAGAGAGCATCATGCTGTATAAAATATATGTATCGGACTGGTAGCGAACGCGCTAATCCATTTGCGCCGTAAGGAATAGTGGCAATAATGTCCACGATGCAGATTAACATTTTATTGGAACGAATAATAAAATGACGCATAGAAAGCTGTTTCGCAACGGCGCGGCACGTTCCATTATTTACAATGTGATTTACGATAGATCGGTAGGCCTAAAGAACGATGATCCCTATATCATCGATAGGATGAACGTTCAGGAAATTTTTCGCAAGACTGAGCCGTCTGACGAGCGCGATAAAACCTTCGTAGTCTTTGCAACAGTGGATCCGGTGGTCGTAATAAGTTTACGACTTTTCCAAGATAAAAGCGCGTCCGGGTTTTTCGATCGAGCTATTTATTTATCGATAACGAGCCATCATCGCGGTTTACCTTGGCGAAATTCATCGACGCGTTAATGCCACGTAACAATGTGTTTTATTTGCTCGGGAATAAAACATGAACAAAGACAGCCTTACAAATATGAGTATAATTTCACGGTAATAAAACATCGCAATAAAAGTCGACAAACTTGTCTCGAATAAAATATACGGTACAAACGTTTCTCCTTGATCGACGGGAACATTGACAGAGGATAAAGGGATACAAAAAATGGTAAATGGCTCGAAAATACGAGTACACGCACAGGGTAATCGGTAATGGATCGTGTCAACGCGTCGGGCGCAACCAGCTGCGCGAAAGAGTTGTAAATACATAATTCATTCGGATGGCTTTGAAGCGTACGGCCGTAACTTCACCGGTAAATCGATTCTGTGTACGGAATAGATTTGTCGCAGCTCGCGAGACCCTGATAACGTTTAGCCGTCGTTAATTAGCGCGAAATGTTAAACAACCGTGAGTTACGCGTGTTTAACGATGGAATCGTTGGAAGCGACGATCCATTTTCACCAATTTTCTAGCGTTCCAGGCCCCTTTAGCGTTCTCGAGGAATCCGTCGAAGGGACTGTTCGACGACGAATAGGAACAGGGCCGTGTCTAGTACAAGGGGTATTTTCCATAAACCAAGCCGCTTCTCGTCCGCCTAACCACCCATTTGTAATTCATTTTAGGAACCAGCGTCTGCGTCTGGGTGCTCTGGGAGTTGTGCAACTGGGAAGTGTACTCCGTCAGACCGAAGATCGACTTCTTCAGGATACACCGGTTTCTTTTTCTGTTACCGAGTCGGAATCGTGAGAAGCTCTCGTGCGAGAAATTCCTTTCCGGGATTCTGCCGAGAGGGAAGATCGAATCTCCGCAAGCCTCGAAGCGGACCGTGGTCGAACTCGCGTTCGATACGCGACACAGGCTCTCTTGAAAATCCACGGGCACTCTATCGGTAACGATATCGCTGATAATCCTGATCGCGATCGAAGAATAAATAGAAAGGACTCACGCTTGGATCCCGGCGGTCGCGTAAGGACTCCGGCCGTCGTCCTTCTCGCATTTCGACGTGAGAGTCACGATGACGAAGAGAACGACACAGATGACGGAGAAGGCGATCAGGTCCGCGGTCAGATTTCTGAAAGAGAGACCGTGCAGCTTCGAGTCAGCAGCATCGAAGTCTTCGTCGATGGTGGAGAGCCAGAAGAATTTGTACAGGATCAAATCCTGAGGATTCGCGAGTAGCTAACGAATCATTCGATTTGGCAATCGTGCTAACGAATGGAGAGGTTAATCGTGCGCGAACTCACTCGTAAGTAGACAAATACTTGGCCGACGATCAACTGCATAAGATAATAGATGTTGCTTAGCTGGTCCATCGTCGATCGCCGTTGGTTGATCGTTCGTCTAGTCGGCTATCAGCGGGTACGCTGGTGAATTTGTTAAGCCATCCTGCAGAGAAACGTCTCGGATCGATTGATCTGCTGACCGGAATTTGACAAACGCCTTCGCAGTCGAATTCTCGACGGTCCGCGTTTGTTTTGGCCTTTTCACGGTCGAGGCGATTCAAAACGCATGGTATTTCGTCGGTGAGCAACCGCGGGAACGTTCACCGACGCTGATACATATGCTTGAACTCTTTAATTGAGAACACTATGTTTGCATAGTGACGTAAGGGTGTCGCGATTAAGACGCAATTCTATGCAGTCTGCAGCTCCTTCGTATCACGGTGTTTCCCGGAGCAGTTTCGCAACGCACCTGTACGGCTGATCGAGGGCCTTGAACGCTGCCTACCGGAGCTAACAATTATGGCTAATATTTTCCACGTTCAACCTTCGGGGATACATAATTTTCTCGATCCGTGATCGACGTAGCAGTGTGACAATAATCGACATATCGCTCGTTCCCCACCAACAATGCAATCAGGCGACTCGGAAAATGTTGGAAGACGAGCCGGATTAATCGCCGGGATTAATTCCTGATTGTCACATTGTCCGCCACCGTTACCGCCGTGTCGTCGGGTGTCCGAGTATGATAGATCGTGTAATAACTGCGCGCTAGCGTAGAGCGCAGCGAGAGAACAAAAGATCCTAAATGACTTTATCTATAGGATACTGACGCGCGAAAAATTTATTTCTAAGAACTCAACAGGTACGCGATAACCTGCCGCTGCGTTTTTCACTAATCCGCAGTGTCAGCCGCGGGCTACCGTATATCGGAAGTCCTGATTGTTTTTAAAAAAATTATTAACAGTGATAAGCGTCAAACTTGTTTTATAGAGAAGTTTAAACAATCGCGAATCCGTCTTGTAGTTTATACGATAATTATAATATTATCTGTATATAACAATAATTATAATTATCGTATAAAGTACAAGGTGACACTTAAAATTTATACGTTCTTATTCGCAAAAGTGTAAACTTTCATATAAAACAAGTCTTCTATCAATATATAGAAAACAGTTATTCAAACCTGTCATCTAATCCTCTATAATGTGTTCTTACAAGGATAGTGCAAGGACGTTGTCACACCGATTTAGTTGAGACTCTGTATACTTATAGATCTCGATCTCCCATTTACGAATATATACCATTATAGACGCTAACACTCAATATTTTTTGAGATATTCATAAACAAAGTTCTTACATTACTTCTTAAATCTGCTATTGTAGAGGAGGTATATAACGAATATTTATTTTAGAGGTATATAACGAATTTCGGCTAATTTATTTATAATTTATTAATATGTTTGTTCTTTAACTTGTATATAAATTAAAGTGCAATATCTTACGAACAAGTTAATGTTACACAGCGAATTTATTTATAATTTATTAATCTTTTTGTTCTTCAACTTGTAATAAATGTGCAATCTCATATAGATAAGTCAATGTTACACAGCGAATAAATAATATATTACTTTACAGCAAAAGAAGTTTTTCGGAATGTTGAATTTCGAAAATCGCGTTCTCGGACCACCGTGACGGCAAACATGTGTCGCGCACCTGTTGTTTGGCTTCCGCGTTTCAATTCGGCGCGCGTCTATCGCGTAGATCGTTTCTTCGGAACGGTGGAGTGCCCGTGTTCCTAGACATTTCTCTATATCTTTACAATGCCGACCTATTCCGTGGAGTCTGATTGCGAGAGAAGGACGCGGGATTACGACCCCTTATCAGACTTTTTCTTCGCAGCCGTGTAATAACCGCTGGATCACGTCGCGTTTATTACTCCAAATTCAATAGGATTTAACCACTGCACACTCGAGTCTTCCCGAGAACGATCTTCACCGAATCAAAAAAGTCTTTTATCCTTCTTATCGATTTCGCGGAAACTTTTCCACGCGTCGCTCCAGTTGAATTTTTACCGAGCAACAATATGCCCTTGCCTCGTTAATCTTCAAGTTCGTCGAGTCTGAAATAACCACCGGTTTTCCCGGTATCGGAAAACCAGGAAAATTCGTCGGACACTATTGTCTGTCAGCAAACTGTTTCACGATCCGTACACGCGTGCGAAGTTGTGCGTACGTCTGGCAATTATCGGCACGTGTAGCAGCGCCGTGCGGTTACCTGCATGCCGAGTCGAGCAGCCTGCAGCCTGCAGAAGCAGAGATGAAATTCGAAGTACGCTGGAGAACGTTCAGCCTGCGTGTCGTATCTAATCAGCGCGCCAGCTAAAGGCTTTATTTTACGGATCCCGGTGCTAGTAACAGCTCGTTGGTCAGACTCTCTCGGACCAGAGGAAGGTCCATTCGTCGAGACCGTCCGCGGCACCATCGACTTCTTCGGATCCATCGAATTTCACGATTCGATCTGATCTGCTGTTCGGGTATTGCCCTGTGATGACTTCGTCCTGCATCGTCGATCGCGTCCTTCTCGTGGAAAGGATATTCTTCTCGCGCAGCTCCGTCGATCAACCGGAATAGAGGACAAGTAACCAGAGGATTGTTGATTCTTCCTAAAAATGGCCAAACTGGAGAACGGAGTTTTTGTGAGAACCCTTCGGCTAGTGTTCGAAACGTTTAACGATACGGTGATCGTGTTAACAACCCGGAATATTTCCAGACGCAGAACGGTTACGCGAACGAAGCTTTCGAGATGGAGAGTGTTCGCGCTGGACAGAAGGAGAGTGGTTCCGTGGGTCCTGAGAAGTCGGAACAGTCGCCGGAGACAGCGCAAAGCAAAAATACCGTGAGTAATACCACGTCTTTTCAACTACTCGATGAATATACACTCGACAGAATAATTGCCACGTGTCTGAAATTGTTCAACGTTCTTGTCCAACGTATATCCCCTTCACAGAGAGCAGAATGGGGTGGTGGTTTGGAATTCCTAATGGCATGCATCGCCACTTCCGTCGGCCTAGGAAACGTTTGGCGGTTTCCGTTCACCGCTTACGAGAACGGCGGCGGCGCGTTCTTGATCCCTTACATCATCATCTTGATATTCGTCGGGAAGCCGTTCTACTACTTGGAGGCTCTTCTAGGCCAATTCACGAACCAGTCCTGCGCGAAGACGTGGGCCATGTCTCCAGCGATGAAAGGTAATCTTCAACGAAATGCCACTCTCGATCTCCCTTTTTTTTAACGTGTGGGAAATCCACCTTATGAAATATCTGGCTCCCGCGCTGAAGAGGTCAGTAGACATTACTGCGGGGTGGACCCAGGAACTCTATTCGAACACATCTGGGCCCCCACTGCCTTCATATACGCCATTGCTTGAGAGGGAGCTCCTCTCAAATAGTCCTAACAAGGAATCACAGCGACTACAACTGTGTTTCCCCCCTCCCTAGGTCACTCGATAGAAGGCCGAGTCCGGCTCGACCTCTCGATGACCCCGGTGACCCTGGTAATCCGTCATAATATAGATTTTGTAGCTTCGAAAGGTTCTGTTTCTGTTGCACAAAGATTTTTTAATGTTTAAATCTTGGAAAATTGACTTTTGGCCACGAAAAGCGTCCCTCGGAGGGGTGCATTTCGCACACCATCGGGATCAACCCCCATTTTGTGTAATGCTCGATCTTCCTTGCTTACAACGTGACGCGGTGATATCGTTTCAGGACTGGGATACGCACAAGCGTTCGCAGCGATGTGCGTAGTCTCGTACTACTGCTCTCTAATGGCCCTCACGTTGTTCTACCTGGTGACTAGCTTTCAATCCGTACTGCCTTGGTCCTACTGTCGAGAGGAATGGAAGGGCCAATGCGTGGACGCGGTCTCGGACAACGGAAACGCGAACCAAAGCGCCATTACCAACGGAACCCTTCGGAGTTCTGCGGAATTGTACTTCCGGTTGGTCCACTTACTTTATACACCGTATTGAATTCTCAGCTTCACTTCTAAACAGTCGTCCTTTTCAGGAAAATCGTTCTGAACGAATACGACTCGATCGAGGACGGCATCGGCACTCCGTCATGGCAGCTAACCATCTGCCTGTTCTTCAGCTGGGCGGCAGTGTTCTTCGTGTTGTTCAAGGGAATCAAGAGCACAGGCAAGGCGGCTTATTTCCTAGCACTGTTCCCGTACGTGGTGATGATCGCGTTGTTGATCAGAGCGGTAACGTTGGAGGGTGCTGTCAACGGGATTCTTTTTCTGATTACTCCTAAATGGGAGAAACTATGGCAGCCGACTGTCTGGTACGCCGCCATCACCCAGTGCTTCTTCTCGCTGTCGGTCTGCTTCGGACCTATCCTCACCTTCTCGTCGTATAATAATTTTCATCACAGAATCAGCAGGTCAGCTCACGTGTGATTTCACGTGTAGTTACAGTAGACTACGGCGATGAAAGAATTGTTTAAAATTACTGTGTATCCATATCTTCTGTGGCAGTAAGTGTACGGTTGTCTTACGTAATGTTTTGTACATTTACTGAAACATACGATACATGTAGCACAGGGTGAGTCTCGTACATTGACGATCTCAAATAACTCGTAAGTTATTTGATGTACGAACAAATCTTTCGAAAAAAAGTTGCATGGTTTCTTGGGGGACATATAGTGACTCTAATGTATTTTTTTATTAATTTGCTTTTTTACCGAGATACGAGGGTCATCTTCGAACTCATATACTTCGTATATTCGTAAATCTAATATTTATCGAGTAATTTATAATTTAACCGAATTTGAGAAAAGATATTAGACATTTCATTGAAGAAACTGAAGGTGACCTCGTATCTCGATGAGAAAGCAAAGTAATAAAAAGCTTACGAGTTACTTGACATCTTCACGTTCCGAGACACACCCTGTGCAGTCGTTTTAAACAAGTTTTATATGTTGACTTTGAGCAATGCGAGACTCACATTCCAGGGACGTGATGATAGTGACGACTCTGGACACGTTCACGAGCCTGATGGCCGGTTGTACGATATTTGGAATCCTCGGGAATCTGGCGCACGAGATGGGTACTTCGGACGTGTCCACGGTGGTTCGCGGTGGCACTGGACTCGCGTTCATTTCTTACCCGGACGCTCTGGCTCGATTCAGGGTTGTTCCGCAGCTGTTCGCCGTTCTCTTCTTCGTGATGATGTTCGTGCTCGGAGTCGGTAGCGCGGTAGCCCTCTGCGGCGCCATTTTCAGCATCCTCTGCGATCACTTTCCTAAGATATCTCACTGGAAGCTAGTGCTAGGGGTTTCCGTCGTAGGTTTCGGCGTCAGTATCGTCTATGTCACACCCGTAAGCGACTCGTTTCTTTCCTGTATTCGCGAATAAATGATTAAGAAATGATTATTACTCGAAGCATCGTTGAAGGGTGGTCAATGGTTCGTCACGTTAGTCGACTACTACGGAGGCACCTTCGTCGCCATAATCGTCGGAGTGCTGGAGCTGATCACCGTCTTCTGGATCTACGGGATATCGAGGTTCGTGAAGGATGTCGAGTTCATGCTGGGCCAAAGACCGTCGTGGTACTGGCGGCTCTGCTGGACATTCGTCACACCGATTCTCATGATCGTTATCCTAATTTACACGATCGTCACTTACGCACCCCCCACCTACGACGGCACATCATTCCCCAATTACGCTTACGGTCGGTATATCGATAATTTTAATAGGAAATCGAATTTAAAATCTGTCTATTAGGTTGTCGCATACGAAATGTCCGATTTTTCACAATAACTTTAAACGACCGCGACTATTTCTTATTGTTCAAAGAATTACACGTTTCTTCATTGTAATAATAATAATTTATTTACTTAATTTCTTGATTGTATTATGGCAGAAACTGAATTTTTTGGTCACACGCGTACTTCATTTGCAAGATTCACGTTTACAAAATGTCCTATTTTGTAGTTCTTTTTATTACCAACGAATAGTGCGTTGATTAGTTGACCGTGGTTATTTATGCGAAATAAAATGTATGCCACAGCCTAATCGAAGATGTATTTTTCTGAAAATCGAATCGAATCGCTTTCGTATGATACAGGTATCGGCTGGTTCCTGTTCGCTCTGGGACTCTCCTCGATCGTAGGATTCACGTTCCAGAAACTGATACAGAGCCGGTCGTCGTCGGCGATCGAAGTGAGTCGTTTTCGATCCAACCTGCTTTTCAATCGATGCTTATTCGCTAACATTTCTCTCTGTCCCGTAGACCGTGAAAGCGGCGTTTCGACCGTGCGAGGAGAAATGGGGTCCGAGGGATCCGAAAACCCGACTGGAATGGAAAGAGTTCATAGCCGAGAGAAACTTCAAGTGTCAGGGCGGCTTCGTCGAGACTTTTCTAAAGTGACATTAAAGAAAATCGATCTTGGACGAATTAAATGTACATATAGGATATGATTTATTGAACTTGGGACATACGTTCGTCACTCTCCTTGATCTCCTTGCCGACGTCCGCTCTTCGTGGAACCGATCGACCTCACAGTCAGTCGATAGAAAGTTGCTTTTAATTGTCGCCGCGATGGCTACGCTTGAAAGCGTTCGTGCGTGAAACATTCGGAACAAAAAACGCGTCCGCAAGGAAAACGGGTGTACGCATTCTTTCAAGATGTACTCGAAGAAATTCGCGCGAGCAATTGTCGCGATTCTAATCTGAAACTCGTTGACCGTGTCGATACGTTTCGTCTTACTGGTCGCGGATCGTACGTCGCGATCGGTTTGCAAAACAATCCGCGCAGCTTATAGATCTATAGCAACATTCGTATTTGTTCGATTTTGTTTGAAATCATTGTCATGAGTGTACCTTGTTAAAATCCAGCGAGAGGCTAATGATTACAGATACTATGATTACTGGACTGCGGATCTTTATGCATTTGTAGCAAAATGGAGTAGATGAAATTAAAACTGCAAATTTGATTTCTATTTCGTGCAATCGATGCAGGCAATTTTGATTTCGCATAAAAAGATCCGCAGTCTAGCGATTACATTATGTGTACGATCCATCTTCGACCAAGTCGCGCAGCACTACAGCGCGCACTTTTCGCGGCGAGAGTCGAATGCCGAATTTCTGCGAGGCGAACGGGAACGCGCGCGCGCGCGTGCGAGGTTTGTTTTTAGATAAGGGATAACGCGAAATAAGACGGATCGCGGGAAGGAAAGTTGATAAGTGAAATCCGTTAATGCAAAAATGAAAATATACGTATAGCAGTGGTGCTTGCTGGTTGTCATTATTTCTCACGACGTACAGTTCATGTAGGAGAACATAAAAGTCGGCAATCAGTCTTCTAAAGGCTGTTGCCTCGAGGAGACCGCGGTGCAGCCTACTGAATTAGAAACGGAGCGGAGGTGCGTCGTATGTGTGCTAGTGATTATGAACTGTCGCAAGGTTCGTATCGTTCACGCGTACGGTTATGCAAGTTAAACAAATTTCTGTGCAAAGTAACGACGGCAATTCGTGAAACTTTACAGCGATTTAACGGCGATAGACGAGGTTCGAGGCGGAAAAAGATTTTCGGAAATTATTCGAGAGATTATTATTCGTCTCGTTTCCTTGATCCTATTTCCTTCGTTGCTAGGAACGTGGAAACTCGGCAAACAATGCTAGCTAGAATTCGTAAATCATCCGTTGCCTCGTCGTAAACATCGAACATCTTACTCGACAGAGAGACTAATCTAAATTGCAGTTGTAAACGTACATCGTGAAGCCTGTTTCCGTTATCTAGCGAACAATGTAATTTTATTTCGAAAGAATTTACGTACGAACAATGCTTCCCGTTCACACCTTTACATTTTTCCGTGAACACGATTCGAAACGGATTCAATATCTCGCGGTAATCACACTTTAATGACGGCTTACCCGTGTCGCTTCGCAAATCTAGAGAAAATATTCGTCGATTCTATGCCCGGCTTACGTAAACACCGCGATAATTACGGAAACCTCGTCGCACGAAATTGTCAGATAATACGGGAAGATAATCGAGCTGTGCGCGCAAACAGATTGAAATAGTAAACAGTGTTAATGTTAGTTGTTAATTGTACATTTTTCGTTCGTAGAATGACTTGGCGTGCAACGAGGAGATGCCGGGTTCTTATAGGCTGTCGGTGATATCAGGATATGAGAAGCAGCCGGAAAATCGAGCGGTTTGTGTCGCAGCATTTCAATTATTAAATGAACATTCTCAACAAATGTCTAAACAATTTTATTTTCCTTTCAGTCGGCATCGGAAGCGGCTGCACCAAGTGCAGACGCGGGACCGGACGGTCGCGCGCAATGGGGTAGCAAAATGGAGTTCCTGATGTCCTGCGTGGCGTTCTCCGTCGGTCTGGGCAACGTCTGGAGATTTCCCAACACCGCCTACGAGAATGGAGGTGGCGCGTTTCTCGTGCCCTACATCATCGTGCTGATTTTAATCGGCAAGCCGGTATACTACATGGAGATGATCCTAGGACAGTTCAGCAGCAGATCCTGCGTCAAAATTTGGTCTCTGTCGCCTGCCTTCAAAGGTACCTGCGACGCAATCCGGGAATTCAAAAAACTATGAAATATTCGACGTGTATTTTTGTTTCGAACGTGTATCTGCATACATGTAATTTAGTGCGGAAAAAATTAGTTAACGCGTCGTCTTCTTATCAGGAATTGGCTACGGCGTAGCCGTGTCGGTTTTTGCGGTGGTGACTTACTACTGTTCCCTGATGGCGTTGACGTTGTACTACCTGCTGGTCAGTTTTCAATCGGTCCTGCCATGGGCTTTCTGCCGAGAGGAATGGGGCGACGAGTGTTTCGACAGCACGTCGGCCACTGGCGACGCGATCAAGGTCAACAGAAGTAGTTCGGCCGAGTTGTACTTCCGGTAGGTATACGAGGACCGCGAGCAACACCAACGAGTCTTCAAATTGGTTTGTTTAAGTCGAAGTCTCGATACTTTGATTTCAGAAACTTTAAAGGTGATGAGAATCTCCGTAGAAAATTATTAGAAGATTAAAAGAAACGGAGTTTCGCTGCTAAATTATATTTGATACAATTACAATACATATAAAAAGTGATTGAACACTCCTACAGTTCCCTTCGTTCGAATCTTAAAAGAGTAGAAGCTTCGGGAAAGTAACAATCCTAGTTTGGTTCTCCAGGAAGATTGTTCTGAACGAAGCAGGGATGGAAGAGGGACTGGGGCAGCCCTCATGGCAATTGGTCCTCGCTCTGTTGTTCAGCTGGCTGTGCGTGTTTCTGGTCCTGCGCAACGGCGTGAAGAGCAGCGGCAAGGTCGCTTACTTCCTCGCCATTTTCCCATATGCGATCATGATCGCGCTCCTGGTGAGAGCGGTTACTCTCGAAGGGGCTGTTACCGGCATAGTATTCTTGTTCAAGCCGACCTGGAGCAAGATCCTTGATCCCGCGGTCTGGTACGCCGCCGTAACTCAGTCGTTCTTCTCTCTGGGGGTCTGCTTCGGCGCCGTTACCATGTATTCTTCTTACAATCAGTTCGACCATAACGTCTCGAGGTAATCGATCTCTCTGTCGATGCGTAACCTGAAATATTTTACATTTTTCCTATGTTACGAGAAAATCCGAGAAATCCAAGTTTGGATCCTGGAGGATCAACAATGTTTCAACAATGTTTATTTTGCATAAAATTCCGCAGTCTATTTGTTAGATGAAATCGCAACTACCCAGTTTTGTCATAAATGTATGAAATCTGCAGTCTACTCATAACATTTGATCACTCATTGATTCTCTATAACATAGGAGAAAGGCAAACATTTCTGGTTATTCTAGAAAAAGTGTACTCCATTCATCTTTTATTACGCGTTGCTCGTAGAGATTGCACGGTGGTGACTACGATGGACTTGGCCACCAGTCTCATAGCTGGGACTACGATCTTTGGGATTCTGGGAAATCTGGCGAACGAGCTGGGCAAAGAAGACGTGGCCACTGTGGTACGCGCCGGCACTGGCCTCGCTTTCATTTCCTATCCGGAAGCGCTCGCAAAGTTCACCGTGGTCCCACAACTGTTCGCCGTGCTGTTCTTCCTGATGCTGTTCGTTCTGGGAATCGGGACCACGGTGGCGTTTACCAGCGTCATCAGCAGCATCGTGAAAGACAGGTTCCCCAGATTTAAAGACTGGAAGGTCACCGGGGCCGTCTCGCTCGGCGGATTCTTGATCGGCATCGTTTACTGCACGAGGGTCAGTTCACGCTGCATCCTTTCGCATACAATTCTCTTAAAAGTTCTACGAACTCAATTGTTCACTCAAAACGATGTATTCGGTAACACTGTACAATACCAAATTCAGCAATTATTGTTGACTGATTCTTATATAGTTCGTCATTTTAAAATCAAATCCGAAAGTAAAAACTGATTTTTCTAAAATCTGATGAAATTCTGATAAAAAATGAGATAAAAATTACTTATAAGAAACTGTTCACTGTGATTGTTGAACACGGAGAAAGTATACTTTTGCTGGACTGTGTAATAATTATCGATTGAACTTGCAGGGAGGACAGGCCATTCTGACTCTAGTCGACTACTTCGGTGGGACGTTCATCATCGTGTTTCTCGCCTGTTTCGAGTTGATCGCGATCTCCTGGGTATACGGTAAATCGCAGGTGTTTCACGATGTACATAATCTTGTCGTCGAGCTTACCGATCGTTCTCGCTGCTCAGGTATAGATAACTTTCTGGACGACGTGGAATTCATGGTAGGCAGTCGACCACTCTTCTATTGGAGACTTTGTTGGGGTTTCATCACTCCGTTGTCGCTCTTATCGATTCTAATTTATTTCCTATCCGAGCTGACGCCTCTCAAGTACAACGACGAATACTACACGACTTCTGCTTACGGTAAGAGGAAACGCTTATACAAAAATATATATATAATACATACATGTTGTTAGGGGTGGTAACCAGAAATTCTGGTATCTACTAGAAATTTCACCCCTACTTGTTGTATCGGTATCGTTTTAGTCGCTGGATGGTTACTTTTGGGACTAGGAGTGGTCCAGCTTCCTCTGTGGATGGTTATCACCAACATACGGAACAGAGGCAAACCTTGTCTGGACGTAAGCGACATAGGCGATAGAGCGAGGGAGAACAGTATTCTTCATACATTTCCACTCGCGTATTTTCAGATCCTGAAACCGAGCCCTGATTGGGGTCCCAAGGATCCGGTCAAGTACAAACAATGGATAGAGTTCAAGAATGCGAAGAGGATCTCGCGGATGAACTTGAGTAAAAAGAGCCCGAGAATTCTGAGAGCGGTGTTCGGTGTAGACTAGAAATATATTGCATTGTACGAGCGGTCGGAGATCTCGTTTTCGTTTCGAGCAACGAGAACGACATGATTTCCGGCAATTCTCCGCGTAATCTGTATTAGACTCGAGTCTGAAACTTCGTTATCGTAATCCTTATCGGCCAATCTATCGATCCTAACTCAGATACTTCTGATTCCTTAGGCGACCGATCGCTTCGCGAAATTACAGACTAATTAATTTTGTATCGCGCGGGCGCGTTATCGACGTTAGTAGGTGCTTTGTTAACAATTAAAACAGCTTAGTTTCCTCGAAAAAAGATTTTCTGTCGATCACGGCCTGTTATCGCGTCCGTTTACTTCGGCTTAATGTGGAACAAAACATGAATCAGCTGGAGCCACCTAGACTGCGTCCTGAGGCTCTTCTCTTTCTCTTTCTCCTCTCTGTACTGGAGCCAGGCTTTCTTGTACTTCATCCCTTTCGGTCCCCATTCCGGCGACGAACCGAAAGACGCTTTCAGATTCTGAAATGAAACGGCACGAGACGAGCGATAATAACAAAAAATGTTAGTTTCTAACATGGTTCTTAAGCCAATTATTTTTTTTCAAAATCAGTTTCGACTAAAAGATTTGTCGTTCGAAGACGCACAAATCGAATTTTGAAATTTTCGTCTATGCCTGATAGTTACGGAGATATTCAATAAAATGGACTTTTCACGCCAACATTGAGGGCTATTTTCACTACCTTAACGGAAATGCCTGCAGCTATAAAAAGATACATATTTTTTTCAGTACTATATCATACTCAAATTTCATTAAAATCGGTTGGGGGACCTCCCTTGGTATTAATGACATAAGAAATGACTCTTCCGCGCGAATTAAAGTAGTACCTGCATGAATGGCAACCGTCTGTTTTGCACGAGCCGCACCAAGGCCCAGATCGGTATTTGTGAAACGCTGAAGCACAGTATGACAATTCCGGCCGCGTGAGCCGACGTCGGGAACGGTTTACCGCTGTACGTCACCGCCTCCAGGGTAGCGACGGTGTAAATGAAGATTCCAATCAGAATCAAAGGTGTCACCAGGAACCAACAGATCCTCCAATAGCTGCTCGTTTCCTTGTCGAGCATGAAATTGAGGTCGTTTATAAAGTTCTCCAGACCTGTATAAAAAGCATCCACCTCATAAACCACATTATTTCAACGTTGCAGATGTCTGAGAACCATACGAACCGTATATCCACATGATCGCGGTGATCTCGAAGGACGCAAGGATGAACACGACGAAGGAGGTGCCGTAATAATCGACCAAGGTCAGCAAGAACTGTCCGCCCTGGACAAGTCCGAAGATTAGCGTGTCGATTACATCAATCAATAAAGAATTGTTTACTGCGGTTATCGAGACGCAAAATAGATATTGAACAGTGCTATCGTCGCTTAATTATTTGTCTTCCGGTCGAGTGGTACACGCAATCGAAAATTAACATCATCCTTGGTGCATTCCGATAATTGCGACCAATTTTCTCGATAGGAGACGCGTACGAAGAATTAATTAGATTTCGACGATATTGTCGGATCACGACGATAACGCGTTTCGGATAAGTGTCTAAAATCTAATCTTATTTTACGTCCGTCGACAGAAGAAGGTCTGATCGAGTAAAAGTAAACAGAATACGATCGTTTACCGGCGTCACGTAAACCGTGCTAACAGCGAATCCCATCAGACAGACCGGAAGGACGATCTTCCAGATCTGAACGTTCGGTAGTTTCTCCGTCAACACTGTCACCAGACCGGACACCATTCCTACGATACTGCCGACACCCAAAACGAACATCATCACGAAAAACAGAACCGCGAACAGCTGTTGAAAATTAAATGAAAAATGAAAATTTATCTCGTTCGAAATTGTAATAAATTCAATCATTAAAAACAGCAGCAAGTTTGCAAATTAATTTAGCTCAACGTTTCAATCCCTGTATGGATCTTTTCCAAGAGATACATTTTTGCGTTTGAAAAATTAATACGTTTATAAAACTAGAAACAAAAAGAGGATTTGCAACACAGCTGTAGAAAACATATATGAACCAAAAATTAAGAACACTAGCTGTGACAAGATAATTAGAAAAAAAATTCAAAATAACAAGTTACATTAAAACTTGGATATCATCCATGTGTAGCTGTAGAAAATATTCAAACTTGTTCCCATCATCGTTTCTATGTTGTAGGGCTGTTCGAGGATGTTACTACCTGAGGAACGAACGTGAACTTCGCGATGGCGTCGGGATACGAGATGAACGCCAGACTAGCGCCGGACTTGACTACTTTCTCGATGTCAGTTATGTTCATTTCGTGGGCGAGATTCCCTAGAATCCCGAAGATCGTACAACCTGCTATCAGACTCGTCACAGTGTCGAGTGTCGTCACGATCATCGCGTCCCTGAAGAAGCATATCGCGAGATTACACGGTACGAAAATTGAAGTACATACAGTGACTCCCACTAATATTCGACACTCTTAAAGTCAGATCTATAGAACGTAGCTTTTAAATTTCCAATATAGGCCCACATGAAGAAGTTATAAAATGCAACATTGTAATATTTTTTCGACAATTCCGATCAATTGCAATTTTTGAGAAAATCTTTCTCACATCCTGTAACAAACTAATTGCTCTAGCTTCCCAAAAAGTACAAATCGTGTACTACGATATTAAAAAAGTTATCGTCATTTAAGAGTGTCCGAATATTAGTGGGAATCACTGTAGACACTCTGCTCGTTACCTGTAAATGTTGTGCTTGAAATCATTATGCGCCGAATAGGTGATGATGCTACCGAAGCAGACGGAGAGCGAGAAGAAGCACTGTGTAACGGCGGCGTACCAAACGGTAGGCTGTAAAAGTTTCGACCATCTCGGCGTGATAAAGTAGAGGATTCCTGTGGCAGCTCCCTCGAGAGTGACCGCCCTGATCAGGAGGCTGACCAAGACGATGTACGGGAAAATGGCGAGGAAATATGAGGCTTTCCCCGAGCTCTTCACACCCTGGAAAGTGACCAGGATAACGGAGATCCAGCTACCGAGAAGACAGAGCGTCAATCTCCAATCCGGCAGGCCTATTCCGTCGTCGATGTTGTCCTTTTCCTGTAGAACGACTTTCCTAAAACGGGCAAACACTGCGAATCAAGAGGAAAAGACTCGTCGGACGAACGGCGACTTACGTGAAGTAGTATTCAGCTGAACTTCTGTATTGCGTGTTGTTCGTCAACAGGTGGAACGCGTTCGACTCTCCCAACCCGTTGTCGAAGGTGCTGTCGTTCGGCTTCTTACCAGAATCCACGCAACTGTCCCATTCCTCTCTGCACTTGGACCATGGCAGCTCGGCGGAAAAGGATGCGATCAGGAAGTACAGCGTTAGGGACATTAGCGAGCTGTAGTAGGTCATCAAGGCGACGGTGGAACAAAACTGGGCCCAACCCACACCTGGAGCGATCGACTTCGTTAAAAGAAAGAAGACGAGGAAACAGCACGCGTACCAGAGACCCTTATTTCACTTGTACTTGTATACATGTGTACACGCGTGATAAACGAATCCGGATCTCGATCACGTAGCACGTGAAACGTGTTAATTCCGTTTATGGTTTTCGATCAAATTCTTTTCGGTCGTTGAGATGGTAAATTGTTCGACGTTATACAAGTATCACTTGTATAACTGATACATATTTGTACACTAATTAATACATTGATACCGTGCATTAAAGTAAACAAGGACCTCCAGTGTATATGGCTAGTAGTTAGGCAGGTATAACGTTGGAATTTATGCAATTTGTAACGCGTACCGACAAGCGCGGGGCTCACATTCCATACTCTGATAGAGGATGATGAAGAGAACTGTCCGATGATCATCTCCAGATAGTAGAAAGGTTTTCCGACGAGCATCAGCACGATGATGTAAGGAATAAGGAAAACCCCTCCGCCGTTTTCGTAGGCGGTGAACGGGAACCTCCAGATGTTGCCGAACCCGATGGACATAGCGATGCAGGACATCAAAAATTCAATGCTGTTGTTCCAGCTGCCCCCAACTTCCGGTTCTGAGACAATGTCCGAACGCTGCGACATCGATTCTCTTTGTTTCCCGAGAGTCGTCTCGGTATCCGCCTCGTCCACGACGAACGCCGGATTCCGTTGTCCACGACGAGCTAGATCGCCCTAACGAACGAACATCAAACGACGCGTGTTTCCGATCATTTTTTTTAGTTTTGAAAAGCCAGCGTCACGGTATTCCGCGGCGTGCAATCAAACGCTTCGCATTAGCCTTAAGCTCTTTATGTGCCCTGTACCGATTCTTATCGCGTGAGTGAAATGTTGCTATCGCGGGTGTTCTCGTGGCAAAAATCTAATCGGGGTCGCGTATATTGCTTCCGTTATTGTTCACGGCCTTATTGAATTATACGTCGAATATTTCTGGCTCCATTGTTGATCCGCGGACGCGAATATGTACCTAGTTTCGAATCGTTTCAGTCCAAATGCGCTGATAAACCAGTTGTTGTATTCTCTTGATTTATACGCTTCCCGTTGCGATCAAATCCACCGAATAATTACGGATGTGATCAAGTACCTCACTAACAGTTGAACATTTATTGAACGAATTCAAATTCTCTATTAGTACTTCGAGAAATATGAATAGTACTGCTAAGTGTACTCAAATCGATGCCAGATAGTTTCGAACCTTTTACAAAACTTTCTAATCATTATTTCTTTCACTTTTAAAATTAATTATGCTGTTCTTGTGTGACCCACATTACAAAGAGTTGCACGTGAATATTATGAAAAAAGAAATAAGCTAAAACCAAGCACTGTAAATGAAATACAGTATTCTTAAATATTTACGATTCTAATAAATATACTGCTTAAAACCCGCTGCGCAGTTTTATTTTTTAAGGTTCGGACACTACTTGTAAAAGATTCGACTCCTTCCACTTGGTCATTGAAATTGACACGGATTCGTGAATATACACTTGTTGGACTTGATCCCATCCCTACGAATAATCCATGATGTGTTCAGATGTGACATGATCATTATCTCGTAGCAGTACTCACCATGATCGTCTCGATTCAGCGTTCGATCAGACAATGAAACGTCGACGAGAGGAACCGGTACGATCGGTGGTGATGAGAGCGAATCGTCGCGCGTCGAACGATCGACGAATCGGTCGACATCGCCTTTCGCCGCCTCTTTATATGAAGACACGCGTGTCGATACCCACCACTCACGAATACTTCAAAAAACCTTGACGATAAGATGATTACGAACCCAACATTTAGATTATATTGCAATTCTCTGCACTCGATGTGATAAGACACTCATCTAGCTCGAATACTGATATCGACGTTAGTGGTGGCTCGACAAAAGAGCTCTTCTACCGATACTCCGGAATTCTTTCTTTGGCGACCAAATTGTTCGGCGATCGGTAGATTAATTTTCCAGTTAATCCGTATTAGTAGGCTGCGGATGTTTATGCGATTTTCCATTTTTCTAAACGATTTTTAAGAACGTGGAATACAATACAATGTTATTTCCTGTGGTAATAACCTTCGCAGATCTCGAGGAAATAAAATTTGTACTAAATTTTGTCAAATTTTATATTTGATCCTCTTTTGTATATTTTTAGAAGCCATAAATGCATAAAGATCCGCAGTCACTTATTAGAAATTGTCTAGCTGTAGAAATCAATCATGTCCTCTTCCGGAAAAATGAGAATTTGCATAGTCGATATTTCTGACCTGTTCGCCGATCGAATTCTTTCTTCGACGACCGAATTGTTTGGCGAACGGCGATCGATGGATCTTAATTTTCCATTTCATCCTTATTAGAAATTGTCTATTTCCAGAAATCAATAATGCTCTCTTCCGGAAAAATGGGAGTTTGCATAGAGATTCTAGCGATCGGGATCGAACGATAGATTAATGACAAAGTAGGATATTGCATAGTACACACGCGTTATCAGTATCGCGTGCAAAGGATACCGATTGATTAAAAATGAAGATGAATCATACGTGTTCCATAAAAGTGCGGCGAAGTTCGCGTTGCAACGCGAGCGCGACAGTTCCAGTCCCCTAAGCGATTAACCTTGATGATGAAATGGAAGAGACCGAGAAAAAAAGCGTCAAAGAGGCGATGGAAAATGACAAACAAGATGTCACAGATCGTGAATCTGAATTTAAGGATCCGTGCAGAGTGTGGAACGAGACAGAGATACTGAAAGAAATTACCAAGGTTGCGTCATCCCCGCAAGAGGAGATTAGAAAATTCTTGCGGGATAGATCGATCAGCGAAAGCCTTATCGAGACGTTGCTGAAAGCCGGTTTCACGGATGAATTTCTCAGGTGAGCGAATAAAAAATGCGACACATATTTCCGTGGTTTTTATTAATTATATGTAGACTGCGAATGTTCATGCAATTTTTAATTTTTTTAGGAAAATCTATAGAAAGAGGAATCATGTACAATGTTATTTTCTTTGTTATATATATATATTTATTTATATTTATATAAATATATATATATATATATATATATATATATATATATATTTTTATGTATTTATATAATTTTTATATATTTTATAATTTTATTATAAATTTTATTATTTTATATATTTTATTTTATATATTTATATATTTTTATATATTTATATATATATTATACAATCTGAATAAATAAAAATTGTACTTGTGGAATTTTATATTCCACCATTTTTTGAAAACATTTAGAAGCCATAAATGCATAAACATCCGCAGTTTAGTTATACGTATTTATTTTATTCACATGTTCGTACTCGTTTTTAGACTTCTGAAGGCGATGGGCATTTCAGAAACGGATGTCTCGGAACTGGAACAGCTGTGGGCCATCGAAACAAAGAATCGCGGAGTGATCGATTCTATTCGATCTTCGTCAGCGTCCTCGCGCGATTGCTTGTCTCCGGATGGAATTTATTTGAGTCACGGCTTGAGCAAGCCGCTATCCTGTGCCCTTCGCGACATCCTCGCGAAGAAGCCTTCCGACCCGATCGAGTACCTTGGTCATTGGCTGCTGAACTACAAGGTCGTCTCTATCTTCCTGGATTTCTATCGCGTCGTTGCGTATAATCGTTATCAAATTCTGATTTCAGATCTGCCAAGAGCGACGGAAAAGATTGAAGGAGCTCGAGCTGGAGCTGACGATCGAGCGACTAAGACTCAAACCCAAAGTTATACTTTCTTGTTTAATCAATAGACAGCGGATTTTATCGATAGTAACATTTTACTATAACTCATCAACCATACGAGTCGAAAGAGTTACGAGAGAAAATAGATTTCTGTGTCACTCCGGTTTGTTGTAATTCAAGTGGGAAATTTTGCATAAAACCCGCTGTCTATGAATTAAGTGTGTCCCACGATTCTACAACTCGCTGGTTTCAGGAAGAAGAGGACGTGGAAATGCCCGTGGAGGAAATGTACGAAGAGGAAGAGGAATACTCGGGCGATTGGGATTTTCCGGATCCAGAATGATTTGGAATAATGACACCGTTTAATAAATAAATGCGTGAGTTTATTTGCGTAAATGCTTTCCTGTGGCAGTCGAGCGATCGAACTAGCCTCGCTCGAACTAACCACGCTATTCATTGATTTACCGATTAATACTGTGATCTACGATGCTCGCGGAAGATGTCCTTCCGAAAACGACGAACGTCGGAGGAACTGTCTGCGTCGACGCTTTCGCTCGACGATAACGTTTATCGAATCGCCGTTCAGAGGCTGGTTAATTTTTTAAATGACCCGCGAATCG
The DNA here is from genome assembly GCA_028455615.1 of Lasioglossum zephyrum. Classification (NCBI taxonomy): domain Eukaryota; kingdom Metazoa; phylum Arthropoda; class Insecta; order Hymenoptera; family Halictidae; genus Lasioglossum; species Lasioglossum zephyrum. The sequence goes on along the minus strand of CM052326.1, from coordinate 12,803,742 downwards.
TTCAAGGACGTCCGTTTCCTTCGGGAGAACTTCTTTTCGGTCTACAAGCCGCTTTGTAGGAAACAAAGGCGAGAAGTTAGATTTGCAAACGCGAGCAGACATGCGGAATGCGACTCCGTCGAGCTACGGTATCACGCAAGTTTATCCTCTGCGCAGAATATCACGTAAACGAATTGCTTGAACCTCGAGCACTGACGCTTTTCCCGAAGTTTCCGCTTCGTTTCCTTGAACTCTCGCCACGAGGCCAGTTCTTTGGCATTCTTGGGTCCCCAGTCTGAGGAAGGTTTGAAAGCAGACGCGATCATCTGTACAGAAAAATGAATCGTTAATCATTTCCGTCGCGATTGCTATGAATCGACGTCGCTCTAATGTGTCTATCTAGAATCGCACCTCAGACAATCCCAAATCTTTTTTGGATAGCATGACATAGATCATCCAAAACGGAACCTGCAGTGCTCCGAAGGCGCAGATGGTCCAGCCAGCAGCTGAAATTCATAAGGAAAAACAGTGTGAATCGTGACGTCGCACGGTTGAGGAAAACGTTATGTCAACACATATCTTTATTAGTTGAAAGCGATATAACACTGTCCAACAAATTTTACCTTTTTCCGGGTTTCCAAATAACTGTTGGATGGATCTTACAGACTTTCTTGTGCTGATTCCGTATCTATTGCATATAACGTTGTTTTATATTAAAAAACGTATTTTTCAACTGTAAACAAATATTGTGATGTTGTTCTAAAAGATATTAAATCGTTCTTTGCAGCAAACGTAACATCACAATATTTGTTCAAAGTTGAAAGATACGTTTTTCTTTCATGTTTTTCAAAAACTGTGCGTGTAGAAGAAAAATTAAGGCCAGATTCGGAATCAACGCAAAGAACTCTATAAGATTCAGCCAACAGTTATATGGAACCATTTTTGGTGTTGGACAGTGTAATTTATTCAAAATATTTGAATAAACTTACAGAACTCTATTAGCCTTTTTATACTTACTTAATGTGTATAGAATATATGTAACACTGAATCTACCGAGCGCTAAGAGCGACTAAAATGTCTTAGCTTAAAAAAAAACTACAATACTCTATTTATTTAGATTCTGTGTAACTGTTATTACAATATGTGTCTGAGTAAAAAATCAATTTTCACGTAACCAACTTCGTAGTTTCAATAATTTGTTAAATGAAAAAATACGAAACTGGTCATTTGATCGGCAATGGTAGATTCAGTGTTAGAGTTTAGTGTTAGTTAATTAATTAATTGGTTATCGATCGTAATTTATCTTCAGGATATTACAAATTTTTATTCGCGGCGCAAAGGTTCGCTCATTTACAATAACAATTAGCTATTTTTGTGAATACTAAACGCTGAATTCGGATTTGAATCTTCAGTTTCAAGAACCACGTTAGCTGTTAATATGTTATTTAATACGAGGAAAAGAAAGGAGGTGTTTCATCCTAGACCCGCTAGAGGACTCATCAGTTTAGCGTTAGTGTTTAGAATTTTGTGAAAGCTGCAAGTACCATGCGCGCTCTCGGGATAGGAGATACCGATGTGCGTAATAGGCGTCAGATTGATCAACGAGTAAACCAGAACCACAGCCAGCAAAATCGGAGTGATAATAGCCCAGCAGAGTCTCCAGTACGCGGACGGCCTCCTCTTCAGCATGTACTCGACGTCATCCACGTAATTCTCCAGCCCGTACACCCAGAAGATTCCAGTGATTTCCAGAGTGGCTAAGATGAGCACGATGAAAGTGCCGCCGTAGTAATCGACCAGTTCCAACACGAATTGTCCACCCTGTTTACGGTAAAAACCGTAAGAAACCGGTTCGAAGTGTCGTCGGTAACAATGTGATTTCTATCTCCGCTTACGGCCTACTTACAGGTGTACAATAAACAGTCCCGACGGAGAAGCCGAAGACCACCGTGCCGAGTATTATGTAAAAGTATTTCCAATGTGGAAATTGATCGCTGATAATTGTGATGATAGCTCCGGCCATGGCGATGGCGCTTCCAATGCCGAGGACGAACAGCATCAGGAAGAACAACACCGAGAATAACTGCGAACAGGTGAGAAACCTCGATGTAGATCGTTCGCTCCGACGTGATCCGGATCTGGATCACCTCGGTGCGTTACTCGCATCGGATCCTTTGATATCTTAATGCATTCCAACCACTCGAACACCTTGGATTACCGTTCGACCATGCTCATATTCGTTTGTCTTTCAGGAAATCCTGCGAGGTCGTCCAGTAAACTAGATCCTGGAAACTTCTTCCCTGTTGACGTTCTGCGACCCCCACTGGAGTTTGCTGGTTCTCCCACTCTTCATTTCTAGCTTGGTTTTATCTTCAGAGCAAGGGCGCTCACGTGGCGCGGTTTCTTTTATAAGTTCGAATGGTCAGAGACACTAGGAGATACAGAAAAACCTCGAATACTGTCCAACAGCTGTATACTGGTCAGACAATGTTTTCACTGAAGAGTTGTTGTTTTGATTTATGGCTGCGTCTACTGCACCGACCGCGCCGAGCGAGACTTCAACAGAGAGCCGAACATAGAGAAGGACAGAATGAAATACGGACCACGTGACCGAAAAGTGTCGCCGTCGCCGGCACAGCGTTGACAAGCAGTGGAGTGAGTAGGTACTAGACAACGTTTAGGATGACGACACCGGACAGTATTTGAGGTTTTACTGTACTGAGCAGAGTTGTGCTAATCCAATTACATTGTAATTTAATTACGTAGTTGAATTACATTGTATTTCAATTAATAGTAATTCAATTACGTCGTAAATGAATTACTATATAATTCAAATACAACGTAATTCAATTACTAAGTATTTCAATCAGATTTGTAATTGAAATACAATGTAATTGAAACACAATGTAATTGAAATACAATGTAATTGAAATACAATATAATTGAAATGCAATTTGTAATTGAATTACAGTATAATTGAAATACAATATACTGGAAATACAATACATTACAATACATGAAAACAATGTATTTTATAATTGTGCTCCATTGCAATTACAAATTACATCGTAATTTAATTGACTGAAGATCTGAATTATAAATTACAACATAATTGTATTACAATTTAAATCAATTACTTTGTAATTATAATTCTGGAGTAATTCAATTGTAATTCTGCACAACTCTGGTACTGAAAAAAGAGGTTGCAGGGTGCGGCTCGCGGGCCGCTAGTTGGTCTGCTGTAGGTCGCTATTAAACTAAGCCACTGGAGGCGCCGAATTGAAGGGCTTTAAACGAGTTCGCGTCTCACCTGAGGTAGAACGGTGAACTTTGCGATAGCGTCCGGATAGGAGACAAAGGCGAGACCGGTTCCACCTTTAACGACGTTCGCGACGTCGTCCGTGCCGAGTTCGTGGGCCAGGTTGCCCAATATACCGAAAATCGTGAATCCCGCGATCAGGCTGGTGAACGTGTCCAGCGTGGTGACCACTATCACGTCTCTGAAACGATGAAACGGTGATTGAAACAGTGTGACGATACAAAGCTATGGAAAGACGGAAGAATAACCTGTATATGTTGTGTCTGAAATCGTTGTAGGAGGAGTACATGACCACGCCGCCGAAGCAAACCGACAGCGAGAAGAAACACTGGGTGACAGCAGCGTACCAAACCTTCGCCTCGAACAGTTTCGACCAGTTCGGCTTGATGAAGAAAACGATTCCGTTCATGGCTCCCTCCAAGGTGACCGCTCTGATCAGCAAGCTGATCATGATCACGTAAGGGAAGATCGCGAGGAAATAGGCCGCTTTTCCGGAACTGTGCACCCCGCGAGCCAGAACGCCGAATATGCAGAGCCACGAGATCAGTAAGCAGATCGTCAGCTTCCAATCCGGAAGTCCGATGCCGTCGTCGATGCTCGACTTCTCCATCAATACTGTTTTCCTGGTGGCAACGGTTTCTGTGCTGTAGACTTCCGTGTAACGTGATCACAAAACTGTTTGACAGTACTGTGTACACATACGTTTGTATCTCTTGTGTCAGTAAGTGTACACGGTGTATGAAAAGTAACGGTCATCTGGATCGGTGGACATTTGTAAGAAACACCTGCCGTAAAATCGTTTATAACAAAGGAAATGGTTGTTGAAGTACTATATCAAATGGATAAAGTTTTACATCAACACCTTCCACTTATCCAGAAGAGAAAAAGTTCAAGTTTCTATGTAAATTTACTGTTACATAAAAAGTGGATAAATATGCAGTCTGATCGAACAGTTTTTTGATCTGTGTTTGTTGATTATCGATCGTAAGGTAGTTTATAACAAGAAGTATTGATGATTTCGGCGCAGAGGTTCGATCAAAAATTAAATTAAAGCAATTTTGCTAGTTTGATTAAACTTTCTACGTTTTTTGATCGTGTTACAAGGCAGGATTCTCCTCTAGGAAATTCCAAGCGAAAATAATCGGAAACTTAGTTATTCTCTTACTGAAAGTAAAACTCTGCGGAGCTGGTCATATTGGCATGGTTCTGTTTCGTCGAATTGTGCTGACCCCCGGAATCGACGCAAGAATCTCCCCACTCTTCGAGACACGTGGACCAAGGAAGCACCGATTGGAAGCTGGAGAACAAGTACAGGAGGGTCACGGACATCAAGGAGCAGTAGTAGGTGCCTACGCTCAGCATGGAGAACATCTGGGCCCAGCCAACCCCACGAAATCCTGGCACTGCGAATCGGTCGAAGTATATAATCTTTATCTAATTTATCACGACAACAATTTCGTTTAAAGCTAACCGTAACGAGTATAAAATTCCACTGCTATACATTGTTTTATAAAAATGACTACACTGAACGTATTTAAATGTTTTGCAATTTTTTATTAGAATACGTGCTTGAACTAAAAAATTCATTTGATAATTTCTAATGGAGTTATCCGTGCAGCTTGAACGATTATAAAGTAAAAAATGTGACACCGGTCATTTAAACGGTCGTGGTATGGTTAGTATTAATGTTGGTCGTTCGAAACAGGTTCCGAGGAGTCTGTAATAATGGCAATCTCGCACCTGCTGCCCACATCTTGACGGAGGATCTGCTGCAGAATTGTCCCATGATCATCTCCAGATAATAAAACGGTTTACCAACGACGAACAGAACGATGATGTATGGAATCAAGAAAACTCCGCCCCCGTTCTCGTAAGCGGTGAACGGGAACCTCCAAACGTTGCCCAGGCCGATCGACATCGCGATGCAGGACATCAAGAACTCCACACCGTTGCCCCAAGTCGCTCTCTGCTTCTCGTTCTCTATTATAGTCTTCGTCGCGACAATTACGTATCGTTAATTCGCATTAATCGCGCGACTTACCGCTGGGAGCTCGAGAATTGGCACAAGTCTGCGATCGGTGCCAAATCGAGCTCCCAATCGTAGACGGGACCTACCATTTCTTCCGGAATCGATAAAGACAACGGTAACTTCCGATCATCTTGCACTCCGTATTCATGGATCTGAAGAACGTCGAAAATTTGCAATCCAGCGATACTTTGACCGAATAAGCGTGACTTACCTTCTCCGTGACGACACTGGCGATCGGTTTCTGTAGGTTCGTGGTTGCGAGGCCATCGTCTCCAACAAACGCTGCGTTTTCTTTACCGTGCTGAAACCAATTTCGCAGACAGCCATCAGTTTTCACAGGTTTCCACATACAACGCGTACTTTTACTCGCGGTAACGTTTGGACTTAGGCAAGTGTCCTTGGACGCAGCGCACAGTGGGACAAAGCGATGAACTTTGCGGAAAAATCAAAGAACTTTCCATAGAAATCAGAATGCGATGATTTTCTTCTTAAAATTCAAATGAAAATATTGGTGAATGTGAAATCATTTTTTTGTTTCAAATGATTTGATAAGATCATGACTATGAACAACCAAATAATAAAGTATTCGAAGGTTTTGAGTTACTTATTTCATCACTCGACTTTAACTAGTTGTAATCTAATTTAAATTAGATATCTACTTTTCGTAATTATATTTTTATGTATACAGAAAGCAAGAGACGAAATTCTGTCTGGTGATACATTATTATTTTTGTACAACTCTGATCCATTTTTTAATAACATGATTTTCGGGTCGGTTAAGTATATACTGTTCGATTGAAAGTTCTTTGATTTTGACACAGAATTCATGAATTTGTCACACTGTGCGGCATACCGAGAACGAGAGTGTAGAGGAATTAGTCATTTCGCGTCACGGTTCGTTCGAACTGGATAATTAAGTTCTATAGAAAAATTTATGACGAATGGCTGGATGCACTCGCCGCTCATCCTTCGGCCAACTATTGACCGATTGCCGCGAACAATCGGCGGAGCATTGTCTCGCGTGCCGATGTTTTGGCATACTTGGTTCGTTGTACCTACTTCGCTCGGACGTCGATGGCGACATTCTTAACATTTCGATCGGCCAGAAATGCGATCTAACGTTGCAAAGGGGACAGGCTATCGAATTCTAAAAAAGAAGAAACGCTTAGTCTTTACCGAGCTATTGCACCGATCCGATTTCTAACCATTGCATCAGTCTACGTCGAAGAAAGGATCGGCCTTCGCGAATCACAGGTACCCAGTGCGATTACTTCGCAATTAGTTGATCGAATTGGCGATCGGTTTCTAAACTTCGTTGTTTCATTCCGAATAACACTGATGCGGCAGGAACTCGGTTAGATTCATCGCACACGCTCTACAGATTTTACAATCCAAATTCACCCTTATTTTTATTTTGTATGAAGATCCGCAATTTAGTAATTACCAATTCATTAAGCTTGTAATGTATGAAATCTGTGTGTAAATACATATGTATATTCATTGTAGCTACTTCCTGATTAATGTTATCAGTATTTATTGAAGCATATTGAGTATTGAATCTTATAACAAGGAGTCTAGATGATATCGGCACAAAGGTTCGATCAATATTACAATTATATAATTATAAAATAAACAATTATAAAATATTTGTAATACTGATCGAACCTTTGCGCCGATATCATCTAGACTCCTTGTTATAATCTACACTACGATCGATAATCAACAAACACATTGAATCTTATGTTTACCTCGCAGCAATGATACCGTTCACGCGTGTCTAACGTCACACAAGCATTTCGCTGTACCTTCCTGTCCATGGTAGCTTCTTCTGAACTCAAGGGAGATGCTTTTAAGTGTAATTAATTTTAAATATTCTTAATGGGTGAAATTGATTTCCAAAAGGGTGAAACGAATTTACAAAAAGGTGAAATTGACTTGCGAAAGGTTGAATATGATTTCCAAAAGGGTGAAATGGATTTACAAACACTGTGTAACGTCACACAAGCACTTCGCTGTACCCTCCTGTCCATGGTGGCTTCTTCTGAACTCGAGGGAGATGCTTTTAAGTGTAATTAATTTTAAATATTCTTAATGGGTGAAATTGATTTTCAAAAAGGTGAAGTGAATTTACAAAAAGGTGAAATAGACTTGCGAAAAGTTGAATATGATTTCCAAAAGGGTGAAATGGATTTACAAAAACTAAGGTTGAGTTTAACTTGCAAAAGGGCGAAATTGAAGTGCGATACCTATATGTACTACAAGGATTCGTCTGCGACAGTATTTAACGCGCGAACTGTGATTATTATTGGTTGCTCGTTTCGCAAAGGAAGCCGGTTCGACCACTCTTCCTTGATTCTGCGTTTACGATATCGTGTGTCGATAGTCCCAGTAATACGTATAATACACACCGCGTGTGGCAGTCCACGGGACTCTGGACGATCGAGAGTCCCTTAACAATTTCCGGTTATTAGCGGAATTTCTTTTTTTTTTATCGGCAGCAGTAAATTCTGCTCGCTTCTCTTCTCGTGTAGCGACCGGCGACTCGCGCCTCGTTCATTCCGGAACGAGAAGAAAATCACGGGGAATTCGTTCGGACGACGGAAGAAAGCAACAAAGAGACTTTCACAATTCGTTCATCTAGATTTTTATTTTCGCTGGCCCAATTGCGTCACGACGAAAGCGATTGTTCCATGTTCCCGCTTTCTCGATTATCACTGTGCGACATCAAATTTATTCAGCAATTACTGTTGCCTGATTCTTATACAGTTTATCATTCTATAACCAAATCCGAAAGTAACGTTCTCAATTTCACTATATGTACGAGCGAACATGAATTTTATTCTTTATCGAATATCGAAGTTGTGACTTTGCGTAGTCAGTAACGTAATTAGACCAGTGAGAGTTCTCCTTCGCTTTCATGCGTTAGTATCTACATTTTAAGAACAACTTAAAAAAGTAACGACATCGTTAAGAATTGAATAATGATCGAAACATCACACAAATCGATTTTTTGAATTGTTTGGAGAACTGCGAACACGCGTAGAGAAATGTAAATGAACAGCTACCGGTGTTGACGCGTCGAAAATCTCCGATTCTTTGTTTCCACTTTCACGTGGACGCGGATTTATGTAACCAATGTCGCAACGAACTTGAAGAATCGAACAGTCTACCTTCGGCTCCGAGCGTACGCCGTAGATCGTCGGATCCGATCTCGCGAGTACGCAGTATCGGATAAGTGTTTAATTGAGAAGCAACGGCAAAAACTTAGGAACTAAGTGGATCGAATTTAATCGAGGAAGAGACTGTTTCGATCATCGACATTGGAGAACTGGTTCCAGATACGTCTGGTTACGATCGGCGTATGAAATGTTTTAACTTGAAACCGATAGACATTCGAATGCCGACATTAATAGTCGCTGCCGTGTTACGATCGAGGAAAGTTGGCATTGAAGGCATGACGTAGTCGTGCGTTCAAATCACCTCGCGATCGCAAATTATCGTCCAAGTTCTCTCACGCGAGCTTATGAAACGCATTCCCATGACTTCTCTTTTCCTTTACAGACCGCGCGGACACACTTATGTGCAGCTCTTAGACCGTATACATATACTTATAGGCCCGATATTGGTGTGGCACAGGGAGTTCCAACATGTAGCTCGCGAGTCACACGCGGCACCTTCTCCATTTAGGTTTCCTCCCCAGTCTTCATTGTTACATTTGTAGATCTACTATAGTTCTACTATAATTCTACTGTATTATAGTGGAATACACATCCATTTTAACCATCGAACTGCGTACCTGTCCTCTCCCGCGTAAGTAGTAGTGGGAAGAGGTTCGAAGGGTGGGGACCTAGCTGGAGGAGAATAAGTTGGAACTCCCTGGTATATGTAGGATATGCATACAATGTTATATATTAGAATGTTATAATTATATTATATGCATATAATGGTGTGTCTGGTACCCACTACTGACGTCACAAACCTCATTTTCCAGCAAATATTAATTTAACTTACGATGGACGTCGCAAGTATAGTAAATCTACAAGACTATTCATTTTCCGCTGGATCCTACTTGACGCTCCATTGGGAGATAGGGAATGCCGAGTATTTAATTTTCTCATTATTATTCTATTTTTTTAAATAAAGTAAGTTCTGAGGAAATAAATACAGATTTCATGTCATCAACGTCTACATTAAAAAGAAGTGTATTAATGCTATCGGCGCACTGATTCGATCAAGGTGAGCATAGCATTAATTTATTTGTTATTAACAACATTAATCTACATTAAGCAGACTACATTAGAGTTTAACTTTTTCCGAATGGTAATCGACAGAATGACAAAATAATAAGAGTAAAGGGAAAATGAACGAGTAATGAAATAAAATATATATTAACATTTTATCTTTCAGATACTGCGACTTCTCAACAGACTATAGCACTTCGCTCGCATCCGTCAGCTGGTACATGAGGTAATCTTGGAACACGGCATGTTATCTGAAGCTGGGTCTATAAGCATATGTATATGGTCTAAGGTACAGCTCCATTCGTGACATTTTCCAGGAAAGATCAAAACGAAAGCGTCTGATTCTTATCGATGTAGGACATTGCCTCGAAAACTGTTCGAGCTCCGAGGATAGAGGTAATAGCCAAGTGTCCGAACGGAACCCGAAAAGCCGGTCAAGCATTAAAAACACTAGAATAACACAAGTGTACGTATCAATTAACCGTTTGTTAAGAAATTTTTTTTGATTAAACCATTATTTTTTTCTATTTATATACGAATATCAATGTTTTTCTATCTACGAACACTCGTTGAAGCATCAACGTTGCAAATAAATGTTCATATGTAAAAAGAAAGTTGATATTCTTATAATAGTAAGGTGTACAAATATGTAACAATATAAACGTTTTCGAGAGATCAATGTTGAAACGTCAATGTCCAACTTTCAATAATTAATTAATTAGTTATCGATCGTAATTTATCTTTAGGATATTATGAATTATAATTCGCGGCGCAAAGGTTCGATCATTTTTCTACACAAGAAATAGCTATTTTTGTAGGAATACTAAGGAAAATTCAAATCCGAATCCAGCATTTAGTATTCCTACAAAAATATCTATTTGTTGCGTAGAACACTGATCGAACCTTTGCGCCGCGAATTATAATTCATAATATCCAACTTTCAATGTTTATTATAACTATGTATATTTAAGAAGCAATGTTCATTGTTTAGATATGGATACGAGAAAGTTGATACGAGGGAAAATGTCACTGAATTTCCGGCGGAATACTGTGAAATTCTGGAGAGGCCGGCCTGGAAAGTGGAGGAGATTGTTCTTGAATGAAAACTATGATACCTGTCGCATCTCAATCCAACGAACGAAGCCTGGAGGCGTGGAGGCCGGGTATCCGATCGGGAGGAAGTGTTTCGTCGATGTGGGACGCGCGGAGATCCTCGATCTTTGAACCGTGCAACATCTATGGCACCTGTTGCGACAGACGTGGTACCTTCGCGAGGACCAAACAACCACTGCGGTCTGCGTTCGTGATCACCGTACGTTTGTCCACTAGTCGGCTTGTCCGCTTCTCCACTTGTCACCAAAGTGATCGAAGGTAGGGATCGCTCGGCACGGGACCTAGTAAACTCGATCGAGAAGGGGGAATCGTGCTCTCCCCCCATGGATTTCTGCAACTCCAACGCCGAAATTACGACACCAGCTCGCCTCAATTACCGGTAGCGATAGCAGTCGGGCACGATCCCTATGCGCGCTACACGATTTTCTCGTTTCCCTGCCAAAAAGAACGTTCGTTCGTTTACCGGTGAATCGGCTGGAGGAATTTTATCGACGTACAAGATCGCGGTTCGCCTAAGCCCGTCACGTTGCCGCGCCATTGACACAATTTGTTAATTGCGACACCGGATCGTATCATCGGTAAATTATTCAGGATAATAGATAATGGGATTCCATACCGCTCGTTATTCTTTTATTGTACGATCATAGAAAACGTTGTTTCGTTGGGTTTCGAGGTCGCCGTTACAGCGTTATCGGCCTTGACCATTCACTTACATCTACCCAGTTTGTTGCTACTCGAAACAATTGTTGCGAGCAGGATGTATTAGCTCGCTACGGGACATCTAATCGCTGAAATATGTATCGTTGGAGTCGTGGCGTGGTCTAGGATCAGGATATTTTCCATCCGAACGGGTTACGGATCGTAGGAGACCGCGAGTTCTTTTTGGTCGGTGGAAATTCCGTATACGTCACGAACGGTCAACATTTCCGACGTAACTACGCCGAGTTAGCGAACGCGTTCAAGGATTCCCCGTGAAAAACTGGTTAAGTCGGTTTCCTTCGAACCCTACCTAATGAAAACGGAGGGAGAAGGACAAAAGATAGGATAGAATCGATAGAAGAATTATTAATAATTCGATTGTTAATGATCTATATCTTCTATCTTCTTCTTTCATCTATTCTATATATATGAAATAGAAAAGTGTGTGTGTATGTGTGATAGTGGCGCACCTAAGATCTAATCTTGGGGGGACGAGTTAGACAAAATGACTTTCTTTTTAGCAAAAATATCTGTCAACAGTAGCCACACATAGTATAGGGAAAAGTTGTTAAAAATTTTTAGTTTTACATATAACATCCAAAAATCATCGAAATCGGAGAGAAAGCAGCTATTTTACGGTTTAGCTAATTTTCCAGTGTTTCGTTTCCTTTTTCTTGGGGGGCACTTGGCCCCTGGTTTCTCCCCTTGGGTGCGCCTCTGTATGATACTATCTGTCGCACGTGTTGCCTATCCGCGGGGTTGCAAACAATCGGCCGGTTCGGAGCTGATCCGTGCGCGTTTTTTGTCTGCTATATATATGTAACCTTTTCGTAACCCGACCGGAGGGTGGTTTATAAATATTTCCAATTGAGCAATACGGAATAAACTTTCAAAAGTAATATACCTCCTAGGTAATAATGTAGGTTCTGACTCAGGCTAAACATTAGACTAGGGGGCAGCACTATACCGGCCAATACAATATGTATCTTTGACAGAAACCTTCATTTGCCACACATCTGTAAACAGACACTTTATTTCAGTCATTAGACGGGTGAAGGCGAGTCTCGAATACGAGTGAGGTTAACTACATTTAGATTTGAAAGAATCCACTCTTCTTGCACACACGTAGTAAAAAAGCAAGGTACGAGTTATAAATTTTCGAGCAGTAAATTTTCGATACAGTAACAATATTGTTCGTGTTTGCCATTGAAATTTGATCGTTTATATTATTAATGTGTTGACAATTTTGACAGATAAGTACGGAATGACAACACTACAATAGAATTTCAAGGATTCGTTTAATTTTCAGGGCACAATGGGTGAACGTAAAGGTACAAACTTGTATTACCCACCCGATTATGATCCGAAGGTTGGAGGGCTCAATAAATTTCTGGGTACCCATGCGTTACGTGAGAGAGCACGTAAATTACACATGGGTATCCTTATCATCAGATTTGAGATGCCATATAATATATGGTGCGATGGATGTGGCAATCACATAGGAATGGGTGTACGTTATAATGCTGAGAAAAAGAAGGTCGGAATGTATTATAGCACACCTCTGTACCAGTTTCGTATGAAATGTCATCTGTGCGATAATCATTTCGAGATCAAAACTGATCCAGCGGTAGGTTTCGCTAGAAATTGGTAATCTGTAGATTAATTATTAATAGATTGCAGATCTTTATGCATTTATAGAAAAATCGAGTAGATGAAATCGAAAGTTGATCACCTATTAAAATTATTAAGGGAAGAGATAACATTCTGTTTAGTTTATGTTCCTTGCAATTGTTACAGACAATTTTTATTTTGCATAAAGATCCACAGTCTAATTATACAAAGTCTCACAAATAGATCTTGGTTCGCAGAATCTAGATTACGTGATAGTTAGCGGAGCTAGACGACAAGAAAATAGATGGGACCCCAAAGAAAATGATCAGATAGTGCCAGAGACTAAAGAAGTGTCTTGCAGACTTTATGACGATGCAATGTACAAATTGGAGCATGGTATAGAAGACAAAAAGACAGCAAAGTCGCGTGATTCTTCCTTGGAAAGTGCGATAGCACTTAACGAAGCTACATGGAAAGATGATTACACTTCGAATTGCGAACTACGTTCTGCGTTTCGGGTGTGTTATATTTGCAAGAGCCACATAAAAATTTGTTTCTTCATTTTCGTCATGAATGCGTAAAATCATGACAAACCGTCACAATTATAGTGTGAGTATTCAACTATTGATTTTTTGCATTCCAGACGAGAAAAAGAGAATTACAGAAGAAGCAAGGTATCGACCACATGCTGCTCAAGAAGAATGGGTTAAATATTGATTTGGTAAACGAACACGAAGACGATGTGAAGCTAGCAAAGTTGCTGATGAGCAAGAAAAGTATGGTAATTTAAGTAACACATTTCCTCTGGCAATTGCAATACAACTTGTTTCACATATTACAGGTGAAGAGAAGAAACCTCATCCGTTGAAACGACTGGTTTCTATTGTACGTACGAAAGGCAAGCTAACAAAATTGTCGCTACCGGCTTCGAAAAGCAACGTGAAGAAACAGAAAAATGAAATAGCAAAACTTCCGGAATTGAAGGTGCAACCATCGTCATCGAAACCAGTGACCAGCACGCTGTGTACTTCCTTGGTCACTTACGATAGTTCCGATACGGACGAGTCATAGTATTTCTCGAGAGTAGCTCGTGTAATATATTGTAAAATATATCTGTAATCAATACAATTTATACTATTCTATTAACTGTGCACCATATTTATAATTGCGCTAACAAAGTCCATGTAAGAGAAAGAATGTTTTGTGTTTTCATACGATTTTATTTATGGTAACAGATCTTCAAAATTATCTTACATTTTTCTTATTTATTGGAAATAGTTTTCTGTTTATATGTTTATACAGAATCTTAACTTTGTACAGTCTTAGAATAATCTCATTTATAAATCAACAAGAGGCGATTGCTCTACAACTGCAGTAGTTGCGGAAACCAATCTTTTCTTAACTACATGGATCTTTTTGTTTGAAAGACAAATAACATAGCAATGGTCCGGATATGTAATAGATATCTTGTCGAATGCTTCATTGCTGGGAAACCCCTTAGGATCTATTTTATTTGTCAGCGTGACTAGGCCCAGGATAATGTTTGCGATTCTTTCGTCATTTTCTAATTCACCTCCAGACTGAAACAACAAAGTACATCGATCAACACATTCCTTTTATATTCCTTTTACGTATTAACTAAATAATTACCGTTAATACAGCTCCGTCCTCATTCATAACCAAATATCCAATTTGATCAGGGATACGTTCCAGCAACAGCATGGTTGTATCTTTAATTGTGAAAGTTGCAAATAAGATATCTGTAGCCTACACTTAGTTCAACATCTTGTTAATCTTGGAACGACTAAAACACAGGCAATATTTTGATTATAGTAACACTGTACAAAGATTTCAAGAAAGAATTGATCATAAAATTTAGCGTGTAGTTTTTTCAAATGATATGTTACATGTTATATCAGTAAATGAGTAATTGAATAACTAAACGCGATAACAGTTACAGTGAAGTTAGAATGACTTTGCGTTCGAGGATTAACACTATTTATTGTACATTGTCTAAATTCTAACCTGTTCAAACGTCGTAGCCGTGGATACGTAGAAAGTAACGATTGTTACGAATTTATATCCGACTGACGAGTGATCAGATAAACAAACTGATTATACCGCAGTGTATATTTCGATTTCACTGGATCCAAAACGAAATCAATCGTCGAGCTGTCATAACAGTGAACTTATCTGTTTGTACAATACTGCGCCACTGGCGCTTTGTTTTGTTCGTGTCGGCAATGCAGAATTCCTTCTCCAAAATATAATGCATCATTGAAATCACCTAATCTTCGGCGGACGATTTCATGGTGGACGGACTCGAAGAAAGGTGACCACTAGACTGCGGATTTTTATGCATTTCTGAAGAAATTAACTGTCTGAAAGATAAACCAGTGAAGAAAACAAAAACTCTAAGAATATTGTCCCGTTGTGCTCAAGTGAAATAACTTTTTATTCAACCGCTGTTTCCCACAATCGATGCAGAATATGTTTTATTTTGCACAAAGATCCGAGGTCTAGATTTTTTAAAAAATCCAAATTCTGATTGAACTTAGAAGATAAACATTTACATAAATATGTTTCTTATAGTGGCTTTGGAGTCGGACGTGTGTTTAGTCAAAGAGAAACAGGTGAGAAATGCACTTGAAGCCAGAATAACTCATTTATGAATGGACCAAACGACTTCGATTTCTCTGTAAGCCCAGAAGTATTAGTTTCGTAAATGACGTCTAATAAATACGTTGAAAAAAGTTATTCTGATCTAAAGTGTGTGCGATCAATTACACGCATAACAGTAATCTAAACGCTTGTAGTCATAATAGCTGTCCGGCTAACCCCAGTTATCTCGGACAGTGTACACGTTGGTGGGTGGACGGTTATAATGACTACAATCGTGTTTCAGTTGATCTTCCTAAAAAAAATGCTTAAACGTTGCAGGACTGTTTGCATGCGTCGCTGTAGGGACAGTTGCCTGTACGAGGGTTGACGCGAGATTAGAAAGGATTGCGCAGGGACGCTATCAGCGAGGGTGGCGCATGCGCAGCGACATCCCAGTGGTTCTCTGCGCCAGGCTGTTCGCGGTATCAGGTATGCAGTCATTCGTCGCGCGACTTTCGAGCCGCGCTTGTTGTTCGTCCGTATCTGTTGCGACATGTTGGATCGCGTGTACACGCGAGTTTGAATTGGAGCCACGTGGTTTCCGGTGCACGAGAAGCGTTCACCCTATAAACGCGTCGGCAAACGAGTCAGAGTTCGCTCATTTTCGCACGTCGAAATAATCGGCGAACTCGGTGAACAGTTGAGACGAACGATGTGGCATCGAACGTGATAAACACGGTTGATTCGCTCGACTTGTCGCAGCGAGATGTTACTCGGCGTCGCCATGGTAACGTCGCGCGGGTAACCGGATACTTTTTCCTCGTTCGAATTCGCGCGATGTCGTCCCTCGTCGCGTCCACGCTCCCGCGACAGTTTCATTAACGGTTGCGTGTCTCGCGCACCACGGACCCCGCTGGCCAGGTTTTGTTAACGGTGCGGTTTCTCGACGGACGTCGTTTCCAGTGCGCCGAATATCGAGTTTCCGAGGGAAGTGCGAAATGTGACTGGATCCAAGTTCCTGCTGAGCTGTCATTGGCGATCCGGCCAGCGGACCGACCAACGCCACGCTGCTATGTCCAGGAGGAAACAGGCGAAACCGCGATCTCTCAAACGTGAGTACCCACACACTACCAATCCTTATGGAATTCACAATTTTTGCACTGTCGTAGGACTTCTCAGGGTTTATAGCATTCTAGGATATTGTATGACGGGTTGCAAGACAGCGGTATGGAATGAAATTCTATCTTTCATGGGAACAGCCTTTCCACGTCCAAAACAAATCAAAAATCCTACTAAATTCTATCAAGCTTTATGTTACAGCGTTTCTTGTCAATTTTCGTAAATCATGAATGCACGAAGGTCCGCAATCATCGGCATCGCAATCTTCTACTATAGCCATCAACGGCCTCGTTAATCGTTAAAAAATAATTCGGGGCCTTTATACAAACTAGAAACATTATTCTTTATTAACATCACAGTTACACGTACACAATTATGTTAGTAGTATTATTAGACTGCGGATCTTCGTGCAATATAAAAATGTCCTGCCTCAATTTTAAAAAACAGGAGTTAAGGCAAAAGTTCTGTTCTCTATAAATATTTTTAGCGAGTTGATAATAATGCATCGGTGTTTCTAAATTGTCTTAACCCATTTTTGTTATAAATGCATAAAATCTGCATTCTGGTAATTATTATACGAATTATACATAGGTACAGCTGTAGTATATAGATCGATTTACATATCTGCCACACGTATGTATTTAGAATTTTGCGGACAAACTTGTAGTTTTAAATTGGCGCGTAATAGCGCCATGACACATTTATTAGAATTTCGAATTAGCGCGCGTTAGGGAGCATCAAACGAGAACGCAAAGACTGCAGCTGAAAAATGCGAATGCCTCGTTGATCTTGCGAATCGATGGCACAATGCATTGCGCCGTCGCCGCGTCACGTTTGTTTTTCTTTTTCCGTGATTGCGAATTCGTGGCTAACGGCACGTGCGATTCTCAGTTTATCGGGTCCTTGAGGTGCGTGGACGGGAAAACAGAGAGCATTGTTTTTCGTTTAATTTTTATGGGAATTATACTTGCTCGAGTTCGCTCGATGCAAATATTAGAGACGCGGGTCACGTGCCGCGTTGCAGGAGATGTCGCTGCAGAGATTCGAATTCGTGTCATTTATTAATCCTGTGTTTTTACCCAAGTAAAATACGGACGACATGCAATTAAAGTTGCACATCATGGAAGTCTTGAGCATTTTTATCTACACACTGGGGGCCGGCTTATCGTATTGTCGGAGCTTCTTGCATAATTCGAAGATTCACAAATGAAGGTCATGCGGTTCTTATAAACATGTTGTCATTCGTTGCGTAAATTCTTATTGCTTTATTTATGAAGCACTGTTTTTTTCGAGAGTCTCGTGAATTTGTTTGATCTTCCTCGAGCTTTAAATCCGCGTTGCATTTCGGCGAAGGTTAAAATTCTCTGAAGAATATTTTCAAAATTTCAGCTCTGAATGCTCGACTTTGTGCACGATCTCGTTCTAAATGATTTGGAGAGATCGAATGAAGACTGCGGATCTTCTTGTGGGGGTGAGCACCTGGTGGAAAAATACGGGGGTGCGTTCGCGAGCGCGCGAAAGATATTGGTACAGTTATTTTTTCCCCGGCGATGACGGACCACCCGGTACAGAGTGAGATAGTGGAAGAAGCAGCACAGTAGAGGAAAAGAGAAAAAGAGAGAGAGAGAGGGCTGAAGGGGTGTGGGAAGAGAGAGAGGGAGGCTCGCGAAGGGAGAAAGAGAGAGAAAGCTCGCGTAGAGTGGCTGCCCGCGGTAGATGGAGAGAAACGAGATGGAAAGAGAAAGATGAAAAGAGGGAGACAGAGTCAGTAGTCAGCCAGGATGGAATTAGGTGGAAACCCGCGGGACCGGTGCCTCTCCCCACGGAATTCCCGGCCTCTGTAATCACCAGTTCTCCTATCCTATCCAATTCTGGTCGCGCTGCTGCGTTCCCCTCCTATCTCGCTTTTACTATTTTCTCACTTGCTTCATCCCGCTGGCCTTTCCCGCCCGTTTCTTTTATTTCAACCCCCTCGTTCCCTCTCTTCTCCTCCTTTCCTCCAACCCTCGCGTTATCTCTCACTCTATCCTCCCCACTCCCGGGACCCGCGCATCTTCGTCTAACGTTCCGCCTCGTCTACGGCGAGTTTTCGTCCGCTATTTCCGCTTTTCTTCCTGTTCCCGTCGTCGCGGGACCGGGCGTTGATGCGAGTCCGCACCACCCCTGCTTCTACGGGGGTGCCGACGATGGATGCATGGTGGTCCTATTTTCAATAAAAACAAATTCTGTCGAATTTTATATTCTATCCTTTTTTGAAGAATTTCGTGCACAAAGATCCGCAGTCTAGTGATCACGATCTCATTTTATCTTACAAGGAGAGTGCTTGTACTCTCCTTGTTAGACCGTCCATTTTGAGGGCATTTTCTTTAATTTGAAAGTTCGATTAGTTTCAGGAGCTTTTATACTTTTCTGGAGCACGAGTCGTTGGCACGTTTTTATTTTACTGGCGAGCTCGGAGCAGTCTTCGGACATTTTCGACCGCGCGAAATCTCGCGGCCTGTGTGCGCGCGTGTGTGTGCCTCGGTTTTTGAAATATTCGTCGAAGAAATTCGCATTCTCCGTTCGCGCCCGTGGACCACCTACTTTTCGAGCAGCGTCGCGTTGCTCGTGGCACGGCTCGCATAATAATTTAACGAACAGCCGCCAACTTAATCCTAGTTAGAAGTTGCATTATAATCACTATAACCACCGGGCAGGAATTAGGGCTGTCACTGCAAAAACTAATAGTGGATTAAGTTTTAGGGGAGCCGCGGTTAAAGGGATTAAAACCGTAAGCTGGAAATTTACATTGTACCGTCGCGTCGTCTCGAGGTCCCGCGGACCAGTCTTTTCCGAATTGCATAATCATCCATCGATTGCCATTAAAAGTCGGAGGACCGTATTCAAGATTCCCTGTGGGATCTTCATAGTGTCCAACAAGGATCTGTTTTCTCAAAGTTCCTCAAATCTTTGAGATTTTTCTTCTCTGGGTCAGAGTCGCCATTTAAAATTGCCGTACTATTATTCCAAATCAATCAATATATAATAATCAATTATTAAACATTCAAGTGTTGTGTACGAGTTATTATATCAATTTCGTATCCTCGAATTAAAAAAATCATATAAAATGGACTTAATTTAGGTTGGAAGAAATGTTGAATATTTTTTAGTGCAATGGATTGAAATATTTTTAGCATCAGTTTAGCCATTCAAAAATGCCGTGCCATTATTCAAAATATTGTTGCGGTTATTAAATATCTTCGTATCTGATCAATTATCAAACATTCAAGTGTTGTACGAATTATTATATCAACTTTTTATCCTCGAAATGAAAAAATCATATAAAATGGACTTAATTTAGGTTGGAAGAAATGTTGAATATTTTCGAGTAGAATTGTTTGAAATAGTTTTAGCATCGGCATTTATCTAGAAATATAAACCGGTGGAAGACCGCGGTCTACTAACGGGGAACGGAACAATTTATTTCCAATCAGAACCGCAAACGAAAGTCAGCAAGTCTTCGAGCCGCCGAACGAAACCGCGAATAATCGTCTGGGTCCATGCATTAATTAGGAGATTATTATTATGCATTCGCGCGACACGCGCAAATTACAATCACGACCCTGAAGCATAATGCGCAGTGATTCTAGTCATTGCGGCCAGCTTTACGTTCGTACGATCGGAGGCTCGCGAATTTCCGTTATAATATCGAATATATTAACATCCAATATTAATACGGAATCCGAAGGTGATCGTTAAAAAATTCGCATTCGATTATTTCTCCATAGCGCTGGCATACAGTCGATGCACCGGGTGTGCCGATACGTTATCCACGATTTTTTCGATTCGATAACAAAATTTCTCCCGCAATCTATCATTTCCTTATATACATGTTCATTCTCGAACAATTCTCTCGTTAAAATTATCCTCGGAATGATCATCGCGAAACTTCTTGCCCGTTCGTTTCTTCACAGGATAAACATTTGTACAAACTTGTTCGTGGAAAATGTAAATCTACTTGTATTATTTGGATTATCCTATGTTAATTTAAACGTTTCTTCGACCATATTTCCATTCTCTTTAATTTTCTTAATTTAACTCGTACAATTGTGTTTGTTAATTATCGATCAGTAGGGTAGTTTCTAACAAGAAGGAAGGAAGATCAGGATTCGATGGAAAGGATCCATATTGGGATCGAAACGTAGAAAGTTTAACCAAACTAGCGCCATTGTTTTAATTTAATTTCTGATCGAACCTTTGCGCCGAGATTTTCTTCTTGTTATTAACTCGTACAAGTTTAATATATTTAATAGTGTAAGTCAGTGTCGTGTTATTACTAGTTGGGACCTTGGGTAAAGTAGAATGTCGGAGCCCGTACCCAAACTAAATAACTTTCATGTTGGAAAAAATGAAACAATTATAAGTTGGAAGCTGTAATTGTTAGAAATATTGTTAAAATTACCTTAATGTTTAGTCGGTGCTGTAGACGCAGTGACAAAAGAAATAATGTCGGTATGCGATCACTGTCCGTGCAGAGCACAGACCGTTTGACAAGAATCGCGAATTGCAATTTTTATATTAGAAAAACGTAGAATCTTGTTTTGTGTTCGGGGCCCCCTTTTGCTTGGTGCCTTGGGCATTTGCCCAAGTTACAAGTGTAAACAATATTTTAAATACTGGTAAAGCAATTTTTAGTGGCGTCTCAGAGCTACCATTCGAATTAAAATCTTGCTAAGGGATTAGGTTGCAATTGGTGAATCCGTGCGTTTTTACTGGAAAGGCGAAGTCGATCGAGCAAAATGGAATATTTCTTGGGGGAAATATATCGTCGCGGTAGTCGCTGTAAATTCGCATAATCGAACGGTCGTTTCGGCGGGGATCGGGATGCGATTATTTGGTGGACGAGTGACGAGCAGAAGTAGCTCGAAAGCCGGCAAGCGCAAACAGATGGGGCCCCTCCATTAACGCAATTACGAACGGTTCCGATGTACCTACGGATCGTCCACGTTATGACGGGGCATTGGAATCCATTAATACAGCTTCGGTTGCGCCCAGGTTCATTATCGTGCATTAATTAGCGACACCGTATATCACCCACGCTCTCGCAATGCTATCGGGCCGGGCTTGCTATTTCGTGGCTAACCGCGTGTACGTGATGCTCTGAACGCGACCGGTGCGCCATCGCTGATGCTGTTGCATCGATGCAGTTGGTGGTGGCGATTCTGGATGTCCGTTGATCCGATCGAACGACACCGAATTGCTTTCGCTGGGAACGCGCGATTTCTGCGCTCCGTTCCTTCAACAACGAAATTACGCGTGCGTGCATCGGGACCTCTGTTCGCGTTCCGTTGCATTCCCCGTTGAATCGGTAGGATCGAACCGCGATCGGTCAAACGATTCAACACGCCCGAACGAAATGTCGGGAGCGGGTTAGCACGGATACTGCCACCTAAGAGAATTTCTCAGAAAAATTACCTCGACCCAGAAACCACCGGGAAACTGTAAAGGTTGCTCGGCTAGAACGGCAATACCGTTCTCCAGATGTCTGTCTGTCGCGGTCCGTCTGTTTCTACTTACGACGCGGGGTTGCTCGCTACCGCTCCCTTCGCGATAAACCACCGACGATACTCCAACGGTGCAATTAAACGTGGATCCACCCCATTCGGAAATTGAAAAGATTAATTACCCGGTATCTTATCGGTTAATCAGTTTGGTTTATTCTCTGACCTCGACAATTTTAAATGGAATTGCACTTTTTAACTCTTGCACAGCCAACCTGGTACCCGGGTAATCACCAATTTGTTAATATTTTTTAAGGTATCACAAAATTTCTCTGAATGTCAATTCATTACATTCATGTCAATGCGCAGTGTATTATATCTGATACGGTTAACGAATCTGGTGTATAGTAAACTAAGAATGTGTTTTTTACTGTTTATTTTTCTAAAAATGTCATTTTCATTTTTTGAAAATATTTTTCCTTTAAATAACACACAAAAACTGACCTTCTTTCAATTTTTTTTTCATCCCAATTAAAAAAATCATGCGGTGAAGGGTTAAATAAACTATACATTTCGGATGGCTGATAATAGTAGAAGCTTTTACATTGCCACATGTAAACGATATCGAGAGTTAACGAATATAGTATATAGTAAACTAAGAATGTGTTTCTTACTGTTTATTTTTCTGAAAATATTGTTTTCATTTTTTGAAAATATCTTTCCTTTACATAAAACATAAAAACTGACCTTCTTTCAATTTTTTCATGCCAATTAAAAAAATCATGCGGTGAAGGGTTAAATAAATTATACATTTCGGGTGGCTGATAATAGTAGAAGCTTCTACATTGCCACGTGTAAACGATATCAAGTTGGTCGTCGTTCTTTACTCATTGAATTTCAACAAAGGTTTGAAATTGTCTAGGAGAAACTAGGCATACGTTTGGATAAAGCGATGCGCAGCTATAAAAATTGGTGGAAACCGTGTGGTCGCTCGTCTTCTTGAGATTGAATGGAAGATGCGATGAATCGGTTCTGGACGAGTGAATGGGGTTGGCGGCGATATGTCGACGTTAACGCGTCATTGCGAGGACAACGGTGCGAGGCAGATGAGCCAGCCGTTGCTGTCTCCGGAGCACGTTCTCTCGGTATAGCACCGTTGCAAAAGAAACGTCTAAGAAGTGTACAAGCGACGAGATAAAGTGGGCGGCGGTTCGGGACGTTTGAGACTGTTTTAAAAGTGCCCGGCATGCGGAAGGCTGCGTAGCTACCCTCAGGATGGAGAGGAGAGGAATAGGAGAGGATTGGAGAGAAGGTTGTCTCTTTCTCGGCGAGACATTCCCGGGATGCGGTATTCCTTTGAGGCGAGGCCACGCGTCGACGTTCGCCCCGGCTCGGCGTCCCTTTTGCGGCGAATTGTGCGTCTCTCGCCTGCCACGAGAATCGCAATCGTTGCCTACCTTTTGTACCAGTCGTCGCGTGCACCAGTTGCGTCCGCTTGACCCTCCTCCTCCTCTTTATCCTCCTTCTCCTCCCTCTTTCACTTTGTTACGAGCCTCGCATTGCGATAAAAAGGTCAGAGACGCGGCGCTGCTCTTACGCCGCAGGGTGCGGTCAATTTTAGGAAATTGGATTTCGCTAGGACACGGTTTATTGGAACGCTAATGCCCCTGTGAATCCCTCTGATTCACACCTGCCGGATTACACTCAGTCGGAGATTGTCCAAGTGTTACACTCCGAGGATTTCTCTAACGAAATCCAAAACCCGAATAGCATCCAGCTAGTCGAGTTGATAGGAACAGTTATTTTATCTAAGACGATGTGCACCTGGAAACCTAGTCGAGATGTTCATCCAGGGTGAAAGAGAATCATCTTTCGTATAGGTTCGAATTGAAAGGCAACAATAATTTCTCCCCTTTGACTCGGTGTCGGTGGTCCTCGGATGATCCCCGGCGGTCGGTGGACCGATCGATAAAAGAAATACTCGTGGCGCCGGGAACGGTGGCACCAAAGTTATCCGCAATATCCCGGGTGTGCTCCAGGTACCGTGTCGGAGCCAGAGGGTATTCGTCGGCGGATGCTCCGGGTCCCGTGGGAGTCTGAGCCCGCGTCAGTGCTGGCCGGGCCGCGGGTGTACGGGGGAGATCGTTTTCCCTCGGGAATCAGCTCGACTTCCCTTGTAGCAGCCATCCAGCAGCAGCAGTAGCAGCAGTGGTAGAAGCAGCCTAGCACAGGGAGCAGTCATCCACCGCAGCAGTGCAGAGCGGAGCGGAGCGGAGCGGAGCAGAGCGGAGCAGAGGAGAGCAGCCATTGGGAAGGGCCTGGTTGCTGCTCTCTCGCTCGCCCTGGCTCTCTCACAGGCTGTCTGGCTGCCTGTCACGAGTCCAAGACGTACGGCGGCGGCTGCAACCGGGGAGCAGAGATAGCAGTCTGTCCGGATAACCCGCAGGGCGCTCCTTTATTCACGGCGTATCGATTAATGACTCGAAACCCTGCCAGCCAGGCTTCCTAGCCGCTCCTACAGCCTCCGGGATCGACGTCTCCGGGACTCCCGCGACCTGCTGCCGATCCCCCCGAGATATCGTTAGCGAGATTATCGTAACCGGTAATCGGGAGAACACTCACTGTTTTACCCCTCTTACCTTCCAGGCATCGTAACGAGTTGACCCCCAAGCCTGACCACCAAAGCTTATTCCCGAGGTTATGCACCCGCTCGTACACTTTGTAACTTCTGTTTTTTTTTATTTATTTAACGTCGCATCAACTGCTAACGGTTATCAGCGACGGAACCGACGGTTTATTAAGCTGAGATCCGAACCACCTTGGACACCACAGTATTAGATGGCACATGACTTTGTAACTTCGTACTTTCATTGGATTTCATGTTTATTATCACACTCTTGTGGGATAATGGTGAAATTGATTCTATACGTTAGAAATAAAAAAACACGGCACGGATGAGAAACACAAAAACGTAACACTGATTGACAAATTTTTTTTTATTAAATTTACCAAGGCCCCAAAAATGGGGTCTATACAGCTGAACCTAAATCGCATTATTTTACATATGAGTTACAGAATTTAGTAGTTTGAGTTACAGAAGTTACAAATTTTTTCAGAGTTTTACGGTTTGTGTATCAGTTAGCAGACTGTTTAGGATGTCAGATTATATTGGCAAATTGCATTCTTTCAAAAACGTAAAGATACGCAAACACGCCCTGATGTTGGGTTTGATAAAAAACATGTCGGCTTTGAGGGGTAGAAAGAACCCCATCCTGGGTAGATCATCAGTTAGTCTAGTTCTGTAAGCATCAAATAGGCAATATTGCCTTATGACGTGGTCTAAGACAAAATTTTAATCGCTCTCGCGCTAGACTGACTAAAATCGCTCTGGTCGCTTGATCGCACTTTTCCTCACGACGGTCGTAATCGATATATTTGAATAAATTCGCTCGCGCTCTCGACACTCTCTCACTCACACATCCAAACGTACATGCACATACGTCTAAACGCACACTATACTTTAGGTTCTTGTCGCCGCTCTTTGTTTCAACCGTCAGGTGAATAAATATAAAATTTGAGGAATTTATATAAATTTGTAATAAAATATTTAAATTGTGTAAAATTTTTTAGTAAAATATTTAAATTATATAGAATTTATAATAAAATATTTAAATTTATATAAATTAATTTATTTTTATCGTACACATCGTCATACGTTTATGCATTGAACATAGATGCGTTTACTTTTCCTCGAAATTCATCCACATCTATAAATCCACACACATTATCGGTTATGGCTCTTCGAGCCAGTCGTCGGAAAATAAGAGTTTCAGCTTCGAGTCTGTCTCGTTTTGTACACGCTAGCAAGTACTACACTCGTTCAAATGATTCATCGCACAGTTTCCGCGGGACTCCGCGTTTGAATAGGCTAATCTATTAACCAGCTTTCACCGGGTTGACGTCTCCAGACACAGAGGAACCTCTGCCTCGAAACACTTTTCCGTGAGAGATCCAGCATGGTCTACGCTGGCGGAGGGTTTAGCCTCAATATGCAGTTATCGTCCCGCCGCATATAGATTGGCTTATAATAATACGTCTCTTCCGTATTAACCGGAAAACTGTTCCATCCGTGTGGATCTCAAAGAGTTTTCGAAAGAACCACCACCGTTCTCAATATTCAGAATATTCGTCTTGTATCCGTTCAATCTATTCCGAATTAATCATTTAGATCTATCTGCTCGAGTATCCCTTCGCGGAGTACATAAGAGTGAACGTGTGAAATAAACTACAGTAGAACCTCTAAGAATAAATACTTCGTAAGTTGTATAATTAATTGTGTAGTACACAGTATTTTCTCGATAAACGTCACAAATGTCTGGCCGACGATTATCTCAGAACTATCTCCACTCCTGCGTGGTGTACCTCCTCGAGGGGCCTAGAATCTCGAGAGGTCTCGAGGTTACTAATTCAATAAGTTCTGCAAAAGTCAAAGAATAGCATTCCTGGAAGATAATTGTGCTTGGTTAGACCCGTGTTGGGGACAATTATCAATTAAATACTGTATGTGGAATGTGTTCAGACAATAAAGAGTACAGGTATCGAAGATTCTATAATCGAGGTCTTACTGTAATTAATTCTGTGCATGACGAATAGGTGAAAGGGTAGGTCGAAGAAGAGTCTGTGAAATTGAATTGTCTTGTGTTCAGACAATAAAGAGTAGAGCTATCGAAGGATTGTATAATCGAGGTCTTACTGTAATTAAGTTTGTGCATGACGAATAGGTGAAAGGGAAGGTCGAAGAAAAGAGTCCGTGAAATTGAATTGTCTTATGTTCAGACAATAAAGAGTACAGGTATCGAAGAATAGGTGAAGGGGTAGGTCGAAGAAGAGTCTGTGAAATTGAATTGTCTTGTGTTCAGACAATAAAGAGTACAGGTATCGAAGGATGTATAATCGAGGTCTTACTGTAATTAATTCTGTACATGACGAATAGGTGAAAGAGGGGGTAGGTCGAAGAAGAGTCTGTGAAAAAAGCGACCGATGAAGAAGCAGAAAGAAAACTGGCTCGGTGGAGTTTGCGGGGGCTCGTAACCGGAAGAGAAGACATTTCCCGGCGAGTTGTTGGTCCGAGAGAGGAAGGTCTCTCGCCGGTCTTTTACAGTCCACGTACGTCACGCGCCGTTACGGATGTATCTGTAAGCGTTATCGAAAGTACAACGTACGGGGTTAAGCCGCAATATGCAGTTATCCCCGGGATGAGGGTGCACGTGGGTCATAATAATACATCCGTTTAACGTTGCCCGGTAAGGTGGGGTTGTGGGAGAGAGCCCCGAGATTGCTCGTGCTGTATTTTCGAGAGCTTACATCGTCGTCTTTGTCCCGGCCGTCGAGCCGAGAGCTGGTACAGCGCGTGGTGCGCCGCCTAGACCAGACAGGAGACCGTATTACGTGCCTTCTTACGCTCATATCGTACATAAACACAGGTGCACGGCCGCATAAAGCTACACAAGCGGACCCACCCGAGATGATAGCCAATCCCCTTACCTTTACGATTATTGTCCGACCGAGCTATTCCGCGGCCTCACCGCCGAATTGTTTACAGTATTTACGATAGATCGAGTCCCGGGGTGCCGCGAGAGGCATACGAACCAGCCACTCAGTATTCCACGGGGTTACGCGCTAACCCCCATGACCGGAGAGA
This sequence comes from Lasioglossum zephyrum, assembly GCA_028455615.1. NCBI lineage: Eukaryota > Metazoa > Arthropoda > Insecta > Hymenoptera > Halictidae > Lasioglossum > Lasioglossum zephyrum. The sequence goes on along the minus strand of CM052326.1, from coordinate 12,775,850 downwards.
TTGGATTTCCCATCTAGATCCACCGTGGATCTTCGTTCTCGTCCCAGCAAAACTGCTGCACCAACGGAAATCGCGAAAGATTTAGGATTAATACCTTCTACGAGCATTTATTCAGCGTGTGCGTTTGATGGATGCTGGTCGAAAGTGTCATAGAACCAAACTAGATCCATTTCCAAAGATTTTCAGTTTCAACCCGTTCAGGCAACATTGAGATTATCCACTTGTTCGTCGTTTCGAAAATTCTGAAAAAATGTAGGGTTTTAAAGATACTTTGATGTGGGAATTTTTTCAGATTTTATCAGAATCACGAGCATTGCGAATAAATGTTAGTAAATGGGGGTTAAAGATTTTCAGTTTGAACCCGTTCAGGCAACATTGAGATTATCCACTTGTTCGTCGTTTCGAAAATTCTGAAAAAATGTAGGGTTTTATAGATACTTTGATGTGGGAATTTTTTCAGATTTTATCAGAATCACGAGCATTGCGAATAAATGTTAGTAAATGGGGGTTAAAGATTTTCAGTTTGAACCCGTTCAGGCAACATTGAGATTATCCACTTGTTCGTCGTTTCGAAAATTCTGAAAAAATGTAGGGTTTTAAAGATACTTTGATGTGGGAATTTTTTCAGATTTTATCAGAATCACGAGCATTGCGAATAAATATTGTCTGAATTGACAAAGCAGGCGCGAGAGATCCAGTTCTTAGGGGTGGAATCGGCTGCAATTAGCGGGACAAGTGGAACCGACGGAAAACTCCTTCTTGCCCGGGTGCCCGGAATTCTCGATGATGGATGAACCATTAACCGTTGATATCGTCGGCGAGACACGCGCGGCACCGGCTCGACAGAAGCCTTGACAGCTGACAGGGCGTAGGGTGCGAAGGTTCAATCGAAGGGTGGTTGCCACCGGTGCCTTGGCTGATGTCTTCTGGAATATTTAAGACCGGCTTCCATTCCCTTGCTCTCCGATGCGCCCGTTGTTTCTCGTCACCGGGGCTAATGCTTCTTCCGTCTATGGGAGGACGTTCAGCTGGCTTTCTCTCCCGAGGCTTTCCAATAAAGTCGATGGTCGCTGGAATTTTCTCCGGGAGCCTCATCAAACTTTCGCGATTACCATCCCCGTGAAACGCGCGCTGCTGTTTCGTGTCTCATCTCTGCCGACCGCTTCGTTTCGTCTTATACTTGACCATCACCGAATCTTTACAAGGGGTGGAAATTACCAAGTTAAAGGGACAAGTCGAAAGAACGACGTCAAAGGTACCGCCGGGAGTGTCGCCTATTGTTGTATTCCTATTAAATTGGTTTAACTTGGTTTAAAGTTAAAGTTTAAGTATGTATTAAGTATAAATTAATGATATCGGCGCATAGATTCGATCAATTGTTTTTCTAAAATTTTTCTAAAAGTTTTTTCTAAAATATATCCTTGTTTTCAACTCACTTTATGCATTAATTCACACATACATTAAAATGTATATAAAAGAATGGTTATATCAAATTGAATGTTAATTCTGTAAAAGGAATACCACAAAAAAGTGCTACCTAGGCAAAAAGCCTAATCTATATCCGACCAATAGATCGATATACGATCAATCCTATACGTTTCCAAACGTCTTCACGTTGCTTCACTACCATTCACAACCATATATATATTTAATTATTAATTTACACACGCAATGTTAATTTGATTCTCTTGAAAATGATCTAAATGCAGATTGAAACGTTGATAAATAACATTGTGCTAATTTGCAATAGTGTTTGAGTAACAATTGATCGAACCTATGCGCCGATATCATTAATTTAAAGTGGCAGGAATTTATTGGTCAATTATAATTCATGAAATGAAGGATTAAGTTTTCGCCTGTTTCTGGCTTAGAAATTAACCGCGCTGCAGACAATTTATGCTCCGGCGGAAATTTTCGAATGTTTGGCTAAAGGGGTCGATCGTAATGCATATCGAGTGTGTAGCCGCGGAGCCGGTCCTTCGTCGGGCCGTTCGTTGTTGTATATCATCAAACGCGAAACGACGAGCCGTGTTTTCGGAATGAAATATACCCGCGGAGCGCAGTGACGTGGCTGCCGTATACCGGAGCCATCCGTTTGTCACGCGGGACCACAAAATTAAACTTAAAAAATTACACCCCTGTCCACGTGGCCAACAGGTCGTTTGTTATTTTCCATTCACCTGCCTCCGCCGTTCCCCTTTCTCTTCGTCTCTCTCGCTCTCTCGCTGTTCAACCACCCCCGTAGTCGAGCAACTTGCCACTCCGGCCGATTGCCAGCATTTCCGAAGGTGTCGAATGCGGATTTTTTTGTAAAACCCGACTGGCCTCAGCTTTTACCTAAACGAGATCGTTCGTCAACCCCACCGACTGATTAACCCATTCGCGGGCTGACCGCTTTTTTTTTTTTCAACGATATACCCACCGTTCGACCGGTTTATGATGTTACACCGTGCACACGACGATTCTTCGTAAACGACACCCGTCCGGGGACTTTACGAATCAATTAATCAAAGACTGTATCTCCTGTTGTTTCGATACATCGTTTACGGATTCTGTTGAATCTCATCATTCGAGGCGGCTGATCATTACGCGCCGTTTCTACTTAGCGCAACTGGAGTCCGGCTCACGCGTCACTGTGTAACGACACTAATCATTTGATTTATTTTAGATTTTCAATGGTATATTTTTATTAAGAATTTTTCATCTTTTTCATTCAGGTTAGCCGTCACGTAATGGCACACACTCAACATTGACTTGCTCCCAATCTTGTTTTCATTCTTTCTAGATCAGGGGTCGGCAAACTTTTTTTGGAAAGGGCCAGATCGTAAAATTTTTAGGCCTGGTGGGCATACTGCAACAAAAAACCAGGGGTTCCAAATATTTTTTAATAGCAAATGATATTTTCACATCAGTTTTTTATTTCACGTAATGTTGTAAACTCTAGCTTAAGGAAATGGTGGTGGATGGGAGAGAAGATAAAGGGTAACTTCAATTGATATTTAACTGACGTATATTTTCAGTTAATTAGACGTTACACAATATAACACTAAAACGCAAAATATTAAATTATGCAAAATAATAATGTTCAGCATGATTTACAGGGGACAGGAACCAGATTAACATTTCATTCTATCTTCGATCATCTCGATAAATTGTGAATAACCAATGGATATTCTTAAATTCTTCCAATCTTTTTGCTCTTTGAAATAATAGCTACTCGTTTCAGTTATAAATGCATAAAATCCGCACTCTACTGGTTAATTAACGAAAATTGTTTGCGTCGATTACATCGGGTAAGAGTTAAGTAGAAATTCCGTGAAAAGAAGACTGTTTATCAGGAATTGTATATGGCACGAATTGTACAATAATTACGTGCCGGAATAATGCATTGACCATCGATCAGGATCGTTGTCGAGTCTTAATTGCGGAGAGGAGAGAAACACGGGATAAAATCGGTTGAAGAAATGGAATTAATGGGATTACATCGGAGAGAGTCGTAGGCGGCTCTTGTCGATACTTTTTCCGTGAATTCCCGTTGGCCGGTAGCGTCACTGCCCTAAGAGCTTATTATTAATCGTCTGGTCGGCGTTACTCGAAATCCATATTCATGTTAGGTGCGGTGTCGGTGCTGCGCGTTGCTGCACGCTGGTTGTTTTTGCCTGTTTTTCCGGGGCGCAAATACAGATTTCATTCTTGGCCGGTGATATGCAAATGAGACGGAATTAATGGTCGGTTGTCTCTCTCTCCACAGGAGACGAGGAGTGGGAGGACGGGAACGAGCAGAATGTCCTGGAGGTAACCGAGCAGGATAATGGGACAACGGGAATTAAGCGTGAGTGTTACTAAATACTTTCCACCGTTATCAAATGTTTGCGTAAATCTGTTCTCTCTTTCTCTCTCTCTATCCCGAAGAGCAGCGAGCCCCCGTCGGTTGTTTTTCTTTTTCCTTCGCTCTCTCTTCTATTTCTCTTTCTATTTTTCCTCGTTTCTCCTTCTATTTTTCCTCGTTTCTCCTTCTATTTTTCCTCGTTTCTCTTTCCTCCACTGTGTCCCTCTCCTGGAAAGTTCGCCGGCCTCGATGTGAATAATTTTTCGTTACAGAGGACGACGAGGACGAGGAGGAGGAGGAGGAGCTGCAGCGAGCGTTCAGTCGTCATTCCGAGGGTGAGTCGAACGATTAAAAACTAATTAGCTGACACTCTTGTCTTGGCTTACCCACGTCGATGAATTGCCAACTTTATCCGAGTATTCGTTGTAAACTTGCATACTAATTTTTATCAAAGTCGTAACACTCAATTCTTAGCAATTCCTTAAATACAAACGTACTAAGGGTACTATGAATTTTATTCTCGGCGCCACGGGGTTCGATCATTTTTCTACATAACAAATAGTTATTTTATAGGAATACTATATAGGACGAAACACCTCCTTTCTTTTCCTCCTATTAAAAACATTTTAATAGCTAACGTGGTTCTTAAACTGGGAGATTCAAATCCGAATCCAGCGTTTAGTATTCCTATAAAATAACAATTTGTTATGTAGAAAAATGATCGAACCGTGGCGCCGAGAATAAAATTCATAATATCCGAAAGATAAATTACGATCGATAAACTAATTAATTAAGTAGTAAGGGTACGTATACATCTGAGAGTTTCTGTCGATAGTTGCTCTCGAGTGTCCCCTCAATTTATGTGTTCATCTTTTTTCATCTTTCTATTTGCTCTCCGATAGTCCTCTCAATACCGTGAACACTGTCAAATTTGAGTCTCGAGAGTAACTCGCGATAGTTTTCCTCTCAGATGGACACGCACCTTAAAAGTTCTTTTCGATAATAAAAAATCTAGAAAAAAGAGATTTCGGATGATTTTTCGTTTAACAGATAGTTTAATTCATCCGGCAAACAAGCTCAAACATAGTCGATCGATGGAAAGTGTATCGAATCGCGGGCATTATGGTAGCTTCGGGAAGAAAAACGAAAAATGGAGGAAAAAAGAGGAGCGAGAGTAACGGTAAAAAAGCGTGGAAGGAGAGGAAAGGATCCCCAATGGTTACGTGCGCAGCATGCACTCCCCGGCGAGCCAGTTAAAAGACCAACAACACGCACCGGTTACATTCAGCCCCGTTCAGAGATCTATGCTCGTGGATCTCCTTCGCGTTGCTCTCGAATACTCGGCACAATGAAGTATTGCTGCCAGGCAACCGTCGTTATGCACGCAACAATGGGCCAAGAATCGCAGGAGGGCATGCCAGAGCGAGAAAGAAAGTGTAAAATAGAGAGAGAGAGAGAGAGGGAGGCGCGCGTGCAGTCAGCGCATTCTGGTGCATTACTTTTATCAGTTCTCGCGGGACGTTGCCTTGCACTATCCGCGACGCAACAATGCGTTCAGACGCGTCGTCATTGTTCGTAGCCGCTCAAGAAGCAACCAGACCCACCTTAGACTCTATGAATATGGGATTCCTTCGTCCCGGCGGATCTTTCGCTGTTGCGTGAGTTTCTCGTGGATCCTTCCAAACCTACACACGCCTCCACAGCCACGAACCCGAGAAAACCGCCCCACCGATGACACCGCTCGTTTTCCGAGCGATGACTGGATTTTCGAGCACATTCTCGCTCGAGAGGGAGAGAATGAATTCCTTCCTCGAAATGATCCTCCGCGGATCGTCCCCCGATCTGTGCCAAATCCGAGACAATGCTAAATCTGAATTTTCTTCCCTTCCTCTCTCCCTCTCTCTCGTTCCGCTCAGATGCTGTCGTTGCTGCTGGTCGTGGCTCGAGATTCCATTTGGGAACGGATGGAAATGAATCGGGCGGCGTTATCCAATAGATACACAACCTCCCATTTAAAAAGTGCATTACAAAATTGTGCAAGCTGATTTCTCTCTCTCTCTCTAAAAGTTGCAATCTTTTACAGTATGCACAGAGTGTTTTTTAATCAGTTCAACCCCTGCTCTATGATTTCCTTGCAATTTTTGCTGCTCTACAAGCAGAGTATTTTCGAGTAGACCAGCCCCTATTTGTTTATGCTTTTTAATAAATTAACCCGTGTGGTTGATCCATTTCCTCGCTGATTTTTTTTAGAATAGAGTATTTTCGGGTAGACCAACCCCTGCGCACTTGTGCTTTTTAATACATTAACCCGTGTGTTTGAACAATTTTCGCGGTTCGCTGATTTTTTTTGTCCCGCGAGATCAAGGATTGAATATTGTTACGTATATAGTAAAATATCGAAATCTATAACATATTTAAGTTACATCAAAATCGGAGGATAGTGGTACTTTCCGAATAATTACCATGAACTCTTCCAATCAAGAGTATTAAACTAGAATCTGTACATTGGTGTGAATCTTAAGGACGAGAGTGACGATAATTTAATATAATCTTTTGAAATTCGAATACGAAGATGAGTAAATGGGAAGGAATTCAGAGGATAATGTAAAAAAAAACAGTGAGGGCGGAGAATGTTGAAAATAATGGAAGAAGAGAATATGCAAGTAGATGAAGAGGAAGAATATACACGGATAGAAAAAATGATGATCGTCAATGATTAATTATGTAATGACTAATGTAAATTAACCCGTGTGGTTGATCCATTTCCTCGCTGATTTTTTATTTTTTAGAATAGAGTATTTTCGGGTAGACCAACCCCTGCGCACTTGTGCTTTTTAATACATTAACCCGTGTGTTTGATCAATTTTCGCGATTCGCTGATTTCTTTTGTCCCGCGAGATCAAGGATTGAATATAGTTACGCGTTTATTTTTTCGCGAGAGAAACTCGCGCCAGCGTAATTAGAAATTGGAACAGAGAACGATGTCAGTGATTAAGAAAAAATTGCCCTGCCTAAGGGTACAGTTTCCCATCCGGTGGTCGCATGAAATTTCACGGGGTGGTTATTTCCGGTTGGAGGGACATCGTGCATAGCGTATGGGGTGGAGAAGAAGTGGCAGGCCGCGGCAATTCCTTTCAGAATGGTAATAGGGGCTCAGGTGGCAAAGGTGATCCAACCCTGCTTATTATGTCGATATACCGCAAGTAAAGTACGCGCGGTGAACAATAGTGTCTTAACGATATGGGGGAGGGAGGGGGCGGGTAGTTTTCCCGATCGTGCGTCTTATAATATCCGCCTCCTATACATCGTTCTTCATTTTTAAACAATTTTACACGAACGAGAAACAATGTTACAAACTTTAAACTCTCTCAGATTTTCATACAATGATGTACACTCCTGGCCATAAGTCACCGGACACTTACTTGTCTTTCATCTTGATTTTATCAGATATCTCTGATTGATTTTTATTATTTTATTTTAGTTAGATGTAGCTATTGTACGATAATATTCGAATGGAAAATTAAATATATTTGTATATACTATCTGGAATAAAACTATTTGTGAAATTGTGGGATAAATATGGGCAGTTTTAAAAATTAAAATTTAGAAAATATAGGATATTTTTTGGTCAGATTTTATTGACATGTTCTCTGCGTTATAAACAATTCGTAAGTACCATTTTTATTTCATATAATATACAAATTTGAATAAGTGTCCGGCGACTTATGGACGGGAGTGTAATTACTAGGTAGACTCGTACATATTTCCCATGTTAATAAATTAATTAATTCACCATTATTTGCAATGACCCACTGATTACCAGACAGCTCAATCGTAATCGGTTCACACATATTTTTGTAGCCATTTTCATAACCTACTTTTGACTTGCAAAACATTGTTGCACAGGTTAGAAATATTCCTTCCAGTAGAAACAGCGTGGGAAATATTGTCTTAATGATATTCTGCAGCTATCAGATAAGTACGATTCGCCTATCATGGACAATAGTGTTCAGGCTTAGGAGGCCAGCGTAATTTTCGGAAAGGGTGCCTCCGGGCCCAGAGAGAACGTGAACGCGGGAACCCGTAAAAATTGTACGTGGCAATGAATCGGATATTAGCCAAAAAATTGTCAACTCGCGGTGCGTCCGCGTGTGAACGCGCAGTGAATCTCTATTAAACGAATTACATCGATCCTCGCCACCTAAAATAAACGACCGGAGTGCGGACATTTTCCGCGGGCGTTTATGCATACCGCGGCATAATACTCTACCGGATATCCGAGAGAAAATTCGTGTGAAATAAATTATATTAGTCATTTTTTCATTTTCATAATAATAAAAATATATACGCACGCATAATTATGAAAGTGGTCTAAGTCGAAATTAAAAAAGAAACGAGCTTATCAGTTATTTCACATCACATTAATTTAAACTGAACTAACTCGATGTAGTTTTTGCGATATTATCGAAAATGATCCTCAAACTCTTTTCTCTCCAACAATTGTATATATATATTTAACCCTTCACTGAATAATTTTTTTAATACGGATGAAAACATTGAAAGGTCAGTTTTTGTGATTTATTTAAGAGAGAAATATTTTAAAAAGATTAAAACAACATTTTCAGAAAAATAAACATAATTTAGAATAGTAAGAGAACACATTCTTAATTTTTATAGTTGCGCGTCGCTTTATCCAAACGTACGCCTAGTTTCTCCTAGACGATTTCAAATCTTTGTCGTAATTCAATGAGCAAGGAACGGCGACAAACTCGATATCGTTTACACGTGGCAATGTAAAAGCTTCTATTATTATCAGCCACCCGACATGTATAGTTTATTTAACCCTTCACCGCATGATTTTTTAAATTGGGATGATAAAAAATTGAAAGAAGGTCAGTTTTTGTGTGCTATTTAAAGGAAAAATATTTTCAAAAAATGAAAACATTTTCAGAAAAATAAACAGTAAAAAACACATTCTTAGTTTACTATATACCAGATTTGTTAACTGTATCAGATATGATACACTATGTAGTGGAAGGTTAATTTCACATCGAATCAAAACGAAACAATAAAATCAAGTTGTAAGTTCGTATTGCTTAGTTATCATTTCGTTGAAGATAAATCAGTATCCGGTGATTTGCGCATGGGAGTATATAGACTACATATTTTAACTGTAATGATGTCGAGAGAATATAAATTATTCAAAACTAATTTTGTCCACCTACAGTCGAAACTTTTCACATTGTGTGTCGGCCAGTAACTCGGTAGCAAGTTTCCGCGGGAGCGGAGAGGTGACTTGACCCGATTCCGCTGAATGATTGTTTTCATTTATCATCGGCCGGCGGGTTAGGTTGCGCCTCGAATTTCTTTATTTCCTCCGGTTTGTTGGCTAACTAGCAGGGCCGATTCGAAAGATTCCTTTTTCGAGTCTGGAACGGGCTGAAGCGGGTTAGAGCTCAGAGGGAAGAGAGAGAGAAAGAGAGAGTGCTCTTTCGATCCTCTCCTCCCCGAGGAGGAAGCGGGATCCGACTTTTATCCGCTCCACCCTGCACTGGCCGATTATTATTTCAGGTTACCTTTCGCCAAGTGTACTTGCGCGCGCTTTATACTCGAAGGTAAAACCGGCTTGGAGGAGCTCGGAACGAGGTTGTATCCCCGAGGAGGCCACCGACTCCCGCGGGAGATGCCTCGGATGCCTCTTTCTCTCTCTCTTCTTCTCTCCTTCTCTCGTTTCCTCGACTTCTCTTGCTCTATCTCTCTCTCTTTACCTGCTCGCCTGAAAACATCGAGGCTCCTTCGTTTCTTTAATACATGCCCTCCTCCGCCAACGCTGCTCATTACCTCGGAATAAAATGACGGAACGTTAGCGGCTCAGGATTTCCCAGGGACATTTGTTCACCCTTTCACAACCTGACGACGTTTCCACGAGTGTCTGGGAACAGGTCGAATCCGACGTCGAATTATTTTCTCCGTCGGCCTCTCGCTCCGTATGGAACAAACATTTCGCAATCCTGAAATATCTCTCGAAAGCAGAGAATGTAATTGTAGAATCTTTGTTTGAGGTAGTGTTAACTAGTTTATACCAGGCTGCATTTAGATTTAAATTCGGGGTCCTGCGCCAACGTAGATAAGCCCGAATCTTTTTCTTGCGAACGTGCTTCTTTTTTTCTTCCGTTTAATCAGACAGTTCTCTCGGAAGATAATACTCCTCGTGGTTGATAAGATTTTTCTCGAACTGCGAACCTTTTCCATCCCTTTAGTGTAGTTCGCGAATGATTGTACTGGTAATTAACCCTTTGTTGGATGATTTTTTTCAATTGGGATGAACAAATTGAAAGGAGGTCAGGTTTTGTTTTTGATTGAAGGGAAAAATATTAACCCTTAGCACAAGAGTGACGCTTCTCGAGCGCCACTAAAAGTTCCTGTACTAGTATTTAAAATATTGTTTACATTATCAGATATGTCGGTATCTAACGAATTACTAAACATTTACGTCTTGTATGAGGCATTATATCAACTTCATATCTACCAAATTTAAAAGATCACAGAGAATGGAAATATTCTAGGTCGGCAGAAACGTTTGATTTTCCAGTTAAAATAGCTCCTAGTGCAAAGGGTTAAAACAACATTTTTAGAAAAAATAAACATAAATAAACATAGTAAGAAAACACATTCTTTGTTTACTATATACCAGATTTGTTAAATGTATCAGATATGATACACTGTGCATCGAAGGGTTAAATAAATGAAATAAAATGATCCTCAAACTCTTTTTTCTCCAACAATTATTCAAATAGTACAAATGTATATACATATTTAACCCTTCACAGAATAATTTTTTTAATACGCATGAAAAAAATTGAAAGAAGGTCAGTTTTTGTGATTTATTTAAGGGAAAAACATTTTCAGAAAAATGAACATAATTTAGAATAGTAAGAGAACACATTCTTCGTTTACTATATACCAGATTTGTTAGCTATATCAGATATGATACACTCTGCAGCGAAGGGTTAACTATTGTAGGTATGTGCGTCTATAATGATCGACCAGAAGATTCTTTTAATTAAACCAACACATCAGCTGGTGTAGAGAAGAATCTAAGAAGCTGCAGAACTATCCCCGACTATCGGTGTTGTTTAGCAGCCACGGTACGCGCGATTTCCCCCGAGCAGCTCTCGCATAATCTCCCCAGCATCCCGGCGTCGTCTCTTTCGGTCGGCGTCGGGTCGAAGGACCTCGCAGGAGGCTCCCCCTGAGAGCCGAGATCCCGCATTTTCTTAATGCCAGAGATTTCGATCCGTCACGAGATCGGCTCGACAACTTTTCGGCTCCTCAAACTTCTCCGACCATCCGACTCCTTTTCCATCGGCCTTCTCAGACATTATTCTCCTTGTCGCGCGACTCCTCTCTACATTCATAATTAGACCGTGGATCGTGCATTTGCAACAAATTTATGGAATACAAGAAAGCATTTGTACTATTAAGATATGGTAACATCGCCAGCTTGGTCCACAATGAATTCGATAACTATTCGGAAAGTACCACTATCTTCCGATTTTGATGAAATTTAATTGTGTTATGTAGCAACACATTTTGAACAACTTTTTCCGTTTTCAATATAGGGTGGTCGCTTTTAGTTCTCGAGATATTTGCAAAAAACTATTGCTAATACTGTATTGAGTTTTTCGTATTCTTGTATGTTTACTTTTGTTTTTTTTTGTAAACACGCTGTGAAGATGAGATAGAAAACAGGATCTCACTCTAATATAGGGTGATACATACAATATATGATAAGCTTTCAAGTTTGAAAGACTACTCGTGGATTAGCAATAGTTTTTTGCGAATATCTTGGAAACTAAAAGCGACCCCATTGCATTAGAAAAGGAAAAAGCTGTTCAAAATATCGAAATCTATAACATATTTAAGATTCATCAAAATCGGAGGATAGTGGTACTTTCCGAATAATTGCCATGAATTCTTCCAATCAAGTGTATTAAACCAGAATCTGTAATTGGTGTCAATCTTGAGAACGAGAGCGACGATAATTTAATATAATTTTTTGAAATTCGTGTTTTTAATAAGGTAAAAAAAAACAGTGAGGGCGAAGAATGTTGAAAATAATGGAAGAAGAGAATATGCAAGTAGATGAAGAGGAAGAATTTACACGGATAGAAAAAATGAGGATCGTCAGTGATTAATTATGTAATGACTAATGTAAAGGGCTGGGAGAGAACAAAACATTTTGATAATTTTTTGAAGCAAGAGGAACAATGTTTTCTTGAAACTTTTTCGGAGGGTTCGAGAAGCCCTCAGTTTTCTGATTAACAGTCCCCGGGGGGCGAACGGTTAAAAGAGCTCGCGAGTACTGTTCACAGCTGTGGTAAGAATGATCTAGCCATCCGTCGAACCGCAAAGAAACGACAATGGTGATCGCTTTGGCTTGGTATATCGCGCAATTTCCAGGGGAGTCTGCCGGTAGTCTGGGACTGTGAAACGTTCGCCAGGAACCGGAGCAAACCATCCGGGGTCTGGCTGAGAATCGAGCTGACAATCGCTCGGTGCGTCTGTCCCCGAGACAAAGAGGACAATTAGATTGTTCGAGGACGCGCGACACGATCGCACCAGCCAGCCAGCCAGCACCCAACAGCAGTAGCAGTTTCTGCTTTTCTTCGATACATGGATATCGTTTCCAAGCAACAGTTTCCCCATTCACCTGTCTCTGCACGAGACACATCAGAAACCTGGTGGCACCCCTTAACCACCCTCCTACTCGCTTACCTCATCCTCTTCATCGTCCTCGTCCGCGTCCCCGCGGTTGCTTTTGTTGCTCGATAGCGCACGCGGGCGCCCCGCTAATTCCTAATTGGCTGCGCTCGCTCTGACGGAAAAGGGGACACACACAGCGTGTTGCTCGAATAATCAGGACCCAGCGGGGTTGCACTCTCACTCGCCCGACTCGGCGACAACAACTCTCTCTCTCTCTCACTCGCTCTCTTTCCGCTGGAAAAAAACCCAGCAAAGCGCAGATGCCAACCCCCTTTGGATTCTTCTGTCTCCGGACAAGGTGCGAGGCGTTAACCGTATACTGTTCCACAGAACGTATACTGTTCGCAGTCGATACTCCCAGGACAATCATCGGGCGACGATGATGCGTCTGCAGGATCGCAGACAGGACCGCCTTGTTCACGGAGACGTAATTCGTTAACCACTTCCTCTACAATATCGTGTCTGACTCGTGATGAAGATTCTGAACATAGTCTAATAAATACGTATGCAACTAATTTCCTTTAAAACGAAATAAAATCCTACTTTGGTTTTGTTAATGTACAGCCATTGGAGAATATATAAGCATACAATGAATATAAATTATCTCCTTTTTCAGGATATTATATGAGGTACAAAAAAGTTCTAATTACTGAAACTGTAAAATAAATCGTAGGGCAAGGGGTTAACGATTAAGGATTAACCACTTGCCGTATTTGAACGAGTCAGACTCGTGACGAACATTTTAAACGAAGTCTAACCTATACGATTGTTAAGCATTTCTTTTTAAATGAAATTAAATTTGACTCGTTCGTAAGCAATATTTCGGTAATCATTGTGAAAGGATCATTGTACTCCGATTTTGATGAAATTTAAATGTTTTATAGATTTCGACATTAACAACTTTTTCCTTTTCCAATAGAGTAGGGTCGCTTTTAGTTTTCGAGATATTCGCGAAAAACTGTTGCTAATACTGTATTGAATTTTCTGTATTCTTGTCGCCCGGCCATTGTTACCGAGCATTACCATTAGACATCATTTATATAAGTGTATCGTGTTCAAACTTCTGTGCTCCGGAGCGTCGCATCGTCGCTTCAAAGTTCGCCTGTGAAAGGACGACGAAACTTCTCCGAACGACTTAACAAAAATGTCTGCAGGAGTCGTGAGGCGCAACGTCGTCTGCTCTCAATTCCGAATTCCAAGGTTCCCTTGCAGTTCTCGCGGATACGAGGCGTAGGGTTAACAGGTTGCGAGCTCGTTTCGCTTCGAATCTTCCGATCAGTAGTATCGACCGTGCATGGTCAGCCGTGCGGCTCCGAGACTCGAAGATTAACACCTTATCGCCGGAAGCTTATCAATTGTCTCTGCTAACTGACCGTTCGAAATTACTGTATTATAATTCGAAACAATTCCCGTATCGCTAGACATCGTCGTATCCAAGCAATTCCTGGACAAAGAAAAATTAACAGGAAATTTGGCAAAAAGCGAGAAGAAGAAGAAGAGGGAGGAGTACAGCAAGAGAGGAAGATGGAGGGAAAAAAGAGAGTGAAAAAGGGAAAGAGAGAAAGGGGAGAAGGTGGTTTTCCCGTGGGAAGGTAGAAAGTCCTGTAGCTGGTAGAACCGCGACGTAGGATCCAAGAGGAGAAGAGGACGCGGAGGTGAAGAGGGCGCCGAGGGATGAGGAGGATGAGGACGAGGAGGGCCGGGGAGGGGGAGGGGGATAGCGCGAGGGGAGTTGGGCGAGGGTATATTATGGGGAATGCCAGGGGAATCCCGAGGGACCGCGAGACCAGCCCAGTGCGCATGCGTCGAGCTGATTAGTTCTCCCTCTTCCCTTCTCCTCACCCTTCTTCCCTCCTCTCTACTCTCTCGCGTTCCCGAGTGCTGGCAGCGCCAGAGGAGAGCACGGACTCCCGTGGGATCTGGCCCCGCTGCCTCTTCGCACTTTCCACCCTCTCTCTCTCTCTCTTCTCTTTTCTCTCTTTCTCTCTTTGGCTTTCTTTCGCCCTCTCCGTCACTCCCGCAGCTGTGTACTTTGCCGTCTTTCCGTTTCTCTCGATTTCGTTTCGCTCGGGCTCTATCCCTCATTCGATTTTTCTCCTTCGCAGCCTCCTCGCGACCGCGGTTCCCTTCTTTACCCGTTCCCACGTATCAAACCGCTAATGAAGGCTCCATAGCCTTCGCTTGACCTCCTGGAATCCTCCCGATGCGGTTTGTATGCCACGGAGTTTTCGTTGCTTTCGCTAAACTCTTTCAATATTTCCTAGATACAATATTTTACTAGGACGAAAGTCTAGGACGAAACACCTCCTTCCTTTTCTTTTCCATTGTTATAAATGATCGAACCAGTACGCCGCGGATAAATATTTATACTATCTTTACAATATTTTACCAACAGCTTTGGTTAGACCAAAGACTAACAGCGAGAGTTCATTTTTCGATGAACAATGAATTGCGGAACAAGTACGAAGCCGCGAAGATGTCAGGCGAAAAGTGGTGGGTGATCTGGGTATAGTCTCGAGATTATTGACACGGTGGTGCCGTCACACGGCGGCTCTATCGATACTTGGGGAAAGAGGGAGGCGTTAATACGATGCACCCTACCGCGCCCCCGTCCATTATCTATCAGCGTCGCGCCCCCGCGAGAGAACATTTCGAGGCACGAGTCGCGGTTGTTCTCGAATGGCTCTTGATCAAGAGCAAGGAAAACGGCTTTAGGTACAATGGCACTTTCTCGGTGCGACTGTACTCGCCGATATAAGGCTGTCCCAGGTGACGAGCTGCCTCGGGCCGTGCCACGGCACTACGTATCCCTTGGGACCGACTATAGGTCTCTCTCCCTCTCTCCTTTACCCTCTTTCTAGCTAGAGGTCCTCTTTCTTGCACACACACACACATATTCTCTCTCTCTCTATCTTTCTCCCGATCCACTCGTTCCCAGCAGTTGCACGAGGGATCTCTGTGGGCGAGCACGGACGAACCAGCACACTCGCGCGTCGATACGAGAAGAGAGGAGATTCACCTGTGCTGCTTCAGAACGCTTCGAATCGCTGCCAGCCGTGCGCGCGTCGCTGAAAGAAATTGGAATCTTCTTTAATGACGAAGTAATTTTTTTCAACCCGCGAATCCACGTTGCACCGAACAGGGAATATTCTATGCGGAGACTCTACTCGCTCGCTGGAACAAGCTTTACACGGGACGGCTCGGCGGAAAAAGGAAGAAAAATTGTAGAAAAGAAACACCGTCAACAGATAACTCGTTCTCTCGCTCGCGATACCATTGTGCCATCGATCTCTAATTGTTAATCTGCTTTGGCCAGAAATTCTCACAGACAAGAATTAGAAAAACTCTTTCGAATTTGGCTGCCGACAATCAATCTCGTTGTTCTTAGAGTTCTCTCAGCGTAACGATGGTATTATCAAATAAATAGTATGAGGGATTAAAAAGTCTTTCTTGAAAATCTAGTCTCAGGAGAAATTCTAGTCTTACGAAGAATAATTAATAAATGTTAGAATTCAACGATACTATAGCGTCTTAGGTATAAGGGTTTAGGCGTAAGGGGCGGTTTTTCCCAAGGTCAGAATAGCCCAGGCGGGGGCATAAAGTCAAGGCCGTAGTCTGGCAGTCAGTCTGGTAGAAGCAGCTAGCCTGAGCAGATCGCTAATTCGTAAAGAGCATTCACTTAAACTATACTATTTACATAAAGTTTAAATACAGGATACGCGGTAACACTGTTACGTTATTTAGAGAAAACCATTATAATACTAATAAAGTATATACGGTATAAATTGTGGTTTTTATAATAACGAACGAAATTAAAAACATATCCAACAGGTAGATCGACCATTCCCCACAAAATCGCTCCGTTGACGAAATAGCAGAACTCCGTTTCTGTAAATTATTTATACGAAGTTCTCCTCGAGTGTCTGATTCTTCTTAGAGTTCTCTCGGCATTGCTATTACACACTGAAATAAATAGTATGCTAAGTAAAGACGTCTCTCAGCCTGAAAAATTTAGCCTCACGAAAAATAATGAATAAATGGTAAATCGTTCCGTTAACGATATAGCAAAACTTCGTCCCTGTAAATCGTTTGGACGAAGCTCTCATCGAGTGTCTGATTCTTCTTAGAGTTCTCTCGACATTAGTATTACACACTGAAATAAATAGTATGCTAAATAAAGACGTCTCTCACCCTGAAGAATTTAGCCTCACGAAAAATAATGAATAAATGGTAAATCGTTCCGTTAACGATATGGCAAAACTTCGTCCCTGTAAATCGTTTGGACGAAGCTCTCCTCGAGTGTCTGATCACGGTTTTCACATTCTACTGGTTGTCTCGCCACGAGCGCACGTTTGTTTGGTTTAACGCGTAGGCGGCGGGCGCGATCCACCGGTAGAACGAGCCCTAGAGGCGGTTTCCGTTCTCGTAAAAATTTCACCGAGGTAGAACACCATTCGGCTTGTGTGTGATCGCATCACAACGATCGGGGACAACGCAACGAGTCTCGCAAAATCGCACGCACGCGACAACGATGAACCGCATCAGCGCGTTATGCGCGGCGCGATACGCAAACGGGACCCGGTATCTGTGATCCAGTAGACAGCTGGAATTGTGCCTGGGAGATTACACAGACGTAGAATTGCGACCGTAAATTGGCACGCGAACGTCTGCACGGACGTAGAATCACCTGGAATTACCATAGCGTAATTAACGCGGAAACGCGGAATTGTATTTATAAACTCGCGTAGAAGCTGCTCAAGTTCTACGGGGCTTTCTCGGCCGCGTCGCAATACGAAACAAATTCCCGATGATACGCGTGGAAAATTCATTTTACAGATATACACGACGAGCTCGCATTCGTCGACGCGTTTCGTTTCGACTCCTTGCGAAATTCTACTCCGGAACTGCGTGGCAGTCGACGGGCCACCGTCGCACGTCAGAATCGCAACAAACGGAATGCTGATTGGACCTGGAAGTGGATCGTTGTTGGTGTAATTTTTAGAGCACGAATTTTTATGCAAAATAAAAATTGCATAACCAATAAATTTGTTGTCATAAATGACTTCATAATACTCCAGTTTGTTCGGTCCATCGCGTTCTTCATTTACAATATCGTCATCTCCGTTTTGCAGTCTACTTTACCATCGATGGATCATTGCAATTATTAATCAAGACATTGCTAACATAATCTTCATATGAAAGAAGACAATTATTTGAGAACTAATTTTTATACAAGATAAAAATTGCTTGCATCGTTTTCACGAGATAGGAGTCAAGAAAATATTCTTGTAATTCATCCATTGCTTCGAATTGCACCTAGAGATTTCTGTCGTAAATGCATAAAATCTGCAGTCCATTAATTACTTTTGACTTCATAATACTTGTGCTGGTGTCGAGACGAATGCAACGACTTGATGTACCACAACCTTGAACCTTGAAGTAACGCTGAGACAATTGTGGAGAAAGACGGGTTTCCGTAAAAATGAATTTTTCCGCAGTAGAACGGGTCGTTCCTGATCAGCCGAAGGTTTGTGGACGGAGGATCGTAAACGTGCGCGCATCGTTTAGTATGGCAGCGTGGAGGAGAGTCCCAGGTAAAGTGTTCGAGGGTTTCCCCGACTGTGGATCGACGGCGAAATGAAAAAAGTTACAAGTTAGGGGTGGGCCTGGTCCTTGGGAAGGTGGTGTGTTATCGGGTTCTCCGCGGAAGGGCGTAATTACGAGCGAGGAATCAGGAGCGTGGCGCGGCAGCTCGCCGCCCGCTCTGACGATGAAGAAAATAATTACGTCGAGCCACGGAGATTAAAAAACCATGCAATTTTTGCGCCAAGCATTTTTCCGCGAGCGAGCGTGTGCCCGGCGCGAAAACCCGGGGCCGCGCGAGAGCGAGTGTGTATACACGTCGGAGCGGAACAGCTCGGCTTGATTTACAATGCGCGCCGTGTGTATACGTTCGCCTCGCGCTCTGGATGTTTCCGCTGCCACGCACGCATATTTTACACGCGAACACGCGTATTTACGCGAGACCGTTCGCGCGCGTTTATTGCGAGCCCCGAATGCCAGATGTTTATGAACAATACAGGGAACACTTTATCCGCGGGGTGTCTGCTGAATCGTGATTACGAAATGGAAACAATTAGGAGCGGAATGAAACAAAAAAAAAACATTTTCTTCGATTCCCTGTACGCGCCGGATCACCGCCGCACCAACACCGATACTCCGCCTGTCCTACACCCGCAAAGAAACATTGTTATAACCAGACTGCGAATTTAGTATGTTTTCTATATTTAATTCGTATCTACAAATGTTTTTTTTATATCGATATAAAGCTGGAATTGTTCGAAATATTGTTGAAATTATCTCAACATTTGGTCGACGCGGAAAAATCAGCAAAAGAAATAATGTCGGTATGCGATCACTGTCCATGCAGAACACAGGTTGTTTGACAAGAATCGTGACTTTACTGTATTATGAATTTTCACAAATAAGAGTTTGATTTTGAAATTTTTTATGAGAAAAACGTAGAATTTGCCCAAGTTGCCCATAGGGCAATGCGCCGCTGTGTGTACTGCCTCTTGGCGTTAGTTCCGGAGATATTCTCGAAAAACATCGAGCAGCGATGTGTATGTCTCCGGCCGAATATTTCAGTGCGCGTCGAAGTTCGTTAGAGCGCAGACGAAGAAATTGTATTCTGTCGGTGGATGATGTTCCGGAATACGGTATTAAGCTCGTATCGAAATGTGACGGAGCCGGGACAGAGTGTCTGGGGACCGGAGGGCCGGTAGCGCGCAAGCCAACTTAACTTTCGTGCGAACATATAGGTATCAGGCGCCGCGCTAACTTTATGCTAATCTTTCTCTCGTTGGGCTGTGACGCCATTCCGTGGGACGAGGCTCTCTGGTCTCTCCTCTTTACCCCCTCAACGCATCCCGGAAACCCTTTCTTCTTCTTCTTCTTCTTCTTCGTAGGAGAACGATACTTTGCAGATGCTCCGCTCGGGAACACGATTGAGAACACCGAAACGATATTTTTGGCAACTTCCCGATGCTCCCTCGAATTCCGAATCGACGCTTCATTCTTTATGCAGCGTCTAATTTGACTAATAGCTGAGCCAGAGGTGGTTCAGTTTTTAACAGTTTGCTAGACCGGTATCAATTTGTTTAAATTGGAATTAATAGCTGTTCTACTTTCGTTGATTCGATTCGTGGCGGAGATGTGGACTATTTCATTTATTTAACCCTTCGATGCATAGTGTATCATATCTGATACATTTAACAAATCTGGTATATATTAAACAAAGAATATGTTTTCTTACTATGTTTATTTCTCTAAAAATGTTGTTTTAACTCTTTTTAATATTTAATAACCTTCCCTCGAAAACGGAAAAAAAATGTTGACTTAGTGAAAATTTTCAAAGATTTTCTACTTTATCAAACTTTCATAATATAATTTCACAAACACTCTTGCGGACAAATTTTTTCAACCCGGACCATAACGCACAGAAGAAATATTTTTATTCGAAGGAGCGAGCGAATCAGCGGATCGCATTGTTGGCCTAATTGCAGCGTCCCATGATCCGCGAAGCGTTCGTACATCGTTTTCATCGAATTTGTGATTCAACTCGACAGAGAAACATTAGTTCCGAGCGAGGCACAAATGGGTTGCGGGGGTGGTGGCGGTGGTGGAGGGCTGAATTACGCGCGACCCTTTAGGACATACAGAAGAGCAACCCTTTTCGTCGGAGGTTGCACCGACGGAAGGCACGGTTAGCGTAATAATTTCGAGATCGTAGTCACGCTAATTCCTCGACTAATTGGCTGCGTCGGGCTGACGTGGGGCCGAGAGCTTACGGCCTCGAGGCGTCATGTTTATGATACGCAGGTGTGTGCGTCGCTTTATGGTTCATCTCGCGTCCTGAACTATGACCTCGATCGATACCCGCGATACACAGTCTGGAGCCTCGCTAATTTCCAGTGATTGATCTCACCGCGATTAGCTGCCAGGGGAAGGGATCCTCGCCGAAAGCCTCGATTAAAAAAAGAAAGCCAACAGACGCAGCCAATTTCTCCAAAGAATCAGTCGAACTCGAGTGTATATCTCGACGGCGAACCTCTTCAAGTTCTTCGGACTCCTCGAAAGATCCTGAAGGATCTAATAGGTTGAAGAGCCTTCGGATCACCTTCAGATATACTCTAGGCTCTGGAACGCTTAATCCTGCTCGAGAGGCTCTTAGAATTCTTCTTTCGATCAGTTTTAGAGCAGCTAGACTCGGGAGCTGATTTTTTGAAGACGGACTGATCTAAGCAGGAGTTAACCCCCTGCACTATAAGGATTTGATATAGCCTCGAGAGGAATTAAGAGCTCCAAACAAGTTGCGGACAGGTTCCTCCGGGTCCTCCAGACGCAAAGGGCTTGTTGTCCAGGTTCTGATCGATTTCGTGGGCGTGGAGTTTCGTGAGCTGATTTTTGGATGATCTGCTAGGATTCGATCGCTTCAGGAGGAATTTAGAGGTCCAAACGAGTTTCGAATTGGTTGCACGCAGGACCTCTGGATGGAATTGTGCAGGTTCTGATCAATTTCCGAGGGCGAGAGATCTCGAGACCTGATTTGTCGTGGACAATGTGATCCAGGCAGAATTCGATCGCTTCTGGAGGAATTTAGAGGTTGAAACGAGATCCGGACAGGTTACTCGCAGGTCCTCTAGAATTGTCCAGGTTCTGATCGATTCCGAGGGCACGGGATCTTGAGACCTGATTTGTCGTGGACAATGTGATCCAGGTAGGATTCGATCGCTTCAGAAGGAATTTAGAGGTTGAAACGAGATCTGGACAGGTTGCTCGCAGGTCCTTTAGAATTGTCCAGGTTCTGATCGATTCCGAGGGCGCGGGGTCTTGGGAGGTGCTTTTTCGGGATCTCGGTAGGTCCGTTTGGAAAAGTGGTCGCGGGCAAACGGTTCGGGGCTGCGAAGAGACGTCCCAGCAGGGACATCCGGCCAAATTAATTCCTACCAAGCCCACCGGTGTCCCTATCTCGGTGCGCAGAGCTTGCCGTTCGAAGGTGTAGAGGGTCCTCGTGCTGCCGCGTTTCGCAGTATTGGTGAACGCGCACATTGGGGCACACAGTCGCGCGCACACATACACACACACACACACACACACACACCGGACCGATCCTCGTGCGGCGGCGAAATACAAGGAACAGCCATCTTTCTCAGAAAGAAATTAAAGTTTTCCCGACGGTATACTTTCTCTCCTTCTCCGGCGGCCGTGTTCTCCCTTCGCTCTGCGGCCTCCTTCGTCTTCTTCGCCCCGGCCGTTCACGGAGGGGAAGGGAAGCTCGAAGGATACTGGCGCAGGACCTCGTCCTAGGACTTAGCCGGAGGCTCCTCCAAGGGTAACTCTCTCCTCTCCCTCTCTCTCTCTCTCTCTTGGACTCTGGCTAGCCTATTGCTATTGTTTGCGAGGATCCCCCGGGACGGGCCTGCCCTTAACAGTGCCATGTGCCGATGACACTGTACCGGGTGTCCGGAGTATCGCCGCTCACCGTGGAACGCGAGCAATCTGCCGCGCCGGCTTGAAAAGACACCGCAATACTCTTCGATCCCTTCTTTCCTTCCTACCGCCCTTTCTTCTCCACTCCATTGTGGCCCACTTCATTTCGACCATGATTTCTTTATGCCCGTGCCCGGCACTCGAATTAGCTGATCGCTGGACAATAATGTCTCCCCGTGGCCCACAGGAATATCGAACAGGACACCAAGGGAACACCTCGAAAAGTCCTACAGAATTAGAGCAACTCAGCTAACCGAATCCGTGAGAATTTATAGCATCTTCCGAGAGTAAAGAGCAAAGTTCTTAGCCGGATCTATCACCGAGATCATCGGTAGCCTGCGGGTCGGAGGTACGGAACGAGGGTTGGCGATTAATGAAGACGATGGGCTTTCATTAAACCCTTTTAAAAGAGTCTGATACTTTGGGACTTTCTTCAAATTGCTAATAATAGATTAATGAAGACGATAGGCTTTCATTAAACCCTTTTAAAAGAGTCTGATACTTTGGGACTTTCTTCAAATTGCTAATAAGAGAATTTCAGATTCTTGTGAATTTGGACAACGCAAGAAATCGATGGCGGTTTTGATCAGTCCTTCTAGAATTCTGTAAGTAGATCCGTTCGGACACGTCCGGAAAGGTCGCCGTTGCCTACCACCCTAATCCCGCTCACATGTGTTTCATATTCCGGTGTGCGAGACTGAAATTCACCCTGAGGAACCTTCGACTCTCAAAAATCGTAATTACTAGATAGCGGATTTAACGCGCTTATGGCAATAATTAGTAAGTATAATTCGAAACAGTGAAAACATTAGGAGAGTTAAAACCATGGAAAATAAAAATGTTCTGCATTTATCGAAAGAAGCAGGAATAAAATAAAAATTGACTTCATCCCCGTTACACTAAAAACAAAATTACAGTATTTTTAAATTTTTCGAATCTTATAAATATTATAGTATAAAGATCCATAGTCTAGTTATATCATAATTAATTAGTTGGTTATCGATCGTAATTTATCTTCAGGATATTACAAATATATATTCGCGGCGCAAAGGTTCGATCATTTACAACAACAATTAGCCATATTTGTGAGATACTAAACGCTGGATTCGGATTTGAATCTTCAGATTCGAGAACCACGTTAGCTATTAAAATGTTTTAATACGAGGAAAAGAAAGGAGGTGTTTCGTCCTAGTTATATCTAGTTATATAGTTTAACATACATATTTTGAAAGAATATCCGTTGTCTAGTAATTACCTCGACAAGCAGCCCCTCCAAAAGAAAACGGTCCCTCTTTTAATAATCGAAAGAATCGTGGCTGTTCACAAGATCGATTAAAATCGCATTAACCACAGAGACCAGATGACCATTGGAACATCGAGCGCGTTATCTCGAAATGACCGACACTTTGATGTAACAACGATTAAAATCAAATTTGGAACTAGCCTATCCGTCCGCTTTCACGTTTCCCCCTAGAATGTCGATTTTTCACCTGAATTATCCAGTCACGTCCATTTACGAATTTTTTCGCGGCTTTTCGCATCGACCGGTGAATATTGTATGTCCGATACATTTTTCACGAAATACTTCCGAGCAGCAGATTTTCATTATTTCACGCGCGGTTTCGGAGATCAAAATTCGGCCTCGGTATATTATCACCGGTGTCCATCGGACGCTACTTAATTAAATGACCTACTTAATTAAATCGACGTATTGGACTATCTCGATCGCGAATGATCTGATCTATCCTTAATACATGACGATCACTTTTAATTTCTCTGTTCAGAATGGATCAATCAGACCGTAACTTTGTGCTACCCTGAAGACAGGAACTGATGAACTTGTACTGAAAGTCTACCTACAGACTACAGTGTATTAATCAAGAACCCACAGGTGCACGAAAATATCTATCATCCTGAATACTTTATGGTCACTTTTTAGAATGGTCACTGCTCAAAATGGATCAATAAAACTCTAACACAATTTTTGTTATCCTGAAGACATGAACGGATGAACTTCTACTGGCAGTCTACTCACGATCGACAGTATATTAATTAAGAACCTACAGCTATAAAGAAATGTCTACAATTCTGAACACATTGTGCTCACTTTTAGAACATTCTCTGTTCAAAATGGATCGATCAGACATTAAAACATTATTCTTACCCTGAAGATATGATCTGATGAACTATCCGCAGTCTACCTACAGACAGCAGTGTATTAATCAAGATCCCCCTGGTGCACGCAAAATGTCTACTATTCTGAACACATTGTGGTCACTTTTAGAACATTCCCTGTTCAAAATGGATCAATATAATTCTAAAAGAATTTATGTTATCCTGAAGACATGAACAGATGAACTTCTACTGGCAGTCTACTCACGATCGACACTATATTAATTAAGAACGTATAGCTATATAAAAAATGTCTACCATGCTGAATTCACGCGCGGTTTTGGAGATGAAAATGCGGTCCCGATCTATTATCATCGGTTTCCATCGGACGCTACTTAATTAAATGACCCTCCTCGACGTATTGGACTCTCTCGATCGCGAGTGATAATCTATAATATCCTGACGCAGCTTGATCGGACAGCAGGGACACACCGCGGCGCATTCTGACGCGCATTAAATTCGTATTACTTAAGGCGCGACAATTAAACGAGGGAACTCGGTGTTATTAGTGCGCCGAACAGTCTATGATTACACCGGATGAAATATGTCGCTAACGACCACCGTGGAACGATGGCCCGACACCGATCTCTCCAGCCCATTCGACCGTCATCGTCTAATTGATTTTCGTGTGAAACGGCCGTCCGTGGATTTGTTTCCTAATTGGATTAACATATTAACCTCCTACCGTCGAACGAGTCCCGCGAACCGCGCGGTATCCTTCGTCATAGCAATCAGCTAAACAGTGTCGCGAAAATCACCGACAATCATCGATGAAATTCGAAGTGATTCTTCGATCATCGTTTCAATCAAATTGTTATCCAACGCGTCCAGAAATAAATGAATTCGTTCGATTTCCTACAATGGTTCCTGAAAACGAGTTACAACGATACAACAGACGGTGTTCTACTATTATCTTCCCAAGCAGCCAAGTAATTGCCAGCCGTTTAGTTCTACAGTTTCCCCGCTACTCGAGAGGGTAGATTCCTGTTTCCAGGATTGTAAGGGTGCGGGATGCGCCTTCTCGTTCCTCGATAATGCAAAGACGGGGTTTCTTCAGTAGTCAAAAGATTAATCTCGGCTGTAATCGTCCTCGAAAGTCCTACTTTCACGTTTACAGCGTGATCCGCATTATTTTTAAGAAATCTTCAAGGCACTCTAGATGTTACATTCATATTTTACAAATTCTGTTCTTCAGTTTTTCGCACTTCGGACATCTTCAATTAGTTCTTTCCCTACAGCATTGATTTTCTACAGTATACATTATACCGAGGCGACACTTTATACACATACATGTTACAGCAACAATGATCAAATCAGTAAAATAATTAGACTGCAAGTTTGTACGCAAAATAAAATTTCTTCAAGTCGATCGTGAGAAATGGAATCAAGATAACAACGTATTTAATCTTACAATAATCTTAACAAGATAATGTAACAACATTCCTCAATTTCGGTTCTATCTCATTCATTTTACTACGTTTTTATTAGGTCGCTTTGATTTTAAACTAATTTCCCGATGAGCTAGAGACTTGAAACTTTCAATATAGCTCAGAACTGGATAACAATGCAATATCCAAAAAAATTTTTTAAAAAAAAGCCTACGTTTATGATTTATTATATTATACTAATAATGCAAATTACGCCTGGTAAACGTAGAAGTAGGACTTTCGAGAGCTTTTGACTATTGGAAAACCTCATGGTTGCATTATCGAGAAATGAGAAGAAGCGTCCCGCACCGTTGCAACCGTAGAATTCGCCATCTCGCAATCAGATCGAGCGAACACAAGGACGGACAATATTTCGCTAGAATCGTTGGCGTTATGGCGTAGGCAATGACCACGATGGCTGTTAGAATTCGCCGCGAGGCGTGCGGCGGGGGATCCAATTTCCTCGGACAAAGGAGCTTCGGTTTTTCGAAGAGGGGGTCCGGGGCACACAATCAAGAAAACCGATTAAAGTAATGTAAAAGAGAGGTGGTACCCTCGAAGACGTCAAGACGGACCATTTTCCTGCGGCGTTAAATGCCCGGAAATTACGGCGAAATTCACGAATCACGAGGAGAGAGGGCGGTGTCGGTGAGGGGGCGTGTTTTCCGAAAGAAAAACGCGAAATCTTGGGGGCGCGAGACAATTTCCAGGGAAGGCTGACGAAGCTCTACCGCTGACTTAGCTCGGGAAGGCGAGATCGCCTTGGCAAAAGATGAGACGGTGAAGATACGAGCGCGCGATCTAGCCGAGAGAGGATCGTTAGTATGGCCTCGGGACACTGACTACCTTTATCTCCTCGAGTTACCAAGTTTTACCGCGGAGAACTAAAACGCCTCGACAACGTGCCGAGCTGAGCCGAGCCGAGCCGAGAGAACCGGCCTCGAGTTATTAGCCAAGCCGAGGAAACTTCCGAGGAAGCTTTCTCATTCGTTTGCACCGCGAATTACAGTTGCCATACCCGTTGCAAACCGACGATGCACCCGGCTACCGGAAACGGGGTAGCTGTTCCTGACAGTCGCAGGACACCAACTAGTCCTACCGACCCGTCACACTGACTCGCAAAGATCCCCACGGAACCGCTCCGGAACTGGTCTGAAACGGAAAATTATTTTCTGCCTTCCTTCTTTCTGCCCGGTCTTTTGTTCGCCGCTGAACCGCTTTTTACGGCTCTGTTGCGCTTATCTTGCTGCAGAGTGCACTACGCCGCTTCCACAGAGAGCCACCGAGTTTTCAAATTTTTGCGGGCCCGTTCATCAGTGTTTCCGAGTCATCTTAATGGCTACCATTTAGGAAATGTTCAGGCTAGCTTCTTCAATTAGAGTGTTGACGCTAACCATGATCGCTGTCACATCCTGTATATTTTAATTATCGAAATTATATAGATGTGCTTCCATTAGAAATTATTCAATAAATTTCTTTATTCGAGCTCGTGTTATTATCAAAATTGTGAAAAATCGGAAGAAATTCAGTCTTGTAATTTTTATAAAACCGTGCAATAAACTTATTTTTTTGAAATTTTTGCTTATAACACTTTCGCGATTATAAGTACGGATATATAAAATATTAATTCTACTACTCTAAAATATAATAATTAATTATTGATCAACTTATGTCCCAGATAACATTCCTAAAAGAATTTTGGAAATTTCCTGTGGAGAGCGATCGCCACTTTCACGATTATAAGCATGAATATGTCCCAGATAGAATTCCTAAAAGAATTTTGGAAATTTCCTTTGGAGAGCGATCGGCATGTTAGAGAATATTTTCTGTGTGAAAGAGATGAACACGTTCTATTAATTTTTTGTACATACTTTTTTTTCTCT
>CM052326.1:12732787-12748121 GCA_028455615.1 Lasioglossum zephyrum | reverse complement strand
TATTAAGGTTGGCGCATTGCAACCGGACATTGCGGAAACGAATTAAATGAGGTCTGAGGGTTGAGGAATTTTTTGGAAGATGCTAGAAAGTGTGCTACAGTGAATATAATTTTAAAGCTTGGTGCATTGCAAGTGAACTGATTGAAAGAGGATCAATGAGTGTTTTGACAGTTAGCAGGTGTATTGGTAAACGAAACCAAGGGTGTAACCGTACTTGTTAAATCGTGATGTAATTCTAGGCAGCTGTCGTAAGATTGATGATCGGAACAGTTAATTTTGGCTTCTCTAGACGGTTGAGCCGGTTGTTTATGGGATTTAGGGAGCCACAGGGTTTGGTTTTACCGAGTGCCGAGGGGAGTGTTAGCGTTCTTTTAGGGGTTGAAACGCGGCAGTGATTGGATTAGCTGGATATCGAGTTGGAAACGTTTTCGGGGGAAGGGTTGCTACCTCTCGGCTCTCGCAGCAACAATTCTTTCATTTCCTTGGTTATCTTCTAGACTCGTTCGAATTGAGCCAACGTCTATTGTGAACACTCGTTACGGCCTAACTCCAATGTCTCTCTTCTCTGAATCTCGAGGATCGTTTAATTAAATTTCGAATTATTTGATTCGCCTTTCATCTTCGCATAAAAAAAAACTTTGATCGGTCCTGGTGTCTACGGAGAGGCAGTTGAAAGCAGCGGGTTAAAAGCTGCCATTTTTATGATCAATACAACGGACACATCTGATCCCGACGTAATGGCGGATCTTGAAATTGTGCGACGCCGGTACGTGCGCGCACGCTCGCCTCGCGTTATATATTTTTTTTTTATTTTTAAGCTCGTTCACCTGGTATATTTCGGTAGCAACGAGAAACTGATTACCAACAGTGTCCCAAGCGCGGCCTTGGAACTCCCAAAAGTCATACTCGTAAAAAAAGACTATTGTACACCGCGGACTTCCGGGTTATTTATACGAGTTATCTCTTCTCTGAAACCGCGAACCGCGCGGGCGCGCGCGTTTCTGCGACCACCGGGCGGTTGCTGTTGCGCCCGTTGCACACCCGGTTGCGCCCGCTGCAATGTTCGCAACCCGGTGACTTATGAGCGATGATAATTCCAGCAGCTTGAGTGCCGCAGCTTTTCATGCCCAGACTACTTAGCCCGTAATTCACCCGACGTCTCCGCCGTCTCATGCGCCGCGTCTTATCAATGAGTTATTCGCGCGCTCGGACAAACAATTAACCCGCACCCCCCTCCCCCAGAGTCGCACGAACCAACCTCGCGAATCGACTTTCATGACACCGTCGTTTCTAACATTCATTATCACGCTCATTGTATTTTACCACGTTTTTATCAGCTCACTTTCTTGTTTGTTTGTCTGTCTGTCTGTCTGTCTGTTCGGTGGCAAATTTTGCAATCGATTTTAAACTAACTTCCTGATGAGCTAGAGACTTGAAATTAAATACATGGCTCAGAACTGGATTACAATGCATTATTCAAAAAATAAATTTTTGAAAAGTCTATCCGTTTTTAATCTTCGAAACAGCGTCCTCAAAAAATTGCACTAGCTCGAGGTAATTGTTTAACGATTGTGTGGGGAGAATAGTCGATAGTAACTGTAACGGCGCGATGATTCGATATTAGTTACTTATTAATTTATTTTGCGCTCTTCATATTTTATAATTTGCGTTATTCATTATTCTGGTTCGACGTGTTGAATAGAAAAGACGTGTTTGATCTCAGACGGAGATTTAAATGAGACAATTTAATTAATTGTATTCAAGATAATTGGAATTAAACGTTAAACTATTGTGTTTACGGACGTGTTATTTCTAGTTACGACTTAATTCCTACAATTTTTTGTCACATACTTTCACTTTCGAGATGTTATTGCCGTTTAAAGTTTTCATCGCTAACCCATTCGCATAGACAGACATCGGTTATATTGCATTATTGAAGTGAAACTTCTTTGCTGAGGGTAACAATTTTCTGATGTCAAGCGCGAACATTTAAACTGAAAAAATAATTTGTTACCCCGTCGCAAATTTTGATGGTTCATTATGTTTGAAGTGAAACTTTTTCTATCATTTTATATTTCTTTTTGGTTTTTTATTAGTTGTTCCTGATCTTGTTTTCTCTTGTATTAGTTGTTCCTGATCTCGTTTTTTTAAACATTTCCAATCTTAATTTGCTTCTAAACATTACTAGCCTGAAGAAGTTTCACTTCTACCGCGCGTGTTTTTCCACGTGTTTTTTTTTTAAGCATTTAGAATTTTGTAAATCCTATACTATGGAGCTCAATTAATGCGTGAAGTGAAATTTTATGAAACGTGCGGTTTTTTTCCTTGCAACATCAGGTTTAGGTGGCAAACCAACAGTGAAATGAGCGATCCCGTGGAATTCCCGACCTGTCCAAGACCGTTCATCGATAATCGCACATGGACACGCGGAAAAACTTGGATCACGAATACACAGACGGCCGAGCCCGTAGTTGTTTCGCGCAAGTTACGCTTAAAGTTGCGCATACGTCCGGTGGGAAATTTGAATTTTGGCCAGTTTTCCTCGATGTTGGCCCAAGGTGGTTCGGTCTCCTATGCGCAGGAATGGGCTATGGGAGCCAATATCACCGGGGTATGGCTCCCATGGGATCACCTCGTCTCTTTTCCACCCCTTTCTCGTATTATACGCATCCGTGTGGCAAAAGGGTCGTATGCGCCCATACTCGTGCCCATGTCCATGCCAGAACGCGAACTCTGCCCCCCTCCCTTCTTGCTCTTCCACCCCCGCGTGTCCCGACTTCGTTCTGCTCGATCGCACCAAGTCCCATGAAATTTCAATGTTGACCCCTATTAGGGTCCAACGGAGCCGGAGTTACGCCACTGGATTTCGAAGGGACCGATCAAAGGAGACGGAAACGATCTATCCTTCGATGTCATTCCATACAAAACGGGAAAAAATTATATCTTCACCCTCGTACGTTCTTCAGAAATAGTTGCATAAAAGGTTTTACGATACTCTCTCACCCATTTTTGCTTCACACGTTAAACCAATAAGCTTCGCTTCATTTATCACGTCACATTTTAGAGAAATATGTCTCACAATACTAGATAAAGAGGAAACAATTATTTTATAGTATGTAAAAATAGGAAATGGGTGAATTTTCATCCGGAGGAACGTATGAGGGTTGAAAATAAAATATACACGACGAACAATAAGAATTGTGCAAATTTGTACTTTACCTTTTTCTAATGAGAAGGGTATTATAAGAAAATTGTATGTTAAAATCAACGAACAATGAGAATTGTTCAAATTCGTAATTCACCTTCTTCTTTCTAATGTAAAGGGCACGATCTTTTCGCGCACTACGGACCAGTGCATACAAAATGGAAAATATATGTATGTTAAATATAATGTAATTATAATTAAATATAATTGTATGTTAAATATAAGAGAATTGTTCAAATTCGTAGTTCACCTTTTTCTTTCTAATGCAAAGGGCACGATCTTTTCGCACACTACGGACCAGTGCATACAAAATGGAAAATATATGTATGTTAAATATAATGTAATTGAATTAAATATAATTGTACGTTAAATATAAAACATGTTAAAATCAACGAACAATGAGAATTGTTCAAATTCGTAATTCACCTTTTTCTTTCTAATGTAAAGGGCACGATCTTTTTGCAGACTACCTCCAGGACGGCAGGCCGTCGTCGGTGCAAGGGCCGGACCTAGAGAACCAGAACAGCCTCGACAGCGGTGAGTTTTGATCAGAAGTTTTCCTCTCCGAACCGTGGGGCCGGGTTCTCTTGTTCTCGGGGCGATAACTCGGGCGACAGACCACGAAAACCGAGGTCGAAGAGCTCCGATACATAAGGAGAGAAAGAGAAAGAGCGAGGACTGTGCTCTTAGGCAGTCCCGTGACCCATAAAAATCTCGAAGATCCTAACAAGCGGCGAAGTCTCGGCGATAAAGAGGGTCGCGCACGCCGCGTCGCCTCCCTTCTTGTTTCTCGACGCTTCCCAAGCCCGCAAACACGCGGGGGTGAATTTTTCAGGCTCCGGGAGCGAGATAGAACCTCGTGCACCCACACCTCCTAGGATTTGGACCCTGTTCGAGGACGATTTCTCGCCGACGAACTGCGCGAAGGCAGCGATTAACGCGAAACTGCGGAATCTCTTTGCTAATCAGCAAACTCGAGCAACTGGAAATAATTGCGTTAATTCGGAAAAGATAAGAGGTGAAAGTTCCCTCGAACAAAACTTCCAGAAAAACTGTTTCAAGCGCAGTTTCGAAATTGTTTAGTCGCTTCGGAATTAAAATCCGGTTCTCCCGTCTGATTTTCGCGCGTTTGTTTACTTGGCCGGTGAATAATTGACCGAAAGTAGAGCAATTCAATCGGCCGGCGTATATAATGAATGTCTCCGCTTGATTCTACCGGGAGCAAATGATATTCGCGTTCATTAAATTTCGAGGTATTCGACGACTCGTAAATCGACGAGGATAATTCGAGCAATTATTTATCGCTGAAATATTTATAGCGACCGAAAACAATCGACCCCGACCGCTCATTTGGAACTCGACTTGTCTAGCTCTCGTGGTTGTTCGACCCTTGTGCCACCATATTCTTTACATTTTTAACGATTCCCGACTGGCAATCTAGCATTCGATGAGCGAATCAATGTTTATTTGTAGATTGCGGATCTTTATGCAAAATAACTCCTTGCCATATTTCTTCACAGTTACAGCGATGAAAATGTGTTCGCACCAAAAAATGTTGTAGAAGAGAAAAGAAAATGCATATTTTTTGTATGGCTACATTTATTTTAATATGCTTAAATATTGATTAGAGAAATTAATCAAATTTTATTTCATTTAAAAAGGAACGCGTAATGTTCGTATTTATTAGGGTTTGTATTTGTCAGGACTCGTTAAAATTTGACATTTATTGCCTGTAATAAATGCATTAAACCGTCGATGCAATTATTACATTGCGTTTGAAGGGACAATACTGACTTAAAGGGTCGGGGATTAATTCGAGCCGCATTGAAGGCATCGAAACAGTCTTTCGGCAGGCTTAAGGCTTCCCATAGGACCCCAGGGACACTTTCAGAATCGACTGCATATTCGGCGTTCTCCTACACGGCCACGAATTTCCACGAATTCGACATACGCTTACGTAATTCGATTACCGGCCGGGTAACAGAGGACCCAGTTCGGTTTCACTCGGTTTTACTCGACCAATCTCCCAAGTCCATTACTAGACACAGGAATATTGTCACAGACACAATTAACTATTTCGTTTGATTGATCTAGGACAGCGGTGTCCGTGTGCCGGGGATGCGCACGCGTCCCCACGGGAGCTTTGGTCCTGCTCCTGTTCCTGCTTCTGGTCCTCGCCTCGAAACGCGTAAATTTTATCCTGTTTAGAGCCCTTTCCTGGCAAGCCTTTCCTCCCGAAAGAACACAACCTAAATAACCGATAAACAGCCCGGAACCCCTTGGACAACTAATTAACTCGCTCCTTTAAACAATGGGATTCACGGTCCATTTCGGTCGCTCGAATCTGCTTCCAATTAGAACTGGTTTTAACACAGACGAAATTATTTCAAGACACGTGAAATGTTCTTCTTTATTTTGTCCTTTGAGGTGTTCTTTGAATAAAGAACATTTCTGTTGTACTCATAATACACCTGTCTATTTAAACACACGTTAAAAGCACAATGCGTGCTCGTTTTAATTTGTGTAATTTTTTAAACAATTAACTTGCTCCTTTAAACATTGCGGATCTGCTTTCAATTAGAACTAGTTTTAACACAGACGAAATTATTTCAAGACACCTGAAATGCTGTTCTCTATTTTGTCATTTAGGTATTCTTCAGATAAGGAAGATTTTTATTGTCGTAATAAATTTTTTTTCTCACTCACGTTTCCATAGAATAATTGATACATAAATAGAAGATCGCTTAAAGATTTACGGGAAGGAAGGAGATTTATGAATGACGTACCACAATGTTTGACAACAGTACTATCCGCGAGGGGAGGGAGTATTGTATCCATAATCTTACCTAGAAAATACGCGTTGTCTAAATGACAACAGCTAAGGTCAATTCAGTCGTTCCGTGAACGTCAAACAAGACGCGTCGAATCTGTGTGTGAAACTCGCGATAGTGTTATGGAATTGCTTATTCTTCGAGCATCGTCGAATAGAACAAGAAGGAATAAATATATTCGTAAGTAAATTTTAAAAAATTATATACAGTGACTCCCATTAATATTCGAATGCTCTCAAAAAGACCATAACTTTCTTAATATTGTAACAGTAATTAGTTTACTTCGTGATATGAAAAGAAGTTCTTTAAAAAATTGTAATTGCTCATCGGAATTGTTGAGAAAATACTAAAACTTTCATTTTAATACAAATTGCTTTTGCGAATGTTTTCAATTTTTCGGTTATGCGTTTTGCATTTAACCTTTCGCTGCATAGTGTATTATATCTGATACAGTTAACGAATCTGGTATATAATAAACTAAGAATGCGTTTCCTTGCTATGTTTATTGTTCTGAGAATGTTTTTTTTAATTTTTTAAAATATTTTTCCTTTAAATAAAATATAAAAACTGACCAATTAAAAGTCATGCAGTGCAGGGTTAAGGGATGAAAGTCACGAAGCCTTTCAGAGTGTGCGAATATTAGTCGCTGTGGGTTGAAAATATTTTCATCGGAAAGATAAATGTTTGCGGCGAGAATAGCTCGGAAGTGGAAATGGTGATAAAATAGGATGAATTTCTTGGAAATTCCACGGTAGTTTCCCGAACAGAGAAACGGAAAAACCTAGTTCGCCGAAATCGGTGGTTTGCGGCGAGATATCGAGCGACGGTGAACAACAGTGGTTGTAGCCGAGGAGATTTTTAATCGGGGAGATCGAGGGCGGAAGGACAAGCTGAGCCTGTTTGCCGGCCGAGCAAACAGCGTGCTCCTCGAGAGCGTAATCGAAATTGCGGCCGGACGACGAACGAGTTTCCGCGGATTCCGTGATGCGGCCGCGGTGATTCGATTACCGTCGACCAACACACAGGGATTCAGCTTCAGTGTCGGCTCTAGAGCTGTGCAGGAGGAAGTTGAGCTGGTTCCCTGGCCCGTGAATAAGACCGAGAGGGTTGGGCTTTGCCCGCGGGCTAACCACCGTGGCCGACGCACCAGGAAGATGCGAATGTCTCCCTTCAGCTGCAACTTCCGCTACCACCCACACGCCCTTCCTCCGTCCGGATCGCGTAATTACAGAATTTTTCCTCGGCATCGTTTCCCCCAAATCCATCTGATTCTTCGCGATTCTTTATATCGGTTAAATAATTAATTAGTTTACCGATCGTAATTTATCTTTAGGATATTATGAATTTTTATACTCGGCGCAAAGGTTCGATCATTTTTCTACACAACGAAGCTATTTTTGTAGGAATACTATGATTCGGTTTTGAATCTTCCGGTTCAAGAGAACCACGTTAGCTATTCTATAATAATTTTTTTCTTTGTATGAATATGAAATTCATATAATACCTCGTGTAATACTCAAATGTGTAGTAGTCGATTATATCCCAATATATTTAATAATGTAAACAATATTCTGAATAATGGTACGTCAACTTTTAGAGTGCAGCACTCGAGTATTGACCCTTCACCACATGAGTTTTTTAATTGGAATGAAAAAATTGAAAGGTCAGTTTTTATTGTTTACATTGTAAGAACACTTTCTTAGTTTACTATATACCAGATTTGTTCAGTGTATCAGATATGATTCATTATGCAGCGAAGGGTTAAGGCTGAAATTTCGTTTTTCAACATCTATCACAATCTTTGACTAGAGAGAGGGAGGTGAAGGGTCCCTGTTGTGCTCCTGGGCGGTGGGGTTTTAGTAGGTATGTCCTTGTCTTGTTTTTTACAAATGCCGAGTCCCACACTACCCCCCTAACCGTCATTCAGACCTGGAAGGGGGGTGTGCGTAAAATGCATTTCCCCATCATCCTTAAAAAATGAAAAAAAGGTACCGTCTCTCTACGCTGCAAAATATTTATTTCACATCGAAGTACAGTAATTCCTTGATTCTTGTCTAGGAGGCTGTGCACTGAGTAGACAAGAATCGCAACCTGACGACTTGCAATTCGACAACAATAGTCGCCACTGTGCGGCGCAGCACAGCGTTGACAGGCAGTGGAGGGAGTAGGCCTAGACAAGAATCAGGACCTCGAAACCAGGAGAGTATTCGGATCTTTACTGTAGTTATTTTAAAGGATACACATTTAATTATGTTAGAGTAAACAGTTACGTAGAAAATGGAGCGCGAGTAACTGAAGGTTCACTCATCAGTGACTAAATTGTTTATTGTACTATTGTCTTAGATTTTGTAGGATTCTCAATTCTGAAGGGTAAACTCGGACACCTCTCGAATTTCCCACACTCCGTGTGTTCGAAGAATTCAGATTCTCGAATCGACGAGAAAAATATTGCTCGAATTATTATCGAAAGGAGGGACGAGTTTCTATATAACCGGTGTCTCTTGTAATTATTACAGAGGATTTCGGTGTCGCAACAAAGACCACGCCGGCCGCTGTTATTTGTGAAATGCGTTTTAATGGCGGCTCGTCTGGCGCAACGGTGAAAAGATTGAATATTCGGCGAGAGACGAACATCGAAATGCTTTATCGAATTTGCAATTGCGGTAGTCGGTTGGGCGGAGGGGTGACAGGAGGGAGGGGGTGGGGGATTGCCGCGACGATAATAAACGATGTTGCTTAACTTGGACTGTATCTGACAATTTTAATTAACGGACAGTGCTGTGTAAATTTTGTTTATTGAGCCGGCCGCGGATAAATCACCATTTAATTATAAGGGAAATCAATAGAATTCAATTAAAAGTCGTGTACACGGGTACCGCCGCGCGGTATTATTCCTCGGCTGGCAAAAGGGGATCTGGTTTGTTTAACAGGCTGAAAATTTGTTACAAACCAGTGGCAGAAGCCCCGTGGTAAGAAAATCAGATGAAACGAGTAAAGGGAGAGAGAGAGAGAGAGAACGAACGAACGAACGAACGATTGGCGGGTTTAATAGGATCCGCGTGTGCACGTGGAAACAGTTTGTACTTTGCCAGTACACACGAGGCGCTTGTCGACCGAGCAAACACTTAATTAACCCTTCAAGTTCTCTGCCACCTACCCTGCCAGTACCTTCGGCCAGTGAAATAGTACTTCGGATGTAATGGGTTCGGTAAGATTCATTAAGAATCAACCGCGATACCCTGTGTCACGTTCATACGGACGCTGTTAATTCTGCTGTACCTCGGCGTCACGAGTTCATCAGTGAGAACGTGATTCGAGCTACGGAAATCTTTATTTTTCTCGTGCCTGAACCAGCCATCGACTCAGGGCCGTGAGGGTAGATTTTCTCAGTATGATGCAAGTATTCGATATGCCGTAAGAAATACGTACTGAAGAACGTATACGTGAAGTACACGTGAAATAGGGATTTCTAGTTTTCCAGAAGCGTGAAAAAGTTTATTTTATATTTATACTCCTCCGTTAAGGGTTCATCGTCAGCTTCTTAACCCTTTGCTGCATAGTGTATCATATCTGATACAGTTAACAAATCTGGTATATAGTAGACTAAGATATAGTATATATAGTAGACGTTTTATTATTATCAACCCTTCACTGCATGATTTTGTAAATTGAGATGAAAAAATTGAAAAAAGGTCAGTTTTTGTGTTTTCTTTAAGGAAAAAATATTACTAAAATTAAAACAGCATTTCCCAAAAAATAAACATAAATAAACATAGTAAGCAAATACAATCTAGTAATTATTGCGAAAGGGTTGTCATACTCCGATTTTAATGAAATTTAAATATGTTATACATTTGGACATTTTAAACAACTTTTTCCTGTTCCAATTTAGGGGGTTCGCTTTTAGTTTTGGAGATATTCGCAAAAAACTATTGCTAATACTGAAAAAGTTGTTCAAAATGTGTTACTTTATAACATATTTAAATTTCATCAAAATCGGAGTATGGCCACCTTTTCGCAATAATTACCAGATTGTATTTGAAAATGTTGTTTTAATTTTAATAATATTTTTTCCTTAAAGAAAACACAAAAACTGACCTTTCTTCAATTTTTCATCTCAATTTACAAATTCATGCAGTGAAGGGTTGATAATAAAACGTCTTTCGGCGAACCGTTGCCACCGAAGCACCAGAGATCAAAGTGCGACGAATGATAAATCGTATACAATCAATGTCGGTGTAACACAGAAACCAATATAGAAAAGCATCGCGTAAAGATGTTTAATTAT
The DNA here is from genome assembly GCA_028455615.1 of Lasioglossum zephyrum. Lineage (NCBI taxonomy): Eukaryota > Metazoa > Arthropoda > Insecta > Hymenoptera > Halictidae > Lasioglossum > Lasioglossum zephyrum. Next base: position 12,737,797 of record CM052326.1, on the reverse strand, counting down.
TGAACGATTCAAATTGTGTTTTGATTTCTCTGTGTATGCTGTCCCATTGCGGGTGCAGCCTCTCTGTATCACAGCACGGCGCGGCCCCGCGATAGGGGATGAATTTGGCGTGCAGAGAGGTGTCGCAGCAATTAAAGAATGGTCGAACGAGATTGAGAAATCGTCGGAAATGGCAGGGCACCTTGAATCGACATCGTTCCCAATGGACAAGCGACGGATTCGGCGTGCTCTCTCCCAATCTCTTAGGCGGGTCGCATCTTTTCGGTCTCAGTCAGTCAGTCACTCGATCCTGTCCTCCTCTTTCTCTCTGTGTGCCCCTTTGGCCACCGTTCTTTATACTCGAGAGACCCATTGCAACTTTAAGCGCCTCGCATTACGAGCGTTCGGCTCGTTTCTCTCGGGTTCGGGGATCGCTCGAAGCTGTTCCCTTCTTTCTGCTCTTAATTTAGCCTCCCCTACGGTCGAGCCACCCCCGTGGCTTGTTGTCCCTCGAGCCACTTCTCTCTCTTTCTCTTTCGGAATTCATTTCATTCATTTCGGATGTTTATACGCAGCCAGATCTACGCCGGACCCCGTGTGCCCGATCGTCGGACATCTCGGGATCAGGTTTGCGGAAACCCTGCAATTGGGGTTTCGGGGTTGGTTTCGCAAAGCGGCAAAGGGTTAGTCGCTCGTGATTAATCGGCATCCGCGTACACCAGTCTCGCAGACAGCAACTGGCTCTGTAACCGTAACAGGAGACCGTATCGTGTTCTGTTTCGTCCCTTTTCCTCCTAAATTGGGACTCTCGCGAGCACTAATTACGTCTTACCATCATACCAGTCTTCGCCGGAGATACCACCACTTCACAATGATAGATGTCGTGCGCCGAAAATCCGACAAACATGGAAGAAATTATGCGATGCTTCTACTTTGAGTAGAAGCTGCTTGTTGAATTTGCTCGAGTTTACAGTAATACAGTATTTTATCGATATAAGTCACCAACACGGGTCTGCGTAGGGTCATTTATACGCCAGGGATATCATTCTTTGAGTTTTGCCGAACGTAGAGAAGAAACATAAACATAACTAATCCGAATTTAAAAATTCTTTATTTTTCAATATATTTTTATGGGACTTCAAGGACCATATTTGTGACATTTTTATAATAAAAATCACACGAAATATGATATAATTTCGATGATATTCATATTCACTATATTTTTATGGGACTTCGAGGACCATATTTGTGACATTTTTATAATAAAAATCACACGAAATATGATATAATTTCGATGATATTCATATTCACTATATTTTTATGGGACTCGAGGACCATATTTGTGACATTTTTATAATAAAAATCACACGAAATATGATACAATTTCGATGATATTTACTTGCGTAATAGTAAATTAAAGTTTCGGGCGCAAGGAAGGACAGCGTATGGGAAAGAAAGAGTCGCGGCGAGTCGCAGTCGTCATTTGACATATTATATGTAAACATTTGGGGCATATACCGATGTTCTGTAGTTCTATTCAAGAATATTCGTAATTATGTCTTATACAGCGATATTCATCCGCAAAGGGATCTGGTCTGGGTTAGGTGACTCTGGTCTCGCTGGAAGACGGTCAGCGTCGTCCCTGATTAACTAAATCCTAACAGCCTCAGTGGACACGTTGAAAATTTAACTGTAGTCCATCTTCGGCCACCACAGAGCGTCTCACGCTCGGTCATACATTATTCGCGGACTCGGAGAATCTGTCTTGGCGCGAGAGAGCATCCTCGAAATGTCGCACAGCGGAGCGAAATCGAAAAAAGCTCGACAAAATTCACTTCTCTGTTAATTAGTACGACACAGCTAGTTGTAATAAACTCACGGAATCCATTTATGGCTGGAAAATAAATCGTAACTAATTTCTGAGAATTTTTCTATTGAATCGCATTGTTTTCACGAAAACAATGTGTTGGATCTAGCCGGACGTTCGCCCTTTAACCCTCGTCCGTCCCTTGTGTCAATTTGACACGGTTTTCCCGAAACAAGTTATACTGTTCTGTTATTTAGGTAAATTTGCCTGAAACTTTGCCACTTTGACTTTTATACTGGGAACACAACTAGACAGCTGATCTTTATGCAAAATAAACATTTTCCGTCCGACTTGCACGGAAATAAATATATTAATATGTTTAATAGGCTGAAAATATTATTAATATACAACATATATATATATATAAAATATATAAAATATACAACATATATAACATATACAATATATACAACATATACAACATATACAATATATACCAGAAAATATACAATAATATACCAGTATATTTAAATTCTTCTAATTTGTTTACAATTCTAAATTACAACTATTTATTATTGTCATAAATTCATCAAGTTCGCTAATGGAAATGGGTATTGATAATTTAACAACGTGAGCATATCCATATACGATTTCTTTATTTAAAACAAGAATATATAGAAACACGCGGAAGACGTCTGTACGGTTCGTAAGCCGGAACTGAAGTGAAGGTCAAATTGTAATGGGAGAAAAATCTTGGATCTCCTCCATTGCGTCAGTTTCAGGAAAGACTAAAAACAGAACTGCCCAAAGTTTGATTACTCAGACCTTCTTAGTAATGATAAATTACACCTTATCAGTTTCTAGCCTGCGGGTCGATAAAACAGAGGAACGAAGAACCCTTTCAGTATCTTTATCAACACAACTTGTTTTTGAAACCGGATATTCCAACATCCGCTGTCTACAAATAACCGAGAAACCTAAGACGTAAATGTGAACTCATCAATTTGCATAAGTAAAACCAGGAGTGTGCGGGTACCTCTAAAAAAAACATCTCGAAAACTAACTGTTTATCTTGTTATTTCATCGATTTGTTTATCACCGCGTCAATTTGACGCCGAGGGGCAGATTCAGTTTGCGAAACGAGGGACGAACGAGAGGGTTAAAACGAAATCTCCGCGCGTTTCTGGCTGGAACATTTTTCCCGAGACGGCTCTGCCGGAAGCTGGAAAGATCTCCGGGGGTACGTCGATCCTCGGGACTTCCGTCGGAATCGTCGGTGTCGTTGGATCCCGCTCGCCTAATTGACGTTAAGTGAAAACGGTGTCAATCGCGCGTGCAAACCGGCATCGATCGTTCGTGGAAACAGAGAGGAGAGAGAGAGAAAGGTGGTATGACGGAACGGTGAAAAAACCGGGGGATGCGAACCGGAAGCTCGTCCGTGGGATGGGGACGGGAATGGGATTAGAGTGTAAGGGTTGATCGGCGTGAAAATGACAGAGGCGAGCGTAAACAAAGAAACGCAAGGGTGGTTTTTCACCGTGCCGAAATTATTTTGTCCACGACACCATACGATACGATACGTCGTGGACGACCGACATCACCGAGACTCGGCGATAATTAGGGAGAACGCGCACGGACACGGACGTGCACTTTAAATGTCCGCCAGCCGTCCCGCTGTCGGTTGAATTCGCTTATTACTTAATAAACTTCCGTCACTGTCCGACGCGTCGCCGTCACGTGTCTTATCCGCGCAGCATTATCGCGTTTCGGAGAGTTGACTCGCGGTTTAATAAGTTTTCCAAACTCCGCGGGGTGAATAACACTTCTGCGAAATTTTTTATTTAGACGATGAATTTGTGGGCACGTCACTTGGACGAACAACTTTCGTTGCGCTCCTGCGTCGAAATTTTTAACTGTTTCCTACAGAGGGGTGGATTCGTGGGAACGTCAATTGAACGAAGAATTGTTGCTTCTGCATCGAAATTTTTCATTACTTCAGCGGGATGATTTACAGACATTGCATCTGAGAATTAACGAAATAATAGTAATATTGTTCCAGCGATTCGAAAATGTTAAATTTCTTTTTTAGCGGGGTTGAAAACATCCTCTTTTACCTCTCGACGCGAACGCTTCTTTAATCTTACCAGGTAGCTCTCTAATTTACCGACCGGCGATGCAATCGCGATCTTCTTACAGTTCACTGTTTCTCCGTGGCGCTGTGCTCGATCGATAGCCGCTTCTCACCCCTATAATCAAACAGATCGCCACCCCTTCGATTAGACTAATACTTGAACTTGAATTTCAATTCTACTACCATCTCTTTACAGAAATCGAGGGAATCGCGCAGCAGAATTTCGATCCGCATGAACATTTTCAATCCGCAATGTAGAAATGAATAAATAAATGATTTTGAATTAAGATTGAGGGAAGATCGAGAGATCGGTTGCGCGTATCGGAAGTAGAATATTTTCCTCGAATATTCCGTGTTCGCGCAACGAATTAACATCCATCCCATGGCGCCTCGTCGTGTTCCGTTCCCCCGGCGTTTCCGCTTTCATAGCTTTCGCCCCCGGCGCTAATAAAATAATAAATACATGTCGTGGGGGTAGTGGACGGGGAAGGTGCGATGGCGTTTTCGCACCTACCGAGGTGTACCCGCGGCTTCTTCCTCCTTCTTTCCACCTTGTTCGTTCTTCTTCCGGCGCGTTCTTCGGCCTCGCCACCCCCTCCGGTACCACGCCGCCGCCTTTACACCCCCTTACATTGCCTCGGCGTACATTACACACAACCCGGTTATTTCTCCAGGGAGTTTTCTCGCGTGAATGCCGCGAGAGCACGCATACCCCCACAAGCCAACGCGCTTATTTACGCGCCGAGGCAGCTTCGTCCGCTCGGAGAATTTTCCCTGGCAACCCCTTCTGTTCTCACCTTCAAAATTTACGGGATCCCGATTCGACGGTCATGGTCGTCATCGATTTTTCACTCTCGATTACCACTTATCCGAAGAGACTTATCGACAATGGAGAACTCCTTCGCGTTCTCCGACTGGAATTCCGTAATTGTCGCATCGCGTTGTAAGTAAGATGGCCACCGGGTTTCCAAAGCAAACCCAAAGAAAGAGACTACAGTTCAAGGAGTGACTCCCTGCGAAATTGATTCCGAACTAAAAAAAATCCACAATTAATGTTATCGGCGCACTCGTTCGATCCATTGGAAAATAAACA
>CM052326.1:12660581-12720334 GCA_028455615.1 Lasioglossum zephyrum | reverse complement strand
TCACTAGGTACTAAAGTATCAATGAAAAAATTACCGATTAATTGTCCAACGTGATTGGACGGTGAGAGTTCGCGCGAAAAGTCGAAACAGTGTCGCGACTCGTCCGCGGACGTGAACTAACGAGTCCCGTAGTCGAGCTTTCTCGTTCTCGACCGTTAATCAGCGGTCGTAAAGCCGTAGACTAATGGTTCCACGACTTAAGAAAGGGTGCCGTCGGCTTCCAAGATGGCGGCCAAGATAAACCACGTCGAGGGTGCAACGTCTGCCGAGGGTAGCCGCTTCCGTTCTGGACGTAGCTTCCTGACCGTGGGGCTGAACTTACCCTCGGACCGAACCGGAAGTGTCGGTTACCTCTTCCTAGCCAGATCCATTCAGCTTTAAATTTATCGCGGTGACTCGAAGCATCTCGACGATCAACCCTTCCCCATATTTCAACCCTTACAACCTAGTTGCGTTAACCCGTGAATAACAAATTAGGAATCCTTAATAGTTTACTCGACACTATTACAAAAATGAATTTATTCTTCTCGTTATTGAATGTACAATAATTTTGATTCGACGAGAACAACGTGCGCATTGACAATTAACGTCGAATCTTGAAGTCAGGCCACTGAGGGTTGAATTAATTGGCACGTCAGGAGATGAAGGGGTAATAAGGAATCAAATAAGGTATCCTTAATTGTTTACTCGTTACTATTACAGAAATTAATTTTTTTTCTCATTATTGAATATACAATAATTTCGATTCGACAAGAACATCGCGCGCATTGACAATTAACGTCGAATCTTGAAGTTAGGCCACTGAGGGTTGAATTAATTGGCACGTCAGGAGATGAAGGGGTAATAAGGAATCAAATAAGGTATCCTTAATTGTTTACTCGTTACTATTACAGAAATTAATTTTTTTTCTCATTATTGAATATACAATAATTTCGATTCGACAAGAACATCGCGCGCATTGAAAATTAAGGTCGAATCTCGAAGTCAGGCCACAGAAGGTTGAATTAATTGGCACGTCAGGGGATGAAGGGGTAATAAGGAATCCTGAATTGTTTACTGGTTATTATTACAGAAATGAATTTTTTCTTCTCATTATTGAATGTACAATAATTTCGATTCGACGAGAACATCGCGCGCATTGAAAATTAATGTCGAATGTCGAAGTCAGGCCACAGAGGGTTGAATTAATTGGCACGTCAGGGGATGAAGGGGTAATAAGGAATCCTTAATTGTTTACTCGTTACTATTACAGAAATGAATTTATTCTTCTCATTATTGAATGTACAATAATTTCGATTCGACGAGAACATCGCGCGCATTGAAAATTAATGTCGAATCTCGAAGTCAGGCCATAGAGGGTTGAATCAATTGGCACGTCAGGGGATGAAGGGGTTCTTTTAGCAACTGAAGGTGCGTAGGAACGAGCGAGTCTCGCCGGAACTCGCTCTAGAGGCCAACAGCTACCGGTCCGTCGCGTTTCTCGCGGCTGCCAAGGCAGTTTCCAGGAGTTTATGTTCCTTGACCGGAAGTCGCTCTTGTCGTAGGAAGACTGCTCGCCGGTTAATGCTCGAGATTTGCATTTTCTCAGTGCTGTGTAAGCCTCGGTAACTGGGAGCCGGCGCCTTCCAGCGATTTAGTATCGAAGGAAACTCTGTATCAACGCTCCGAACAGTCTCCAACGTTTCTATCTCGACATTCTGGAAGAATGGAGATAACAGACTAATCTGTCACGATGCCTAATTGTGGACGGATTGTCGATAGGTCCGAACTTCCGGTGGAAAACACGAATTTCTTGCTGGTACAAATTCGTCTTCACGAAACTTATCTTGGCTGAACAAACAGATAACTCTGCTGGTTCTGTATCGCTTCTGTGGAAACCGTTTTACCATTGTTTGAGCTAGATTCCAGTCGATTTATGAGACCAGCTCAAAGTACGACGAATCTCTAGACTGCTTGACGACGAGATTTCCCCCCGTCAACTGTTTTCGAACCGGTTCAATGCGAGATCAATGGGCTGGACTTGTTTGTCGACGATTGCCTGTTCGCGATAGGCGAACGAGAGCTGAGAGCTTCCGTATCGAAGGAGAGCAAATTTAAAATTAATTTTATATTGGAAATTAGCTGACAGGCGTTGTGTCCTGTCCAAATTTCAATTTTGTGTTCGAATCGAGAGTTGTGGTCTTGAGTTGGTACAAAACTCCCTTAGAAAAAAGCACTTCCTTTTTTTCAAGAATTTTCCATTTTTCCAATTTATCTTTTCCTAAAAACCTTATTCGGACCATTTCGAATATTTTTTGAAAAAAATTGACCGAATTGGTCCAGCCGTTCTCAAGTGATGCGCTTAAGAAGAAAGAAAATTATTCGATAATATCTTGTTAAGTATTAGATTTGGGACATATGGAGGTCGATACATTTTTACTGAGAGTTCGATAGTCTGTCGATTCGTGATACAGAGAGTAGGTCTTTCCATTTTACAAAAATCAAGGTGACCTTGAAATCTCCTCTTCGCCTCCACTCTTACAGAAAATGTTTTTATCATAATTATCAAAACTAATCATAGTGGGGCAAAACTATGTTCGCTCTAAATCTCTCCGTTATTTTTAATAATATGGAAAAATGTTGTTATTGTTATCGATCGTATGATTGTTAAAACAGAAAAAATATTAGTGATTTTATTATAACATCTTTCACTGTTATAATTTCAGACGCAGTTTATCTCCTTTCTTGAAAATGATCCACACAAGGATCGAAACGTTGAAAGTTTAAATTAATTTGTAAAATTGCTTTATAGTGTTTATTTGTTCGAACCGTTGTGCCGAAATCATTAATATTTTTTCTGTTTTAATATGGAAAAATGTTATGAATTTATACTCCGAATAAGATACTCTATCGATATATGGTATAAAAAATAGGACATTCCGTCGAAAAAAAATGAAGGTGACCTTCCTTTCTATCAAAATAATATAAACACAACAAAAATGCGTATGTAAATTTGTTGCATATAAAAAACAGTACTACTTTATCCTCTATCATTTTTTTTTCTAATATTTATTATTTACAAAAGAAATGCTGACAAGTAATAATCTGAACAGCCTGGACAAAGTTAAATTATTTCAAATTCCACTGGTCAATTAAAATTTCCATTGGAGACGGTTCCGTTGGTTCGAGTTTAAGGATTTCCGAGCGAAACTACGGGAATTATGTGTCATTTTTTGCTATCACCGAGTCGCGGGAAGATCGAAGGAACTCGTGCGCGATCCGCTGGGATTTCACCGGCACCGTGAAAGCGTCGCGGATCGTCAACGCGCGCCGCGGAGATATCGGCTTCTCTTGGCAGCGCGAATCTGCTCGCGATGCTCGCGTGAGAGCGTCTCAATCTAATAAATTCACGAAGGAACGTCGCCGTCCGCGTTCTCACAGGCCACGCGAACAATCAGAGCCAATTCCTCCCGCTTCCGTGTGATCTCCCGACCGCAAATCGGTACACTAGCATACCTTTGTCGTTCCGCACTGGCCGCAGAACTGTTTTTCTCTGATCCACCGGTTCCTGCAAAATCAGCCATTTTCATTTCCCCATAGAAGGACTACCGATATCCTGAGGCCATTCTATGTTCTCACTGTGATCACAGTCTCCCGCCTGTAAAATGTTTTTATTCGCCAAGCGCGATTGTTATGAGTTTATGACAAAAATGACTAGGTGTAATTTAAAACAGCAAAGAAATTAGAAGTTATATTATCTTCAGTCTACTAAACATATTAAGAGAAGAAATAAATTTCCATTTCACTACAGGCTTTATGCTGCATAAAGATCTGCAGTCTACTTAAAACTAGACAGAATAAAAAGTCAGAATAAAAATTGTTTGGATTAATTGCAAAATACAAGAATCAAGTAGAAATGAATTTCTCTCCTAAGTGATTTTATCAAGTTGTAAAAAACCATTGTGATCTCTACACTGTTTGATGTTACACCCACCCATTTTTGTTAAAAATGAATAAAGATCCACTGTCTATTTGTAATATTAATGTGAGGGTTGGTTCCCAGTCTGATTCGATTAATTACGTCATTTGATCAGGGTTTTCAGAGCGACAGTCGATCGCGAATTATCGATATGGTTTGAGGAGTCAATAATAATGGATTAATTGCAAAATACAAGAATCAAGTAGAAATTAATTTCCCTCCTAAGTGATTTTATCAAGTTGCAAGAAACGCGTTTTGATCTCTACACTGTTTGATGTTACACCAACCCACTTTTGTTAAAAATGGATAAAGACCCACTGTCTAGTTGTAATATTAATGTGAGGGTTGATTCCCAGTCTAATTCGATTAATTGCGTCATTCCATCAGGGTTTTCAAAGCGACAGTCGATCGTGAATTATCGGTATGGTTTGAGGAGGCAATAGCAAGAGGTGAGAACATTTCGAAAGTGTTGCAGTTTCTTGTTTGGAGGGAATAGCGCTCGTACGAGCGGCTCTCGAAGGCATGAATGAAATCGCGCGTGCCGCTTCCACGGGTTGCGTGTTCCCCTGTCTGTTCGATGGTGGGGATAGGGGAACGTGTGGACGCGGCCTAAGCGTGGGTGGCTGAAGAGCAGCGATCCGACGCGATTCACCTCCGGGGCGGACGGAAGCGTCGCGTGCGCGTGTGAACGAGCCAAAAGGGAAAACGCGTGCATCGTCGTGGCCGCGTAGGCGGAGTCGATCGTGACGAGACACCGAACCTCGGCACATGCGCCTTATCACGGAACCGCCCACAATGTGCGTCGCGACGACCGTCGTCGTCGCTATCAATTCTTCTGCTCTTCCGTCAAAAAATCTCCTTCTTCACTTTACCCCCTTGCGCCGCAATCTGTTCCACTGAATACGTTAGAACTCCCTTCGTCCCTCACAACTTCTTCGACAAGAAGAGAGCACGTTCATTACTGACCTAGAATATTTCCATACCCTATGATCTTTCAAAATTTAATGTATTAAATGAATAAATAAATAAATATAATATATTAACAATAAAGATATATTTAATAACGTAAACAATATTTCGAATAATGGTACAGCAATTTTTATTGGCACCTCAGAGTGCTAAGGGTTAAAAAAATGTCTGTCCATAAAAAATTAATTCTTTTTAGAATTTTCGAGTCTAACTCGACGTTAATGGGTACCCAATCGGTCTCTCCCAATTCATCTGCTCTTCCATCAAGAAATCTCCTTCTTCACTTTACCACATACGCCGCAATCTGTTCCACTGAATTCATTAGAATTCCCTTCGTCCTTCACAACTTCTTCGAAAAGAAGAGAACACATTCATTACTGACCTAGAATATTTCCATACACTATGATTTTTCAAATTTGATGGCTATGAAATTGGCATAATACAATACGATATATTTAATAACGTAAACAATATTTCGAATAGTGGTACAGCAATTTTTATTGGCACCTCAGAGTGCTAAGAGTTAAAAAAATGTTTGTCCATAAAAAATTAATTTTTTTTAGAATTTTAGAGTTTAACTCGACGTTAATGAATACCCAATCGATCGTTCAAATCTAGATCACCTTGATCGAGACAGTATCAAGTTTTTCTCAGAGGTTCGCGAGGAACTGTGCTTCGCCAGGCGCTTCAGAGAAAATCAATCATCGGGTTCGAAGAGCGATTTCGGTTGCGCGGGAACCCGCAGATCCCGCGAAACCCTACGGGCCATTTACCACACGAAGTTTCGCATAGTTTCCCCGGAAGTTTCGGCCACAGTCAGATTTCACGGCGTGACTTTAAACCGCTCACTATCTATGCTGTTCCCGTGGAAGACGATCCTCAAGAAATCAGAACTACTGTATCAGTTGCACTGAAGTATTAATTAATATTTATTTAACGTAGCTTTCAACTCTTTTGTTGAAAGTGTCTTTTTGGGAACCACAGTATTAGATGGCACACGGAAAGCATCGCGACAAACCATTTTCGTAATAATTAATTAATTATTTTATTAACTCATTATTTTATTAAAAATATCGTAATGAGAAGAAAGGATTCCACAATCTTGAAATGTAATAGAATAAAGTGTACCTTACTTCTCTAAGCGTTCTTGTTCTTATAACTCCATAATGAGAGCAAACGGAGTTCTCGAAGTCCCGAATCTCGAAATAGAAGGAATAAGCAGCTTATTGTTGTAACGGAACTATAATCGTGGAGAAGATCGTTGTCTTCGCGGGAAGGCGCATTTCGAGGGGTCCCGTCGATACCTGACTGGCGCGATTAGGTGCCCCGAATGAGGGTCATTACGGTCGCTTGACCCTGCAATAATTCTCGGGTGCTTAGAGTGACGAAGGGTCCGAGAAATCGTCGGACGTGCGTGCCGAAAGGGCGGTCTCTAATGGCAGAGCAGCAGTGCAGGTTTACTTTGGTTTTTCTCATGCGATGATTTCGCAGCGTTGCGAACGTTTCCTCGTCTAGTCGAGAGCGACGATTCGGTCCAGTTGCGAGATAAATCGAAACGACCGAATCGATCGGGCAGAAAGCATCCACGTCCGAGGCTCAATAACGATCCGACACCGTAGACGGACGGTAATTAAAATGGCCGAGGGAAATCGGCCACGAGAGAGAGAGTGTGACCATTGTTGTTTCGCCTCCTGTTTATGGCAGCGCTTCAATCATGGTAATTTCATGAATACAAATAATGATTTCTATGGTGCACCACCCTTATTGTTCTTAGTTAACAAGTTTTGTAATTCAACGATTGTGTTAGACGCGATAAGAATTGTTATCGACCAACGAATAGTAATCTGGTTTTTCCAGCGACGTCTTGAATGATTTCTATGGTGCACCACCCTTAGTGTTCATAGTTAACAAGTTTTTTAATTCAACGATTGTGTTAGACGCGATGCGAATTGTTATCGACCGAGGAATAGTAATCTGGTTTTTCCAGTGACGTCGATGAGTCAAACTACCCCTCAGCGAGGTCCACGAAAAACCCATGAGTAATCCGCGTTGATAAACGAACGCTAAACACACGTAACATGATTCTCTTTCGCGTGGACCATGTTTGTTTCACAGTTCAAACAAAACTTCTTTGACCTAAATAATTTATGTCTATGTATATTGACATACAATATGTATAAGGAGAGAATAGAATTTTCGATTCAACCCCTTGCCGTATTTTGACCAGCCAGATTCGCGTTGAAGGTTCCACAAAGTTTCGTTTTAGACGAAATAAAATTGATAAATTAATTAATTAGTAGAAATAAAGTAAGAAATAAAATTAGAATAAGAGATATTTATTATTTCTAATTAATAAGAAATAAAATAGAAATAAAATTAGATTCGTTTGTAATCGATATTTAAGCATTGAAATAAAAGCCATACAAAAAATATAAACGTTCTCTTCTACGAGATTTTTCAGGATGAAGACGTTCGAATTTACTGTAACCGTAAAGATACGGCAATGGGGTTAAAAGAAATTAGTCAGGAAACGAAAAGAGAAATTTTTTTCTAGTAGGAATCGGATGTTGGAAGCCATAAGTCCGGAGTAGCCGATCATTAGCAAAGCCGAAGAGGTGCGTGTGAATGACTCTCGAACGGGATCAGGACCACCTAAAGTGTGGCGATGGCAACGAGATAAATAATCGCGATGGGTGGGCGCTGCTCGCGCCTTTCCGAAACGGGGCACGGGTTACAAGGCGCACCTCGTGGATCCCCGTAGATCCCCATAGGGAGTCACGGTGCTCCTCTGTTGGCCCCCATAAGGTGGCACAGAGCTCCAGCCGTGTGTGAGAATCCATTCCAGTCGATTTCACAGGGGTTGCAGGGGGTCTCCGTGCGCGTGGTATTTCGCTTTCTTCCCTTGGCCCTATTTTTTCCCTCCTTCCTTTTCTCGTTTTCTGTGTCTCGCGGCACCAATCTTGAACAGCGAACCCTGCAGACGATCGGGATCCCCGATAGGAACCCCGCTGACGAACCTTCGAATAGGTTTCAACCGAAAACTATGCGACTACGTCGATTTTCCTGCGACGCCGTCCCGTCGCCTCGTTAACGTCGACGCCGTCCGCTATTGCGAGACGGGCCCTGCTTGCGGGCACTTTCTTTCATTACCCTCGGCGATTGCCGGCTGAATGTTTTCGGGACCCTGAGAAATCAGCAATACCTAGTAACAGGCTCAGCAAAGTATTTAACACTTTAAATAAATTAATTAATTAGTTATCGATCGTAATTTATCTCTTGGATATTATGAATTTTTATTCGCGGCGCAAAGGTTCGATCATTTTTCTATGTTTTTTTATTGTTGTTTTATTATTTTATATATTTTTATATGTTCAATCATTGTTAGCTATTAAAATGTTTTAATACGAGGAAAAGAAAGGAGGTGTTTCCTAGACCCGCTAGAGGACTCATCAGTAAGGCTATCTATTTAACACTTTTGTTGGAACGAAGTTCAAATCCAAGAATGTCGGAGTGACGCCTTTACTGCTACTGAGTTAAACGACTTGAGAAAACTCAGGAACCGCGGAAGCAGTAAATTGAATGATTAGCTTCAGGGTAAGCGTTGAAATAAAACGGTTCTGGAGAAAAGCTCGAAAACGAAGAATTGTTCGCTGCACAAGTTTCGTATAAAGTCTGTTAAATACATATATGCGCATGTTACTAATTTCTGTGAAACCAGAATAAAAGTTTATTCAGTTTATAAATGTGTCGAAATATGTTCAGAAACTCCTACTTCTTGTATGTGGCGTAGCGGGGTAAATAATGTAACTCCTTTCTCTTTATTAACAATATCTTGCTCACCCGTGACTCTCACAACCTTTCTTGATCTCGAATCTCACTCTTCTGACCTCTGATGCTCTCCTCTCTCTCTCTATCAGTCTCACATCCATTCGGAAAAGTCAGTCGCTCAGGTACACCCTAGCCATTCGACGCTTGTCATTAGAACCCAAACACTCTACTTTCACACGTCGACTCAATCTGCCCAAACAGTCTTCCTTTCATACAAGACCCAAACACTCTGGCGCCACGGTGTTACGTCCACAGTCACTCTAAACATTCACACTCCTACAAATGTTTATAAAAGTTCCTAACTGCGCACAATATTTATTAATCGCCTAACTCCTTTTTTTCCTTCTCGTTTTAACCTCTTAGCCATTATGCGCCACTATAGTGGCTTTCGCGGATGTCATCTTTCTGTACGGCGCACCACTATAATGGCTTAACACGTAATTCGCGTTGAACTCTGCCGTACAGAGAAACACCCCTCGCAAAATTCAGCCGTGCCTAAGAGGTTAAGATAATAACTAGCAGTAATTTTACAGCGCACAGGTTCGATCTTAGGTTACACAGTATAATAGCTATTTTGTAGGAATTACCCAAACGTTTGGATTCGGATTTGAATGCTCTAGTTCGAGACCACGTTTGCTATTAAAAATGTTTGAATAGTGGAGGAAAATTGTCAAAAGCGTTTGAAAATGGCAAATATATCTGTATCGCAATGAACGGCGAAGACAACCCGTTGAAAACGGTGACAAAGTGTTCGGGTGGTTTGAAGAAGTTGCCCCGGCGCGTTCGAGCGACAGATGGAGGACAGATCGATTCCGCGGCCGGTTAAAAACAGAAAAAAAAGTGAGAAGAAGAAGAAGCGTTGTCTCATTGATTATGTGAGGAGCGGGCGGGCTTCCGGTAGCCGGAACGGTAACCGCGGCCCCCCGGTCGCTCACCTTCTCCGTCGAAAGGGCACACATAGGTGGATTAGGTGGATGAAAGGTTAAATAGGTGCCAGTGGGTAGTCGGAAGGTGGGTGTACTCGTTAGTGTGTGATCCCGCCTACCGTCCAATGCGGTGGCTGGTTTCCCAGGGGACTCCCTAGCCTCTCTGTGCCGGCTTTTGTGGTCCCTTCTCCTTCCACGTACGGTAACGCGGCACTCTTTTGCTGTCAGGAGTAGGACTTGGTGTGTCGGTTTGCATCGTGCGCGATAATAGTCACTGTGGGTTCCCGGTTAGTGCGCGTTTCACAGTGTTACCAGCTGGTTGCTTCGCTCGCTCGTTCGCTCGTCCGTTCTCTCTGGTCTCGCATCATTCGCTCGTTCGCGCGTCAACGTCAGTCCTTGCGATCGACCGATCGAGGCCGGATCGATCGTCCTCCCGGAGGATCCTGCCGCACTTGCTCCTTACTCCTCTCGGTGCTGTTGTCATCTCCTCTTGCGCCGATCTTCCGATTCGTGGATCACGTCTTAGTATCGTCGTGTATCAGTGACTCGTAGATATCTCTCGTGTCGTAATTAAAGGGATTCGATTCGTGGCATGATACCGAGGACCACTATCGATTCCATTGATAACTGCGAACCTCTGTGATCGATTTCTGCGTACACTGAACTGTGCGATCGTCTACTTCGGAAACTGTGAATCGGCATTTGAACCACCGGTGAATCGGTTTCGCTCGACGAGCCAGAGGGTGATGGTGGATCGAACAGGTTCACGCTCGAGGGGTGCTTGATCCGAAACTCAGAATGCTGTTCAAAGGAAACAGCTCCAGGCTCGAGCTGCTGATCGGCAAGATTCAAGCTCACAAGGAACCCATCCAGGACGAGCAGAAATCGAAAGGTACATTATTGTTAATCGCGTTGCTCCGCAGTTTTAATTGATACTCTCCGCGCGAGCGAATCGTTTGACGCGTCGCGGCCACACGCGTGCTGCTCATTCGAGCTCAATCTGATTTAATAATTGCCGGTTAACTCGCGTTCGTTGTTAAGAGCAATTTATGGGTTCGGAGGGAATTTTCCGAACGAACCGCCATCGTTGCGCACTGATCGATTACGCAAAAGATTCGGTATCGATTCGAACTGAAAATATCCTGCAACCGTGAATGTTTAAAGATTTTTTTTTTAAATTTCGTTGATTAATGTGTGTGGAAATAATTTTCACGAATCCTACATTAAATTTCAGAATTGTTCGCGATGGGTTGGAAAGTCGATTTTCTTTGCAATGTTAATCTTGTACATCTATTCTTCAAGTTTCGCCCCTCCGGTGATTGATTCTTTAATCTACCTCGTGTTCTTCGTGTCCTTTCCTTTTATATGTCGTGCATATTAATACGAATAGCGGTGTCAATTTAAAAGCGGAATTTTCTAGTTCATAAATAGATGAGTGCGTTAATTAAAGAAACCGTCCACGTGGATAACGCTGGGGCTATTCAGGAACATATTTCAATAAGGGGAGTGGAAATCGTTGATTTATATTATTTCGCCTTGTAATTGTTTTGACCAACCCCCCAGCCAAAGATTTATAGAATACAGATCCTCGACATAGTTTAAACTAAAGCGCTCCAACTCCAATATCCGAAATGCACACAATTTTATTTAATATCGTATTTAATATCTTATTTCAACTTTATAATTTCGTACTCTTTAGTGCCTTTTTTTTATCAAAGACGTTTTAATGTTTTTTTATAACATTTTTCTTTTGTAAATTGGAAAAGCAAACCTCCAGCCAAAGATTCAGCTTTTAGTTGGACACGATTACTTTTAAAGGGAGGCATATAAAGAGTTCCAAAGAAAAATTAACTTCCTCTGGCCAGTTCAATGTAAACGAATATATTTACGGGTTGATATCGTGGGGGTGGGGAAGATCGAGACGAGATCGAGGAAGTCAGTCGGCCGGTTGTCGCCACGCCAATGGCGGTTTGTAAATCCGCGCAAACCACTGGCAGACTGGACGGAGTTCGCGTCCCGTACATAAGTCACAATTAACGAAGGCGTTAAGTCGGCCCCCTATTAATAAGCGACGTCGAAGCGTCCTATAAATAGCGACGGGCACGAGGTGACAACATTACGCAGCCACACGCGACGAGAGCCGTCTAAGAGAAAGAAAGAGAGAGAGAGGGAGCGAGAGAGACTGTATACGGGCGCGAACCACGCACAGACGTTACCAAAGACAAAAACACAATGCAACAGGGCTGGCATCGGCAGGTCGCGGCAGAAAAGAGCTGCCAGTGTTAAGTGCGACTATTTTCGCGTCGATGACACATCGCTGCTGATTGGACGGAATCGAGACTCTAAATAAAACCCCCTCGAATCCCCCTGCGAGCCTTTGCGTCCTTGTCTACCGATCTTTTAAAGATCGGCCACCCTTTAGCCAGAGGATTCTAAGGGATCGCCTAACTTTGCACGAGCTGCAAACTTTCACGGGCTCCCCACTGTATTTCCTTAGCATCCAAGCTGATGGAAAGAGATACAATCTGGAGGACCTAAACAGTGGTGGTACTCTCCATTCTTTTTTAAAAAAATATTGGAAAGCAGAGACATTGCTCGCACTTAGCTTTAAGAGAACTTTCCTTTTGCAGCTTTTTAGATTGAAAAAAATGAACAGGGTACCACCTTTTCTTATTTATTTATTAAATGTTGCTTTAACATCAAAGGTCATTAGCAACACGGTACATTTTCTTACAATATTTTGTACATCTTTGATATATTGGGCAAGATCGACAATGTGTTCCTCAGAACCTAACAGAATGGGTAAAGATCCAGGCAGTTTACCATTTTTCCTTTCATTTTCATATTTTGTGCATTCCAGTATAAGGTGATTTTTAACTGGGTACCACCTTTTATTCTTCATCAAAATATTCGAAAGGTACACTTCCCTAACAGAGCCTCGTTTTGATCATCCCAGGGGTTGCAACAGTAATCGGAAATGAGTATATCCTATGCGAAAGTTGTGACCTGACATGATCCGTCAAATTGATCGCAGACAGTGATCCTGAAGAAGGATCCTGGGACTATTTCGTCGGCTACTAGGAGGTGACAGGGTTGGAAGTCACTTGTGCGATAGTGTTTTTTTTTAGTGGGTAATGCTTTGACAAGTTTCACACTTCCTCCTCAAATTTCATCTTTGAGGAGGTGATAGTGCGTAAACGCATTTTTTCTCTATCACCTTATAAAGCACTATTTATAATCGTATTAATTTTTACATTGAGTCTTTACAAAATTTTAAAATGCAGCTGCACAGGATTATAGGATAATACCATATCGATTGTACCATTATTTTGTATTTCTTTTTTTGCATGTCCCTTGTTTGTTATTAGATGAGTAGTCTTGTATCTTTCTCTTTTTTTTATTAAACACTTATGTAAAAGAGCTTCAGTCCGTCTATAATAAATAACAATAAATTCATTAAAATAAATTAAATAATTAAATTAAAATAAATTTTAAAAAGGGGGTTGCTACAGTAAAATCGAATAACAGTCATTTGGGGGATGAAATACCCAAAAGAGACGATAGTGTATCTCACGTACGAATGCTGGAAGATTATTATGGAGCGATTAATTGAATAAAAATGTGAACCATGAGGAGGGTGCCACGGTTCGATGGTCGGAGAGTGTTTCGCATGCCTGTGCGTCGATCAGAGGCGTTCTCCATGAACGGGGACCGGCTTTGTTCCTCGTTCGATTTCTCTTGGCAGTCTCGCAAGTCGAATTCCCGACGACAGCGGATCAGCTGGGTGCCGTTCGGCAGCTCGGTTTCTATTTATTGCGTGCTCACCCGATCCGCCTTGTCTCTCTTTCTGCAAGAAGAGGCGCGCTGCGGCGGCGGCTGTGAGTCACACGGCATGCCAATTGGGCGAGTGCCCCGATACGTTCACGAGATCTCTGTTGCACAATCGGAGGAACACCTGATCGACAGAGGCATCTTGGGGGGTTACTTGCGGTGGAACGCGCCCCGGAAATGTACGAAACCTCCCTAGCATCTCACACCGCCATTATGGGAAGCCAGGGATAAACTTCCAAAAGCGACAACCCCTCCGATTTTCCTAAAATTTTGCGTACAGCTTCTTCTTATTTAGTACATAAGATTCCCGAATGAATTCTGCTCGCCCCCAATCCCCGATCAAAGGTAAAACTGTTTTTGTTAATTACATCATGAAATATTAATGGTACAGAAAAAGTTCCCCAACAAAAAATGAAGCTCGTAAAATGTTCTGCAAATAACGTCCTATACATGTTTTACATAATTCCAACAGTTTGCAATATTATCGGCACCACCAAAACTAACCCAAACTTGAACTAGCAAAATCGGAGGCTTGTCGCTTTTGGAAGTGCACCCTCGCTTTGCACTCTCGATTCATCCCCAGTAAACCTATAATGGCATCATTGCTTTCGATCTCGTCTTTTAACAATCTTTATATTTTTCTTGAAAATTTGATTGGGAACATTCACCCACTAAACTGAGGGTTTAACCCTTGTGCAATCAACCGTTTACTATGTTTCTTTCAATTTTCAATTTGTTAATATTCCTCTAAAAAAATATTACAAAATTCTTCTGAATGTCCACTCTTTACTCTTGGTATATTAATAATCTTATAAAGAGAATTTGTGCAAACATATTAAATACAGACAGGTTTTAAATAATTTTGATTGACTGCACAAGGGTTAAGGAATTAGCTCTTTACACTGCCCGTACAATTTTAATTTTAGTCACATTGAATTAACCACTTCGTTCTCATGGACGCGTTATCACGCGACGCAATGCCGTTTCCGAGGTGCTACTGACGACATATCTCGTCTATATTAATCTAATAAAGAATCACGCGAGTATTGGATCGCGGAATAACACGTCCGTGGCACCTCGGAAGCGACATTGCGTCGCGTGATAACGCGTCTGTGATCTGTACGAACAGTATCGGCGTCGCGTTATAACACGTCCATGAGAACGAAGTGGTTGATTCAATGAGATTAAAATTAAAATTGTAAGGGCAATTAATTAAAATTGTAATCACAATTGTAATTGTGATACGCGTGATAATACTGGTAATAGAAAAGTGTTCTTCTCAAGAAAGAATCACACTTAACAAAAATTGTTACGAGACTAAAATTCATTCTCTGTTTCTATTCAAATGTTCGTAAAAAGACTTGGACAACAACGTTCAAGTGCGACACGAACAAATACATCAATTTTCGTATGGACAAAATGAGAAAGTTTCTAGTGGAAAAACGAGAAGCGTCTTGTGCTGTTCTCGATTAGAATCGCCCAGTGTTTCATTGAGCAGTGTCACGTGCGAACGGTGTATAATTCGAAGGTGAAGCGGTGAAAATATAATGACCGATTAGAGCAATTATACCGCGACGCCGACAGATTACTCGCACGCGATCTCTCGCGCTTGTTACGGGGAAAACGCGACGTGGGCGGAGGATGCGAGCCATTTAACTGTGATCCACGTGATCCGATCTCGTTGGGTGTCTCCTTGCCTGTTGGTCGGAGCCGCTATATTCCGTAAAATCTCTTAAATCCAGTGGTGGGTGTCGGATCCAGAGCGTGGACCGGGGCAAATGAGGAAACGGCCAACTAGCCGAGTCATTTCCACCGTTTACCAGGGCCACTTTGCTCTATCCGTGCCGGTGGGAGTCTCTTCATTCCTGGCAATTATTAATTATTCGACTCGCCTCGTCCGGACGTCTCCTTCGTCGACGGTTTCTTCTATTACGCGTTTCTTTCCACGGCCAGACCAGTCCACTCCAATGCCTTCCAGTTCTACCTGGAACCTACGGTCGCAATAGTCTCACCATCAATCCCTGCCTGACGTTCACGCTACTTCTTCACGTAATTTTTCCATTTATTCCAGATATTCTAGGTCCTCCGTTTATTTTGGGTCTTTTCACTTCATTTATCTTTCGCTCTAGATCGAATCGTTCCTACCCTGCACCTTTATTATTCTGGATTTTCCTCCGGGGTCAGACACAATTTTCGCATTGTCTTTTACCCAACTAAGATTCCTTACGAGGTAAATAAATTCTCCGTGATTCGTTCATGTATTAATCCTGATCCTACCAAATGGCTGATTTCTATCCGATACAAAATCTTGGTCGTCAAATCATCAATCCAACTAAGTTAGCGGCAATAATACGAGAAAATTGATCCTTTGCGACATAAATAAAATCTTGCGATTTGTTCAACTATTAATCCTGATCCTACGAAATCGTTGATTCCTATCCGATACAAAATTTTGGTCCTCAAATAATCGTCGATGCAGCAAAATAGCGGCAATAATACGAGGAAAATTGATCCTTACCCTGATCGTCCCCTGTTTTTTATACATACATTTCTTAAATCTCACAGTTTATTTCATTAATGTTAATATTGTGTTCGAAAATGTTCAACATATTCCTTAGTTCTAGTTCATAAGTTATCTTTGTAATGTTAGCATGCACAGCCACGTGCATGCTGCTAATAATCCCACGTGGGGTTTCACAGCTTAATAAAAAAAATCATCAATCCAACAAAGTTAGCGGCAATAATACGAAGAAAGATTGTTCGATTCCCACGAATCGTCTACTTCCAAATATAAATGGTTACCAAATAATCGCATCTGCAGCAAACGCTTGCTGCACGGTTATCCTAGGGAAGGAGAATCGTCAGTAATCGGTTCAGGGTGAGCAAGAAGCGAGAAGATTGCGGGACGTGTCGCGATTGTTCTCTATCGCTAGCGGATACGAGAAAAAGCTTAGCATTCGTTGTGTCAGGAGGTGGGAGCGAAGATTGCGAGGCGCGTTAACACGATCCCAGGGAGTATAACGTGTGGACTGGATCCGCGGATAAAAGGGTAGCAGAACTCGATCCGGGAGAAATTCTTCGCGAATTCCCCGCGCGAGAGAAACGCTTCTATCCGCGGACCAAGGGGACCAGTCCTCGAGGATCTCGCGGCGGTTTCTTGACGAGAGCCACGCGGGTTAATGGTACCAGTTTCACCGTATAGCACACGATATACCACTCGTTACGAAAACAATGCGAAGGGACGTATAACGGGCGAGGCTGAGGTCAGCCTGGCCTCGTAACGTTCCTACATCGAGGTCCATAAGGTCATGCTTATGGAAGAACTGGTCCCTCTTACGACATTTAGAAACCTGTTTACGAAAAAGATCGCGCTCGGACCCGACGACCACTGACAGCGAGCTTATCAGCCTCGCCATCGATCATTCTTCCACTTTGATCGGCCCTTCGACGCCATATCCGATAACCAGACCGCGGATCTTCATCTATATAAATACAAATCAAATGCTGTTCGTTGGCTAATTTGTGTTTCTATTTTCAGTTTTTTTTTAATGAAAATAAACTTTCTTGGTTTTCTCAGTTAAACCTATCCCGTTCAACTATTGTCAGTATAAACAGGTGCAGATCTGACCACTATCATCTTGCTTTTTCTCTGGCTCGCATTAGGTTTATTGATAATCCTGAGTGTAGCTGCAGGGAGGGTGACGAATCGCTAAACCACGTTCGTCAAACCACAAGTCCACATTCTCAAATGAATGAATAAACTCAGCAAAATAAATTTCCAGCTTCCAATGGATGTCTCAATATTAATAGCTAAACCAAATATAAAAGCTTGTCACTACATGTTATCATTTTTTAAGAGCTATGGTCTTAAAGTATAAGTTTTGTCTATACTGTTCCAACTAATCATATGTCTGTATTAAGTACTAAGTATTAAGTATTAAGTATCTCATATGAGATTTTCTAATTAAAAAAATAAAAATGTTCGTAATAGTCCGAATAAGATTTGAGGGAAAGAAAAAGTGGAATAGTTGCCAGGAAAAATGGAAAATTCGGGAAAAACTAAGACTACTTTTTGAATCATATTTCGATAGAACAAATCCTGGTCGATTATTAACGTAATTAACTTTCCATTCGGCAATGGGGTCTCAGACTTTTTCTAAAACCTACGGTTGAAAAGTTACAGCTGTTTAAAAAGTCGGTAATCCAAAATAGTTTAAGAAAAACGCACACATTTTGTGTTGTAACTCCTAAACTATGCAACTTAACCTAACTCAGCGTGGCCATTTGAAAGAATTCGAAGAGCTGAATCCAATGAGTACCTCAAATTGAATATAGGTCCTGCCACATAAATATATCAATACAAGATATAAAATGGAATTATTCCAAGCCGAACGAAATGTTTAATTTTCAAGTTAAAACAGCTGTAACAAAAAAAGTGTACATTTATTAACATTCGTATCGAATACTCGCGCGCGGGACATTTTATTGGATTCCAACTAGTTCTAGATCGAGACGTTTACTTCTGATTTCCAGAAGCACTCGGGACCGGAAGTTCGTCTTGGCACAGCGAGGATGGCGGGCCAAACTCGCGTCGAGGAGGAGAGACGCCATCGTCCTGCGCGACTCCCACGTCTGCTAGTTTCCCGTCGGAACCTGAAGTCGACGCTGACGTTGGTGTCAACGCCGACGGCAACAACGCTACCGCTCCTTATCCTTGTCAATTCTGCGATCGCACTTTTCCCAGGCTAAGCTACCTGAAGAAGCACGAACAGGTAACCGAAACGCCTAATTATTTATTGAAAAAAACGCAGTCTTTAAAAGAAAATTTTTTTCAATATTACATTGTTTTTTTTTATTGAGACACTGAAACCTATTATAGGTTTATTTCGGCTTTAACAATATTTTTTTAACAGTAGTCTTACAGTTAGTGTACAATGACAGAATTAATAATCTCTAGCGATGAAGATTGCAGATTGAAGATGGCAAAATATATTCACAGGCTGTAACATTAGGTTTAGCAAAGAAAATGTCCGCTTTTAGTGGAAGAAAAAACTTAATTTTACGCAACTTATTAACTAATTTAATTCTTTGAGAATCATAAAGACGATACTGCCATAAAACATAAAACATACAACTAGGATCACTGACAATGTTTATTCGATGCAGAGAGGCAGCATTATCATCCAGTTCTCCGAGATATGTTAAAATCAATTGCAACATTTCTACCGAACAGACAGACAAACAGACGCGCAGACAAGAAAACGAGCTAAGTAAAACGTGGTAAAGAAGAGAAACTGGAACTGCAACGTAAAAAATTTAGTCTTACTCCTATAAAAATAATAAGAATCTTCGATGTCTTTCACAAAAAAATTCGCGACCATAATCTCCGACTATCGCATTGCAAAAAGAAAACAGTAGATCAAGGTGTAAATCCAGTTCTCCCTAAAGTGTCTCGCTAACACTATTACAGTACTCCCGATCTTAATTGAACGAGATCTGAACGTGATGTTCCGTAAACGAGTTAGCTATCTCCGGAATGAAATGAAGTTGCAAGAGCCAGGTAGAAGAAGTCAGTTATCTTCGCCATAAAGTCCAGATGCAAGGTTCAGGTAGCAGGAACTGGTATTCCACATTGAACCTAACTCATTGTCAGTGCAAGCCGCCTCCGGAGGATCGCGAGTAGTTGGAGAGGTGTGGCTGACGCGTGGCAAATTCGGATTTTTCTGTTTTGCATGTCGGTGGCATTAGATGCTCAGAGAGAGAAAGAGAGAGAGAGATTCTCTTCCGCGTCGGTGCCAGGTCATCTTCGGGTCAAAATCTGTACCGTGTCCCATAACAGGTTGTACCGGTCAGGTAGTTCGTCCAGGTGGCTCGTCCAGGTTCGGGTTCCTCTGGACTTTTCAGACTCGATGAAAGCCGCTTGCACGCGAGCTGAATCGCGGTTCCAGATACCGCTTCGATCATCCTGATAAAGTTTCCTTCTCCACGCTCGTCCCACGAATCGTTTTCCAACGCTTCGACTATTCCGTTCAATTTTAATCCTTGCATCCCCATTTTTCAATTATCAACCCCATCCTTTAAGTTTTCTAAAATATATCATTGTTTTCAACTCACTTTATGCATTTATTCACACATATATTAAAATGTATATAAAAAAATGGTTATATCAAATTGAATGTTAATTTTGTAAAAGGAATACCACAAAAAAGTGGTACCTAGGCAAAAAACGAGAAATGTTATGCCCTTAGTAAATATAGGTTTAAATTTACCTAGGCGGTAAATAAAAATCTTTATCCGACCAATAGATCGATATACGATCAATCATATTCGTTTCCAAACGTCTTCACATTGCTTCACTACCGTGCTGACTGTCCGAGCAGCAACAAGTGGGTCAATCACAAACTTTTAATTTTTAAAGTTTAATTATTTTGCGACATTAAGCAAGTGAGTAACGATTCCTTTTGTTTTGTATTGTTGTTCTTTTTCTATTTCTACAGTTTCACGATATATATATATATATATATACACACACACACATTTAATTATTAATTTACAGACGCAATGTTAATTTGATTCTCTTGAAAATGATCTAAATGCAGATCGAAATTATTCAAAATCATTAATTTATGCTTAAAGCAATTTACGATCGATATTATTTTATATTTACCCATCCTTTAAACTGGAAAAAGCTTCTGCCTCGTTCGGAACATCCAATCCCTCAATTACAAACGATTGTGATTCATCGAGAACACTTGAAAAACAAATTTTTTACTAGAATCGATCGAGTCAATCATAAATTATACAAACACCTACGAGCTGTGACGTTACAAAAATTATAATCGCAACGCACCTCGTGTTTCCTATTCTTGCACGATTAAATAAGTTGTTTTGATTCCGTGTGACTTTTACATGAGCGTAGCAATCTACTAGAAAAGTAGTTTCCATAAAAACTTGGCTCGAACAAAACATTGATGACACACTCGAAGCGCGGTAAGAAACAACATGACTCGTGGAATGATCTAAGACATCCCGTTCATTAAAAAAAGAAAGAAGTCGGATAAAAAAGTTAGTACGCTGTCTAATCGATCGACATCGTGTAGCGCTTCTTGCTCGATGATTTCGCGATAGATGTCAATCGGCAAAGCTTTCTTGGACGCTTTCTCTCCTGGAAAGTCTCTCATCCGGCTTCCGGAGCTGGATGACAGCGAAGTTCGTCTTCCAGGACGAACGACCAACGATCGCTTCGCCCTTCCGTCCGGATTGTCTCTTCAAAGGAGCCGACGAAACGGCTCGAAAGTCGTACGTGCCGAGCTTACCCCGGCGGAGTTACGAAAAGAGAGCATATCGTGCCAAGGCAGGGACGAAGACGGAGGAAATAAAGAGGAAAAAACGACCGGACAAAGAGAATGACCCGACCCGTTCGCCATCATATCGGTCACAGTGATCTACCTGGGTGACAACCAGGGGAACTTCTCAGACGAGAAGTTTCTTACTTGTCGATCCTCTCTTTCCCACCTCTCTCTCTCTCTCTCTTCGTCTCCTGAACATCTGACGCGTCCCAGCGAGCCACTGGTTAATCGTCCTATCATTTTGTTTCGTGTTCGTAATTCTTATCAATGGGAATCTTATCGTTTCATCATTTACATTGCAGAACTTCGTGCAGTTGATGCGTTAACACTGTGGAAATTACAGTGCCAAATCAAATCACAAACATTATTGAATTGTTTTTTTTTGGGAAAACGAAGATGTTCGACTTGTATCAAATTTAATTTGCCTCGAATTGAATCTGTCCAAGATTTAGATTGTATAGAATTTAGTTAGTCAAAAATTTAATTTGTATCGAATTGAGTCAGTCCAAAATTTAGCTTGCCCCAAATTGAATCAATACAAGATTTATTTGGCCAGAATTTAGTTAGTCCAAAATTTAATTTGCCTATAATTTAGGCAGTCCAAAAATTTTAGTTGGTTCAATATTTAGTTAGTCCAAAAGTTAGTCCAATATTTAGTAAGTCCAAAATTTAATTTGCCCGAAATTTAATTAGTCCAAAATTTAGTTTTTTCAGAATTGAATTTGTCCAAATTGTAATTTGTTCAAAATTTCTATTTGTATGACGCTGTGCGAAGGGGTCAAGGTAAACTCCTATAAATTTATCGGGAGGTTCTATTCACCCGGTTATCGATGTCCACGTCCATCCGATAGATAGATCATAGGTATGTTAACGTTCCAGAGCCACGGCGATCAAATGCCGTATCGGTGCAGCTGGTGTGCCAGACTATTCAAACACAAACGCAGCAGAGATCGACACGTGAAGCTGCACACCGGAGATCGAAGATATCGATGCACGCACTGCGAGGCTGCTTTCTCCAGGAGGTAAGCCGGAGACTCGTACCTTTAACTTGGGACACCATCGTCGCACAGCGACAGTAAATGCTCAACCATTATCCCCTATCTTCCTGGACCCTCCATACTGTTTGCATTACTTTTCACTTATTAAAATTATTTAGAAAACCGATAAATACCTTCGTGGCATCTATATCACGGAATTAATGCAACTTTTTTTTTAACGTCGCTTTTTGAATTCTTATGTGAGAATTATTGTGTTATGCAACTTTAATTTTGCACACAATAATCTAGTAATAATCGGTTTGGAAAAATCAACAATTCCCACTTTTTTAGCATCCAAACTTATTGATCAACCTTCTCTCTGTGTCCTGAAATTCTAACCCTATACATTTATGATAGAAAACGAAAAAATTTTAAAATATTTGAAACGTACCACAGATAGCGTTCCTAGAAAACTTTTGGATATTTTCCATCCGTCAGTTTTGTATTTCCGCTTTTGAGGTACACCCTATACACAAAGAGAAGGTTCAGGGGTCCCAAATGTTCCAGCTATTATCGGACAGATCCGAGCACACAGCGCAGGTTATAAAACCGATTCGAGATCAGTCGCGGAAACGGAGTCGCGTCGAGGAGAGATCTTCCGTAAGAAAATCAATCATCCCCGGGTGGGTCGTGGAAGTTGTGAAAGCGACGGGCCCCGTAGACAGTCGGGTAAAGTGGGGGTTAAACACAGAGGGCCCCGATATTCCGAGGGACCGATCCACCGGGTGACAAATGAGTAATGATCGCGCGACGACCGCGGCCCCGGCTCGCATTAGTCAAGCTTTACTCTCTCACGTGCCTCTCCTCTCTCTCTCTCTCCCCCTGAGGTTTTCTTCTCGACGTCCCCTTTTCCCTGTCTTTATCTTCTCCCTCCCCCCTCTCTCTCTCTTTCTCTCTATCCTTGAAGCGCATTCACTCGGTCTTCTCGCGTATTGAAATGCTAAGCTGGAGAACGCGAGGGTGGCGAACCTAACCGGCGCTCACCTTTTTCGTGTTCGAGTGTGTCCGTCCTCCCTGCGCGCAACCGGCCGTTCCTGAATGCTACGTGTGCACGCGAGAAGAAGGGGCCCCCGCTTGTCCAGGTGAGCGGCGGACAGGTAGGCGCATAGGTGTTACGGGACAACAGGTAGAACATTAGTCAAGTGCCTCGTTCCCGCTCGTCCGACCGACCTTACACTCTTACGCCGCGCTCACGACTCCGAACACGATCCAGAACTCGCATCCCCTTCGCCCGACCGTCCCTACATCATCTCTGGATCGTCCCTTGATCCAGCGATCCTAAACACTACCTGGAAACGCAAAATTCTCCACACGATACGCACTTCTTTCAACTCTGTCTCTTTTTTTCACTGTGGGACTGACTCAACTGTTGTCTCGTTTTATAATTTTTTTAAGGAAATCTCATATGAGATTTATTAGAACATAATATACATTACATTGTAATACAGCGTATATAAAAAAGCAAGAACATTAGGGAAGTTAAACAAAAAGGAAACGTTCGTTTTATAATTACTAGATTTGTTCGGTCTTACGTCGACCGAACTTGAGTTGTACGACCGTACCATACCCCGGTCCTCCAGGTAAAAAGGACATACCTGGAAGGGATCTTTTAGGTTTTTTAGAACATGTGCAAATCAGCTGCACCCGACCGAGGAAATCTTTTATGACCACCAATTAAACAATCTCAACCCTTACAGATGGACAGCACGTGCGACCGAACCGACAAAACGACGAACGGACTTTTCCACCATAAATTACACCATTGACAATACTAAGAAATTTCCTAACAGTCTCCCACTCTCCTCAATTTCTGGATTCGATCACATATTGTTTAAAGTGGATCACGGTTCCGAGGATTGCTGGTCGGTCGAAACGAAGAGTCGAAGTCCTAACAGAGACCTTCTCCTGTCAGCCATTATTACAATCGCGTCGGCTGATCTTTACGCCACATCTCTATTCGTTTCTCGGGGCTTGACGGTCGGCTTGGGTGACCCAACAAAAGGGTGAAAACCCCTGTGGTTCTCACATAGATCCCGCAGCCACGGGGGATCTCGGTGCGCGACGTAGATCGCCGACGATCGATCCGACGCGACGCGCTCGTATCATCTGCCACGCGAAGACGAAACAAGATCAATTCGTTTCACAAAATTTTTCGCTAAATAATTTTTAAAAAACCCGTCGCGAAATAATGCTCACATAAAGATTCAAAAAGCGACGTTAAATAATAATTTTAAAAAATTTTCGCTAAATATTATTGTATTTTCGATCTACCAACTAGATTGTCAGCTCCCTCGAGATCGAGATTAAATTGTGAGTGTTCGGAGATGTTCGAGAAGGCGATCCACTTTTGACGAGCAGAGTAATCCGTCACTGGTCCGTTGGAAAGTGACACATTGGGGTAGCAATCCTCGCGAGACCGGTCGAAACGGTTTCATCCCTTCAAGCTTCTATTATTTTCGCAAACGAGGGGTGTAAATAAAATTTCTGCGAGCGTGGACGGTCGAGAGCTGTCGGAAACTCGTGGGAGAATCCGAGGAGACTTCGCTGGATGGAGCTCGCTTCTGCTCCATTTATTTCTATTTCCTCTCTTCCGGCCCCCCCTAACACCACGCTCCACCCCTGCGGGGATAATGACCAGCCATTTTTTTCATTTACTAAACACTCCGCCGTGATTACCTTGACCACCGACTGATGGATTTAGCGGGGAATCACCTCTCGGATTACTTTAACTCTAAATCATCGTCCACCAACGAGACAATTTCATTATACCCTAATTCGCAGTTTACCAATCTTTTATAACACACAGCGACGCTCCCGAAATTACCTTACACCCTTTTCAAACTCATTGTTTTCGAATTGTGCCAAATTGTTCGTAGAATTTTTAATAATACAACCATGTGTTAAGTTGTAAACTTTAAATAGTACCTGCCCATTTTTGTCATAAATTCATAAAATCCATAAGGCTCTTACCTTACAGCCTTTTCAAGGACACTGTCTCCAAGAGTGATATTATCCCCCAATTCACAGTTTACCAATCTTTTATGACTAAATAGCGGCCCTTTATGCAAAATAAACATGTTTGCATTGATCGCACAGCATAGAAATCAATTATTCTATTAAGCTGACGCTAATACATGGACGTCCTTAAATATTTCACCGACAACGCCTTTAACCGAAAACGACTTTCATCGACAACGATTTTGAGCTACAACGAATTTGACCGACGACGAATTTGATCGACAATGATTTTGATCGAAAACGATTTTGATCGAAAACGATTTTGACCGCCCACGATTTTGACCGACAACGAATTTGATTGACAACGATTTTGACCGCCAACGAATTTGATTGACAACGATTTTGACCGCCAACGAATTTGACCGACGACGAATTTGACTGACGACGAATTTGACCGACAACGAATTTGACCGCCAACGAATTTGATTGATAACGAATTTGATCGACAACGTTTTTAATCGGCAACGATTTTAATCGACAATGAGTTTGTCCGGCAACGATTTTGACCAGCAACAGCAACGAGTTTGTATTCGTTGTCGATCAAAGTCATTTTCGGTGAAATGTGTTGTCGACCAAAGTTATTGTCGGTGAAAACCCTGTTGGAGAAAATGTCGGTAATTTCCATGGTATCCACCTAATTGTAAATGTCGAACAAAATCGAAAAAATACATTTCGTTTCTACTCACTACACATGAACCACGGTCACGATAGAAAAGTGTGATAATTCGTCGATAACACCCCGTCCTCAAAGCGAAAGGTCTACCATCGGCGAGGAACGTGTCGGAGAGGTTGACACACGGCGGTTTCCCGTTTTCTTCAGCCGGATAGACGACACACGGGAAGCGATACAGGCGATAATAGGACGTGGTCCAGGCTAGCCGGCCGATAATCCTGGCTTATGAATTATTCAGGCGTAAAGTGCAAGAGCAAATTTGCCGTCTGTCTTCGTTTCTGGAAATCGAGACACTGACCGGTCCGCGAGCACTCCCTGTGTGTGCGCGCGCCCGTGTGTCTGACCTCGCCTTATAACGGATTTAGTTTTCCGCCGAGGGGATGAATTATTCAACCGTTCGTGGGTACGGCCGCGTGAAAATTGTTGACCCATCGCGTCCGTATCGCCTCGCCTCTCCTCGTACTCTCGATACCCTTTATTTTTGGCCCCGAGATCTCTGACAGATATGCAAAATTTCGATGACACTTTTCGTCGCCAGCCGACAAAACCATCCGGGAAAAACCGTCCTATAATCGTGTAATTTTGATTCCCGGTTTATATGCTTCTTCCGTGATTCCCGTATTGGATCCTGCCATCATTCCTTTTAGTTTGTTTCCCGAAGCTCCGCAGTTATTCTTCTAACATTTTCTTCCAGTTCGAAACTTTTAAGTTTTACAATTATCTTGTCTACGATTAAAAACCAGCTGTTTAACTCGGTTTTCATTTCAGTTTTAGACTCATTCCTATGATAGCAAGGGTGTGGAATGCGTCTTCTTATTTCTTGACAATGGAAAGATCACCTTCACCGTTAGCTTCCATCACAAATATTTTGTTTTAAATGTAAAATATTATACAGAATATAACAACGAATTTGACCGACAACGAATTTGATCAACAACGATTATGACCAGCAACGATTTTAACCAGCAACGATTTTGGATTCGTTGTCGATCATAGTCGTTTTCTGTGAAAGGTGTTGTCGACCAAAGTTATCGTCGGTGAAAACTGTGTCGAGGAAAATGTCAGTGATTTCCATGGTATCCACTTAATTGTAAATGTTGAACAAGATCGAAAGAATTCATTTAATATATATTATTGTAATTATATTATAAGTATTATATATATATATATATATATATATATATAATACTCATTTTGATAATATCATTTAATATCACTTTTGAATCAGAATTTATAACACCTGCATCTAAAAATATAATAGACTTTAAAATTGGAATCAAATAGATTTCTGTCCGTAAACCAAATTTTGGGCGTAATACCGACAGAGAAATATAAACATTCTTGTTCTACAGACATTAGTTCGTACGAAGAACATTCTATTTTTTACGAAATTAAGTTACGAGTTTTTTCCATGTAATTATCGAAACAATTCGAAGCAAATCGAAGACCTTCCACCTGCTGAACCGAAATCCTGACCCTCAATCTTCAGCTCCCCATTCTTTTGATATTCTCCATTACGCAAATTCTGCTTTCAGTGACCACCTGAAGATCCACATGAAGACGCACGACACCCAGAAGCCGTACCAGTGCACAGCGTGCTCCCGTGGCTACAACACAGCAGCAGCGTTAACATCGCACATGCAGTCTCACAAGAAGCACCACCACCAATCCCAAGGCTCGACGAAGTTGCAGGACGTAGAATACGGTCGTCGCAGCGTGTCTTCGCACAGCACATCCTCTCCGCCAGTTCCTAGTTCCCCATCGCCTTCCCTGAACCTAGCCCTAAACCCTAGAACAGGATTGAAAAGCTCGCACGGCAGCGCGTCGAACACTCCGATTCTGAGCTCTCCTTTGAAGCTGGCCTGCATGTACTGCACGCGGGACTCGTTCAGTTGCATGCAGCAGCTGCAGATGCACGTGCACACGATGCACCAGGCAATCCTGAGCGGCGAGAGCGTCGCCGTCCCACCATCTCCCAGCAGGACCACCGATCAAGCCGGTTATCACCGGGAGAAGGGATCGTTGCGATCGGAAGGATCCTCGAAGGATCATCACGAGAGGAAGTACCAGGAGGACGCGGATAGATCGACGGACAAGGACCAGTTCGAGAACGCGTTCACGTGTAACCAATGCACGATGAAGTTCTCCACGTTGGCCTCGTTGAGGGACCACCTGGTCTCGATCCACAGAACCGATGGATTCGGTTCGGCGCTGATGATGTGTCCTCTCTGCGGGATCCCTTGCGCTTCTGCCGCGGCCTACGCGGAGCACTATGTCCTGCAACACTGCGAGAACAGGAGATTAGGTCCTTTGGAAGGCGCCGAGTACGGGGACACGAAGATCAACGGGACCTACAGCGACTCGAAGAGTTCTAGAACTCAGAAGACCAGGGATTCGGTCTCGGAGCCAGCTGATCTGACCAGCAAACATTCCAGACCCACCGAGAGCAGCTACAATCCTGGTACCCTCCTCTGTGGTCAATGTGGAGCTGCGTTGAAGGACTTCGAGTCGTTCAGAGAACACCTAGCCAGACATTTGCAGGCTGATCACAGGAACGACGCGATGAGACACCCCTGTCCAAAATGCGAGGCCAGCTTCCAAGATCGGGAGGACATGCTGGCGCACCTCACCAAGCATTATCTAGGCCAGATCAGCAAGGAGTACGCTTGCGGAGCTTGCAAGAAGCTGTACCCTCATCCCGATCTGCTGCAGAGGCATCTGCTCGACAGCCACGCGCATCATCTTTACAGATGCGCTTTGTGCAGGGACACGTTTGACTCCAGAGTCGCTATACAAGTTCATTTCGCCGTGAAGCACAGTCAGGAGTGCAGGATCTATCGGTGCAACGCCTGCACCGTTCCTAACAATGAAAACTCGCCCGGGAACGCGCCTGGAGAAGGTAGAAGCTTCTTCAGGAGCGAGGCGGAAATGGCGAATCATGTGAGGAGCGTTCATGCACCGTCCACGGTTTCAAACAGCAGCCCCATAGCTAGGAGTCCTGCATCTACGCCTGGAGTCACCGGCACCGCTGTACCCAGATGTGTCTTCTGTGGTATCTGTTGCAACTCCGAACTGGAGCTACAACTTCACCTAGCCAGTCACTCGACCAGCTTGTACAGGTGTCCCATTTGCAGAGAGGGCTTCGCTGTGGAGTTCTTGTTGGACAGGCACATGGCGCAGGCGCATCATTCCAGCGACCATCAGGCTGTCAGGAGCAGCTCCAGGGAGAATGGGAGGATCGGCAGACCTCCGAGGACACAGGATGAGGTGAGTAATACTGATTTATTGTTGTTAAACGTATTTAAACGAATCCTCGTAACTTCCTGTTTTTTTCCAGCCGAAGTCCCAAAAGAGGGGTCGTTCTCCAGCCTCCAGCAACAACAACTCGCTGAACCAACGCGACAACAACAACAAACGTCCGAATTACACCAGCACAGGGTCTCAGCAGTGCGAGCTCTGCGAGAGAGGAGAGTTTGCGAATGAGGCGGAGCTTCAAGCGCACAAGAAGCTGGCTCATGCTCCTGCAAAGCTTCAGACCAAGTCGCTATCCAGTCTGAGCATGACCTGCGCTTACTGTGGGGAGGTGTGTCGTTCTAGGACCGAGCTAGAGTCTCACACAAGGATCCAGCACGCCTCGAACGAGCCTGGGGGTAGACACAAGTGCAACATCTGCGACGAGGTGTGCCCTTCTGGTGCTACCCTGGCCGAGCATAAGCTACAGAAACACTGCAAGATCCAGCTGAGCGATACCTGCGTTGTATGTCGAGGGAACCTCGCCTCGGAAGCTCAGTTCCTCGAGCACGTGCAAAGACACAGTTTGGAGAACGTTGATCCTCAACAGAGACTCGATGGCTCTCTTCCTCATCTTCCTGCCGCCTGCGTGGTCTGCAGGCAAACGTTGATCAGCGACCTGGAGTGTCGTCTTCACGCCAGGCATCATCTCAGATCGTCCACAAGCTCCCAGAGCACCGCGTCCAGTCCCAGCCCCAACCAGAAGAGCCAGAGTCCCGGGTGTTGCTTATGTCTGAGAGATTACTCGGCCGACGATTTCGTCAGCCTGCCTCCCAGCCACATCACTGGCGGAGGACAGTCCCTGAGAGTCTGCAAGTCCTGCTACATCCGCCACTCTCAGGGTTTACCTATTTTAAATTCCCCCTACGAACACGCTAGAGCGAAGAACGACAGAAGCTGGCCTCCCAACAGCAAAGAGTCCCAGTGGGACGGGTCCAGAGACAGATGGGAGTCCGACAGGGTGTTCAAAGCTGAAGAGAGGACTGACGAGAACTTGACTGATAATAAAAGATGTCAGGAATGCGGTGTGAAGTTTGAGGACCCTGAAGAGGTGGAGAAACACCGGCTCGCGGAGCACGAGAAACCTGCTGCTGGGTCTAATACTTACACCTGTATACAGTGCCAGGTAATTGGAGATCTTGTAATAAATTGAATTTATCTATTGATTGATTTATTTTATTAATTGATTTATTGCCTGTCTCAGATGTCGTTCCCCTCAGAGGCGAAGATACAACAGCACGTCAGAAAGGAGCACCTAGAAGCTACAGGAAAAGCTTCCGTGGATGCACTCCGATGTCACCTGTGTCTCTACGAAGCCTGCAGCCCCCTGCAGTTACAGAGTCACCTGATAGAGCACACTTTCGCTGGCTGCGCTGCTCTCAGCTGTTACATTTGCCAGTCCCTTTTCACCGCGCCGATTGGTCTTCAGGTACTTACAGCGACGCCCATTACTGTTTTCAATGTCGGACTGTACGATTTATACTCTGGAGACTCCAATTTTCAAATATTCATATTGAAATTTTTTTCAATAATTCCATTCACGTTGTGTATATTAATATACATATTATTAATGTACATATTAATATGCATATTATTAATATACTAATAGTATTAGTGTCTACGATCACTCTATCAATCTCAAAAAATGTCCCTATCAATTGTATACGAGAGTGTGTTAACAATTTTGAATATTTTTCAGAATCACATGCTCCAAGAACACGGTCTAGGTGCGCGGCCTTACGACTGCTCGAAGTGCACCTTGAAGTTCTTCTTCAGGGCCGAGTTAGATCACCATGTGCTGACGTTCCATCGTCCAAGAGAATTGTCTCCGACCCATGAAACTGTGCAGAACGCAGAGGTGAAAGCGACAGAAGTTGAAGAGCAGAATTGTGACGACGGGATCACAGTGAAGGAAGAGATGTTGCCAGACGTTGGCGAAGAAGAGGAGGAGATCAACGTTGACGGGCAAATGGAACACGAAGAGGAAGAGAAGCAGGTCGAGATGAACCAGAACCTGAAGACCGAGGTGGACGAGGAGGCTGCTCTTCCTGAGAAAACGGAATCGTGACTCCCTTGAAGAGGGTACCTGAAATTGCGTCGGGAAGCTTGATTCTACGGTGTCAGAGCTTCGTTGTTGAATCTACTATGTTTAGCAGGGGTAGTCGGGTGCCCCGAAATTCGAAATCGAGAGAAAAAAAACATTGCATCGAATTGTATGAAAACTATTATTTTATATTTTTGTGAAGAAAACATAATTTTTCAACTCTTCCCTTTTATTACTACTATTCGATCCAACGCTAATCAGCGTTCCTAATATTTCCTAATAATTCATTTCCAATCGGAAATAGAGTAAAATCCGGTTTTATTAGTCTTCAAAACCCGACTTCTACTTCGGGTACCCGACCACCCCTAGTGCTTGGTATCGCTGCCGAGACTCGGTCGAACGGACGACCGCTGTAAATATTTTCCTGTTCGTTTGAGTCAATTGTTTTCTTTAGAACATTGTTCCACGAAGAATTCAGGCTCGACCGTTCCGGAAATCACTCCAGCGAAGCTTCTTGGCGAAATTGCCAGAATCATTGATAAGATTGTAAAGGGAACTTGTTTTTACAATTAGATTTTTTAAGATATCCTTAACGAAGTCTATGTGATCGAATGTTGTCGCGCGTTGAGAATTGTTCGGAGAATAACAAATTCATTTTTTGTTTTGTTTCTCTTTTTGGGAACAACGTTTCCATGGACTGTTCATTATTATTCCACGATGGTTTTTTTATGCACAGAGTTATTGCGATAGGATAGGTTGGTATCGAAAGATCGTAAACGATTTTACAACGGGAAATTTTATTGGAAAATTTTGTGTACGTTGGGATGTGCACGATCTTCTTGATTTTATTAAGATTATATTCTGTTCACGATGTTTAGATATGCGACGTTGAATATGTTTCATTCAATTTCTGCGTTAATTGTTAATATTATTGTATTGTGTTCCATATTGCGTTTGAAGATCTTCTCGAATGAGTTTGTAACATAGAGATGTGTCGTTGTTTTCTATGGGCATGGAACATCTCCTGCGACTGCGATTCTGTAAATACGTTGAATAGTATTAGCAACTATTACTCATCGTTTGAACGATTCATCGGTACCGTACGCGGTAATTATTTAAAGGAAGCAGATGCAATAACCTGTCCACTAGGTTTAGCGGTATTATAAGATAGTTCTTTATGAAATAAATTATTGTTTTAAATCACCGAAATTGGTTGTTTTTCTTTTCCCTACCATTGAATGCGTAGAACTTAATGCACGTTTCATCGGTTATAAATAGCGAATAAGGTGGCACGAAAATTCGAGCTACCTACTTTGCTTTAATGTTCTTCTAATACAAAAGTCAATTTTTGATATTTTAGAAAATTTTCGGCTGCCTGACTTATCGTTGACTTGTACTACTTTTCAAAGTCGACGAAGAATATTGCCAATTTTTGGCCGCCTGACTTGTCGTTGACTTGCACTACTGAATTTCGAAAATTTTCGGGCGTCCGACTTATCTTTTACCTGTACTACTTAAACCGAAAAATTGTCGAAAACTTCGAAAAGTAGTACAAGTCAACGACAAATCAGACAGTCGAAAATTTTCTGTCGTCTGACTTATCGTTTACCTGTACTACTGAAACCGAAAAATTGTCAAAAAATTTCAAAAAGTAGTATAAGTCAACGACAAATCGGACATTGAAAATTTTTGGGCGTCTGACTTATCGTTTACTTGTACTACTGAAACAGAAAAATTGTCGAAAAATTTCAAAAACTTCGAAAAGTAGTATAAGTCAACGACACATCAGACAGTCGAAAATTTTCTGGCGTCTGACTTATCGTTTACCTGTACTACTGAAACCGGAAAATTGTCGAAAAATTTCAAAAACTTCTAAAAGTAGTATAAGTCAACGGCAAGTCGGACATTTAAAATTTTTGGGCGTCTGACTTATCGTTTACTTGTACTACTGAAACAGAAAAATTGTCGAAAATTTTCAAAAACTTCGAAAAGTAGTACAAGTCAATGATAAGTCAGGCGGCCAAAAATTTTCGAAATTCAGTAGAACAAGTCAACGACAAGTCGGACGACCGAAAATTTTTGTTTTTCAAAATTTTGCTAGTTTTGCAATTCCGTATCAGTAGAGTAACTCAATGACTAGTTAGACGAGCATACGTTTTTGCAGAAATCAGTAGCATAACGCTAGAGCAAGTAGGACGTTCGGGAAAAATAGGTGGTTCAATGAATAACACGTAGATATACTTTTTTACCATATTACATATTCTTTATTTATTCATTGTAGATTCATATATAAATTGCATTGTTCATGTACTTAACTTATATTCTAAACATTTATAATGTTACGAGCCAGGACTGCGAGCAGCACGAGTGGCCGGCGAAGGGTTATTACCCTAAGAATATGGTATCGGGAGAATATATAATTGGTGATCCGCTGGGAGGTTGAAACTCCGTGGTTCCAACTCACTGTGGTATTCCAGTAGTGGGAGTTTGGATTCTGCTGGAGTGACATTGTTGGAGGTGGAGTTCCTGAGGCCTAGAACAAGACGAGTAGCAGAAATATCAGTAATATAAGTAATATATCAGCTCGTGCCATCTAGAAGCAAGTTCCGCGACTATCCAACCAGATCGAACATCACTACCGACGAGATACTATTAAAAAACTACTAGTTTAATCGATGGCCTTCTGTTTCTTACTTCAGCCAGACTACAAATACATCCTAGAGGGTGTAAAAAAACACCGAATTATTCGATTGACACGATCTCCCATAAGTAAGTAATGTATAATGTAATAAGTAAGTAATGTTGTAAACGATCCCCAGAACAATAACCTTTCGGGTCGGTATCTTGCGGCTACTAGCTTGAAGAATCGGCCACGGATGGCGCCGCATGCTAATCACATCTGTAATTATGAAATTTTGCTTTAAATCGATTTTTGAATGTATCCTCAATAGAATTAACGATTATCTGAGGAAAACTATGGAAAAGAATATTTTTATTTGAAGAATTTTAAAGAATATATATATAACACTTCCACAAACCAGAAACAAAATATTCAGAGTGTTTGAAAATCGCGGGGCTAATTTTTCTACGGTTGTCAAACCTCTCAACATAAAATATCCCTAGATAATATTACTCGTGTTTTTACGTTACTAATCTAGTAGAGAGAACACTGTGAAACACATGGACCGATGAACCGCATGCTCAGAAGTAACGTCTGACGGTAAAGTTGCTAATAGTGATAACAGTGCTTGATTCTTCAACGTGGGAAACATCTGAAAAGTATTTCGTGATAATAATAGGTAAGCTAATATATGTCTAACTTTACTATGTATTTAGCAATTAGCAGAAGATATTCAACCTGTCAGAATATCCATCACAGGTGACATTGTCTTCGCATACTGTTCAATGCATGCCGGACAAGATGGCAGCAGTGCTTCGAATGCCTGCAGATGCCGGTGTTTTATTGTTATTTTACTGTTCCTTTATTTCTGAATAATGTTGATACGATCGAATATTTGTACATTGTTTGGCATTACAAACACATATCACTGAATTGTTTAAAATGTTTTCAAAGCTTCGAACAATAAATAACATTTTATTGGCTGGATTTATTTACGATTTATTTATTCGTCCATTTCCTTCCAGGGTTCCATGTTACAAATGAGAAAAATTTATTTATACGGAGGCTTCGTTATTGCCACGGAGGTTGTTTGGCAGTTGTACAAAAGACTTCGAGACTTTCGAAAATGCAAAACCGCCGCGAATACGCAGAGGAATGTGACCGAACAGGGATCAAATATTGAGCAGGTCATGTTCTTCACACAAGAGTCTGGTTTGTGTCTAGATCATGTGGGTGGCGACCCTTGCATGGACAAGACATGTCCTGTTCGCTATTTACGGTAAATCCCCCATCAGTTTCACCGTCTAAGGCGGTCCACAACAATGGGGATTCCCCTTTGATGTGCTCCGAATAAATGCGAACTAATCTTCTTTAGATCGCGATTCCAATAGCAAATTTATTTTAAAAAATTGTTTATACATCACCTAGTAAAAAGTCTCGGTAAACTTGTCGAAACGTTACTTCCTCTCGGATTTTGATGAAATTTAAACATGTTGTCAAGGTCGTAATTCGAAAACAGAGTTGTGCAGAATTCTCCAATTGAATTACTCCAGAATTACAATTACAAAGTAATTGAATTAAATTGTAATTCAATTATGTTGTAATTTATAATTCAGATCTTCAGTCAATTAAATTACAATGTAACTCGTAATTGCAATGGAGCACAATTATAAAATACATTGTAATTGAATTAAATTGTAATTCAATTATGTTGTAATTTATAATTCAGATCTTTAGTCAATTAAATTACAATGTAATTCGTAATTTCAATGAAGCACAATTATAAAATACATTGTTTTCATGTATTGTATTGTATTTCAAGTATATTGTATTTCAATTATACTGTAATTCAATTACAAATTGCATTTTAATTATATTGTATTTCAATTACATTGTGTTTCAATTATATTGTATTTCAATTACAAATCTGATTGAAATACTTAGTAATTGAATTACGTTGTATTTGAATTATATAGTAATTCATTTACGACGTAATTGAATTACTATTAATTGAAATACAATGTAATTCAACTACGTAATTGAATTACAATGTAATTGAATTAGCACAACTCTGTTCGAAACAACTTTTTCCTGTACATTACATTCACGACCGCCTAATATTTTTATAGCAAAAGATTTTTCTAGATTAATAACTACACTCCGGATCTTTCTGGAATTATAGCTTCCGAAATTTTTCAAAGAATGCTGGGATATAAAATACGACAGAATTCAGTACAATTTTCATTTATCTCAAATCTAAGAAGACTATTACCACGGAAAAGAAGATTTTAATTCATATTCGTCTATAAAAATTGCAATTTCATATCGAAATCCGCGAGGAAGAGACGTTTCAACGAGTCAACCAAGATCCGTTGGAGTAGATAAAAATAATATTCGCGTATGGGATATTGTGGGATTGCGGTTCGGTAACGAGCAACGCTAATTAAGCATCGAGCATCGTATTCGTAAATAGAATGGGATAGTTCATATCGACGGTTAAAAATAGTCGTGTTTCCGCGAAACCGATGAGCATTTACATCCGCGAGCAACCTTTTAGCCAGTTGGAGAGTTACATAAACGGAGCCAAGTACAGTTTGGACGTGTGCATGTACCTGATGACAAGCCAGGCATTGACGAAGGCCTTCGTGAACTCGCGTAAACGCGGCGTGCACGTGCGGGTGATAATGGACCAGCACATGGCACGCAACGAATCCGCTTCCGTCGCTTGTTTCCACAATAACGGTACACACGCATGATGCTTCTCTTATCACTTTACAAGCGTATCTTCGGGAGCCTAGACCTTCTCCGAGAACCGGAAGTGTTTCAGGCATCGAGGTCAGAATGCAGAGAAACGATGTCTTGATGCACCACAAGTTCGTCATCGTGGACAAACAAATCCTGATCCATGGCAGCGCAAACTGGACGATGTCCGCGTTCTTCGGCAACTTCGAAAACATCTTCGTGACCAATCGCACGTCGATGGTCACTCCTTTCGATGATCATTTTCAGAGACTCTGGGCTACTTTCCAACCCCC
Organism: Lasioglossum zephyrum; assembly: GCA_028455615.1. NCBI lineage: Eukaryota > Metazoa > Arthropoda > Insecta > Hymenoptera > Halictidae > Lasioglossum > Lasioglossum zephyrum. The sequence goes on along the minus strand of CM052326.1, from coordinate 12,683,755 downwards.
TCCTGTGACACATCCACCTCCAAAAATTTACCAACCGGTGAGTACAATTTTCCTGTTCAACTTTCTTCCAGGAAAATATGTACCTTCGAGTGCGACGAAACCAAACTCTCGGAAGTATATTTCTTCTCTCGTTGAATGAAGTATGGCCAGTTTTATTTGACACATTTTCTTACCTTTTTCAGATTTTGTTGCCTGAGGTTCTTTGAAGAGCTGATACCAAAATATGGAAGTGTTCACAACGAGACAATTAAGTTTCAAGGCTCACGAATATGTTTTCTGTATTCAGAACACATCATCTTTATCACTATATCTCCATTTCCATAAAAATTCTTATTCTTATAACGTATATAAAAATTGACGTCCTTAAATATTTTTAATATCCACTGCCTTTTTACATTGTACGTTCCCAATTTTATCATAAATGCATCAATTCCGCGGTTCACTAATAAATAAGTATCTTATTAATTTTATTATAATTAATTTAATTTCCTTTCATGTATAGTTATTGGAGAACATGTAGGCATACAATAGACATACACTTGTCGCCTCTTTTACGAACTTCAAAGAAAGAGAGTTTTAATCTCTGAAAACCGTCAAATAAATCCTCGCAGAGGACATTTGCGGAGAAATGAAATTGATGTTTGGATCGTTGAAAAGGAGAACGCCCCCTTAAAAATTGAATGGGGGATTAAGAATAAAACGTGGGAAACGCAATGGACTCGGATCCCCGTGGAATCGGTGGCAACTGTTAACGATATAAACGGCGGGATCGGATGGAAACGCTCGGCTCGAGCATTGTGCGGGAACATATTAAAATATCGTCGCGCCGATGCATCGGATGCAGCGCAACGGTGCATGGTTAGTCGGTGTTCTCATCGGTCGATAGAAGTGGAACATTGTACGTGTATATAAATAGTCTAGCCCGTATGAAAATAGAAGTCGGGCCGTTGGACCGAAGGATCGATGATGATCCCCCTGCGACCAGTCGCTGGACACATTCTTCCCTCTTTTCATCCCCTTCCCTTCGAGAAATTCACGGTCTCCTTAACCCTTTTGTCTTGGAGCTTTCAGTCGCGATAGATAGATCTTCCTTTTTATCTTCAAAGATCCTTTGCCGACGGTCTCGGCGTCTTGTCATTTGACATGTTTGATCAAAGCTGCTCGGAGAACTCGGCGAGCATTAAAAATAGACGAGAAGAAAATAGTAGACATCTTTGCGGTAATCTGCTTATAGTCGTCTCGAAATAATATAGTAAACATAAAGGTGTAAATAATATAATTGGCATTTGGGAGTTTCTATGAAGACGAACAAGGAAAGTAGGCAAATTCGCTTTAAGAGAAATGTCAGAGATGTCTTTCGTTGTTTCTATTTATTATGTAATAAATAGTACACGTGTCGCTTCTACGAACATTGGCAAAATGTTGCGAGAAGGAGCGACGAGAGTCTAGGCAGATTCGTTTTAAGGAAAATGTGACAATTGTCTGTTTTGTTTCTACGAAAACGCCGAGGTGCTACGTCAAGGGAATAAGGAACGTAGAAGCTGTTTAACAAGAAACATTTATCAAAACGCTTTTGGCTCGTCATCAGTCTATTAATCCGCCGTTGGACCGTAAGATTGTGCTCCTGCAAAGATTATAAAAAGATGGTGACGATGTCAGAAAAATTCCCGACATCTGGAGACAATTGAACGGTTTCCCCGAATCGATATCGGCTTTTCTTATTTTACACGGTTCAGAGAAACGAACATAGTCATCTTTCTATTAATATTATGCTCCGACACGCGTAACCGGCCCGTTATCAGCTTGTCTTCGCCATTCACGAATTTTCTGCCTGTAATATACGGAGAACTATTCTTAGACCGGTGGCTGGTGGTGTTTGCGAATTGATCGCGGGAGTTCGTATTTTCGTAGACAAGTTGAAGGTACTGAAAATTGCAGGGGAATTGAATTTTTTCCCCTCGGTGGTGAACTGGTATGCCCGGACGAAAAATAGAATGAAACCGTGTTATGTGTCAGTGAACTTTATGGGGGGGATTCTTTTACGAGCCATAAACGGCTCAGAGAGTGGCAGTCTGATTATTATTAAAGGAATATTATGCCAACTTACACTTTTATACTAGAATTTCAAGAACCAGAAGTCGGCCAGAATTTTATATTCTTCTCTATTGACGTCAGTGATGCGAAAATAAAGTAAGACCTAGATTCAATTAAAATCCTGGGTCTGCGAATCTTCCAAAGATTTTCGGCATCTGCGAATGCTCATTCGTAGAATAATTATTATAACGGACGCTGCTCAATTATTTTTACAGAGCCGCTTCCCTGAGCTTACGCTTTTTTTCACAGTAGCATGTACTCTCAAAAAATATATTTTGATGGGACGACCACCTTTCGTAGCGATCGAATAAGTTTTTCCAAGGGTAATTTTTCGAGAAAACAAAGAGTGGATCGTTACATGATCCGCTTAAAAAAAATTCTACTACTATACTTCTTCCTCGATCATTTTTTCCAGGGGTGGTTCATCAAGAAAATTCATTTCTCTTCGTCAATTGTGTCTCGAAGAGTGAGTTATTGTATGATGTAATTTCGAAAAGACTCGAATGACACTCGCAAAACTATAACTTGGAGTGAAACATTCACTTTTCTCAAGGAGTTGATGGTTATGTGCTCCGATTTCGAAAAAATTCTGCTACTATACTTCTTCCTCAATCATTTTTTCCAGGGGTGGTTCTTCAAGAAAATTCATTTCTCTTCGTCAATTCTGTATCGAAGAGTAAGTCGTTGAATGATGTAATTAGGAAAAGACTCATTTGATACTCGCAAAACTATAACTTGGAGTGAAACATTTACTTTTCGAAACATTTTTCTTCCATTTCGAAACAGTTCATAATCAATCATTTTTTAAAGGGTGGTTCTTCAAGAAAATTCGTTTTTCTTCGAGTGCTACTAATTCCGTCTGGAGGGGTTGGTCGTTACGGGTTACATCTTGTTGGGAACGGTTTCCACGAGCATGGAAAAACAAATTGGAACGAAACGTCCACCTTTCGCAGCTATAGTACCACTGGCAACGGTTTCCGCGCAACGTGTCGAAGCTTCGCTAAGAATAGCTGGACGCCGCGTGGAAATAGTACCGCGCAATCCCGAAATACGCATTGTATCCAGATACGATAAAAGCCGAGGCTGTTCGTTACAGTTGTTTGGCTTTCGTTTACTCGGTGTAGACCTATTCGTCGATGAGTAGGATCGTCCGATCGGTAGTTACAAGGAGGATTCCCCGGTTTCGAAATGATTCCGCGTACGATAAATTTTCGCTCTGCGGAAAATTCCCTTTCGACCTGTTCCCTGAACACGATCACGTCGGCTTCAGGGAAAGACGGTTTCTTAACACGATTACTTGCCTCGCGGAAGACGAGTGGATTACCAGTAAATTACTCTTCCGTTGGCTTATATTCTTCAAGGCAGTTCTCGCTACTGTCGAAGTCGATACTCTTGTTGATAGTTGGCTAGATCCGAATCGCTTGTTTTTGTTTATCGTGTTATTTCCCGCCTTCTAGCGAAGTGGTTGCTGAAATCATTTTACTCCGCGTTGAACCTGATTGTTTATATGTTGGATCGCGATCGTAGATGTTGGTATAGATCTCTTTTCTCCTTGGTTAACGGACCGACGACTATTAAGACTCAAGTTTTTAAGAGATTCTTCAGCAAAGAGTTACCTAATGTATCGTAATCTTAATGTAACTTGGGAATTGTTATGAGAACAACGATTTCCAAGGTTCCTTTCGGTGCGGTAAAAGCACTGAAAATACTTATTAACCTCCTTCGCACTCGAGTGGTGACTCTGAGGCGCCACTGATAATTGTTACAACGTTATACAAAAATATTTATTACGTTATTATATTTGCATAACTTTCGAAAGCGATAACCCTGCGATTTTGCTGAAATTTTTGTCAAAGTTTATCCTTGATTAGAGAAGAAAATCCTTTAAAGTTTTGACAGTTTTTACTAAATATTTTCCAAAATATTGATTTTAGAGAAAAATAAATTTTTTAAAATATTACGTTTTTAAAAGCGGACTAAGAAGTATAAAATAATTTTTCCTAGTCCCATACAGATTCCTAGCCTCGTAAAGATAGTCCTGAAAAATTGTGATTGTGAATTTTTAATAGCTATGAAAACAATAGATAATTGATGCATTTTGCGCTCCACGATTTTCGTTTGAAATCTTACAAGTATTTTCATAGCTATTAAAAATTCAGAATCACAATTTTTCAGAACTATCTGTACGAGGTTAGGAATCTGTATGGGACTTGGAAAAATTATTTTATACTTTCTAATCCGTTTTTAAAAACGTGGTACATATTTTTAAAAATATATTCTTATTTAAATAATTATTTTCTGCTTTTCAGTCTTGTGTTAATACTTGTATCACTCTTTATTAATACTTTGTATACTCACTATGCTTACTGTAAATTACCGGTTTCAAAGCACCAATACAGTCAATGTAATTCACTTGCGCGAATATCGAAGACAAACGCGAGCAGTTGCGTGAACGAACAGTGGATGGTTGAAACTATTTATATTACTATTTACCTCCACGTACGAAAATACACTGAACTCCTGCGGCCCAAAGTGGGTCCGTGGAGTGGGGATGAGTTGGAGTGGGAGCGCGTAGTGGAGTAGGGAACGCTCTGCCGCGCGGATTGGCTATCGGTTACCGTGGCAACATAACGAAATATTTAAAAATAGTGTATAAATCCTAAATGCAATCTTTTTAAATTTCCTTTTCTGTAATATTGCATTTTCATCCAGTTCTAAGCTATGTGGAAAGTTTCAAGTCTCCAGCTCATCGAGAAGTTAGTTTAAAATCAATTGCAAGATTTGTACCGAACGAACAGTCAAACAAGAAAGCGAGCTAATAAAAACGTGGTAAAAAAGTTGTCGCTTTCAGAAGTCCACCCTTGAACTTGTATTCAATAATTTACTAGACGTATTGAATATTTTAATAAACTATTGAAAGTATTGTAGCGGTATTATATCAGTTTTATGTCGACAAAAACTAAGAAATATTAATAATTGGTTTGAGTTGATAGAAGTATGCTTACGGAAGGTAGAGTGAAGTTTTGCAGCAGTTAATTGCAATCGATCGGTGCATCTTGTGTGTCGAAGACAGAGGTCCACACGTCTCTTGTTGCTTCTATAGCTACGATTAAGTACCTTGTTTCCGCTTGTTCTCCCACTCCCTCCGTTCCGCAGCGTTGGGAACTAAAACCATTACACTCGTCGCTAAATATAGCGTTTCGAGGGTGGCTCGCGACCGTAGACGTCGATGGAGATCTCACCCCTGTTGGTTAAGGGCAAGGCCTAATCTTTTTTGAACTTATAGCGTCATCCTCACAGTTTCCTCGTGTTCATTGCAGCAGAAAATGTACTAAATGACCTACACAAATTAATTGCGCGAGAGACTACCACGTGGAACCAGGTTCCTCTGACGTGTTAGGGTATAACTTCGATTATGACTACTAGACTGCGCATCTTCATACGTTTACGAAGAAATTTGGGTGAAATCTAAAATTATTTAAATAAAAATAAAATTTTTAAAATACCACGTTTTTAAAAACGGACTAAAAAGGATAAAATAATTTTTCCCAGTGCCATACAGATTCCTAACCTCGTACAGATAGTCCTGAAAATTCACAATCACAAATTAAATTATAAAATTAAATTATTTTATACTTCTTAGTCCGTTTTTAAAAACGTGGTATTTTTTAAAATTTATTTTTATTTATATTTAATTAATACTTTGTATACTCACTAAGCTTACTGTAAATTTCACTTGGTAATCAAAGCGATGATGCACTACCGGTCGCGATGACGTACTACACGACCGATGGTTCGCGCGTCGGGACGAAATGGGTCCGTGGAGTGGGGACGAGTCAGAGTGCGCACGCATAGTAAAGTAGAGAGGGTTGTCGAGCGAAGTGGGGATCGCTGAACGCGATGACGTAGTTCGCGGGGGGGATGAAAAGGTAAATATTTAATTGTTATTTTCTCCGAAACGGTAAGACTTAAACATTTTTTTTTAATAATGCATTGTCATCCAGTTCTGAGCCACGTATCCAATTTCAAGTCTCTAGCTCAACAGGAAGTTAGTTTAAAATCAATTGCAAAATTTGTCATTGAACAGACAACCAGACAAACAAGAAAGCGAGCTAATGAAAACGTGGTAAAACAGTAAAGGATTAGAAAAATTCAAGAATATCGTGATGATGTTTTTAACGTAACAAAATCGTAAAGGTATGTAATTAATTTTTATTTTATTCCTGCTTCCCACAATCAATGCATAACATTTTTCTGTTGCATAAAGATCCACAGTCTAATGATTACTCTATTTCTTTTTTAGAAGCGATGCCCTAAAATTGGAAAACAACGATTAGGATATAAAATAAAAATGATTATATATTAGATAATATGAATAAATACGAAATTTAAGTAACAATTGAAAAGTGTCCAGAATTAATTTCACTGGTGTACATTATAACCCTCCTTGAGCGGTGACGGGTCCGTTTTGACCCACAGCATTAAAGCCATCAAACTGAATGAATCAAATATTACATTAGGAACAACGGGAAGACTAATAGTAAGAAAAATCTTCAATGTTTCAAAAAAAATGATGAATTTGTTCAATTTTATAAACGTGTTTGTTGATTATCGATCGTAAGGTAGTTTATAACAAGAAGTATTGATGATCTAAGCGCAAAGGTTCGATCAGAAATTAAATTAAAGCAATTTTGCTAGTTTGATTAAACTATCTACGTTTCGATCCTAATATGGATCCTTTTCAGATCCTTTTCAATCAGTTCAATTTTATAAAGACTTTCTTGCTAGTTACTGATGGAACATTGTAAAGGATCGAACCTATGCGCCGCGAATAAAACTTTGTATTATCCTGAAGATAAATTACGATCGATAACCAATTAATTAGTTCAATTTTATAGTCGTGAAAAAGGGGTTCTGAAGAGGATCTCGGAGATCGATCAACTCGCGGAGAGCACCGCAAAGATTCGTGTTCCTACGACTGCGAGCAAATACGTTGTTACTGCTTTCTCGAGGCCTCTCCCTTCCGGCGGCCCAACAGCTAAAACGATTTACCGGTCTCCAAATATAGCGTTTCGAGGGTGGCTCGCTTTGCCTAGATATCAGCGGGTGGTTTCTCTCGTAGGTTAAGGGCAGGTCGGGCACGATCACGCTATCGAGCGTGGAAGAAGAAGGTCAGGGGTCGAGTGTCCGTCGACAAGTCGCTCCTTTGCGCTTTTCCACGTTTGCGATTCGCGGATAAAACGGTGAAAAGAAACGGGAACGAACGTGGTGCCGCGTGTACTTCGTCGAACAGTTATATCGCTCGAGAATCGGCCGAAGTAGGTCGCCGACGGACGTTTTTCCAATTTTTTTTTTTACCTCCGGTGATGCGCTTCAGCCACGATACATCGATGCCTTCCGTGGAGCAAAGATCGAGTCGGCGTAGACTCAGCAGGAAACCTGTTCTTCGAAATTGTGAATTTTAAAAACAATTTCTCTATTCGTCTTCCTTTAAAAATTTTCAATCGATTCAAAGTGAAACCAACTATTACAAAAGCTTTAAATAAATAGTGTGGAACAATTGTTGTCGAAACTGCGACAACTCGGGCGTTTCATATTCAATCCAACGGCGCTTTATGTACAATTGAAACTCCAAAACTATATACAGGGTGTCCCGAAATTCCTTCAGCATCCGGAAATGGGAGGGTGCTGAGATCATTTCAAGCAAGATTTTCCTTTACGAAAATGTCATCTGAGGCTTCGTTAAGGAGTTATTAACGAAAAACACGGACCAATCCAGAGCGCGAGCTTCATGTAAACGCGGAAGTAATAACGCAGAAGTAATTTTGGCCGCAAGAAACGGGTTTCCAGCAGCGAGGAATGGCAAGCTAACGCGCGCAGGATGAGACCAGGGTTCTGGATGAAAGCGACATTGCGATATTCCATGTAGTAGCAACGTTTATTTCGATAATGTTTATATAGAAAACATTGCTTCGCGCGTTAAGGAGGCCCGACGAGTTACGTCGTCTTGGTTCACGCGTTTCTGCCCCTTCTCGATCGCTTTCGACGCGAACCTTTCGCTGGTTTCGCTGTTAACCGGGTGACAGTAGGGAAAGGTATCGGACTAACCTGTTAACCGGGGAAACGCGAATGGTACAACAATATTCTATTTCATAGTTTTGTTGCCCGTTGCAATCGATCGCCTCGAAACACGCAGAGATTTCATCTCAGTTGCGTTTTGTCGAGGAGGAAAAACTAATTGGACGAAACAGTTCTTGCTCGACTTACTAACGAATAAACATACGATGCTATTTCATTTTTCTGTTCCTTGTTCGAACAATTTATTCGATCTTCTGTAAACGCTCGTATTCACCACGACTTCTCAAGAGACGAAAGTATGAAACGATTGTTGATTTTATAAATTAAAGTAACAATTAAACACGATGCAACAGGATTTTTAATTCTACGTACCAGATAATTCTATCGCTCGGTCCTCTCGGAACTGAATTCTTGCGAATTCAGAACGATAAAGGATGTTCTGGAGGTACAATGGAAGACAAAAGTACAAGAAATTCGAAATCTATCAATATACTGGCAATGAAAGCCATTCATGAGTATATTTTGCGTTAAAAAAATAGATTAATTTAAAAGCTTTCGTTTAATTAGTAAATTTCATGTTGTATTTATTTGTTTAATCATCAATATATTGTATATATCAATATATATCAATATATTGTATATATTTATTTTTTTAATCATCAATATATTGTATATATCAATATATTGTATTTATAATATATTTAATCATCAATTATAAAAAAACTGAAGTTTCTAGTTGCGTTTTTTCAAGGTTTAAATAGGGTTTGAAGTGGAATTTTATGAATTCTCCATAAGAACACGTGTTAAAATGTGCAAACTTTAAGTTGTTATAAATATTAAACGGTGTAGTAATCCCAAACTTTGGTAATTGCATTAATTTAGTAAGAATTATATCTTGTCAAATTTTCAAAGATTTTATTGCGTTTTCATATACCTCCAGAACATCCTTAACGCCTCTGCAAAATGACAAACGAAAAAATAATTGAACATTCTCTTCGATCACTAACTGGTTCTTTTTATTTCTCCAGAACGTGTTGAATTTCACGGGCAGATTACATTCTTTTCTCGAGGGTAAAAATTAACGATTTCGAGGTGCGAACGATCGTCCGGTTGACAGGTTAGAGATAAACGATAACGATCCGCTGTTGGTTTGTGGTGCCATTTAACTAATACTGTTACAAACGGTGCACGGTAATTGAGTTCGGGAGTCTTCAGGACAGTCGAGTAAGAAAAAGAGGAAGAGAGATGTGAGCTCGTCTTTGACCGGTTAACAGATAGCACGAAGACTCGCCGAAGACAGAGGGGAGGACATTCTAATGGCACGCGAACACGACGAACAGCGCGTCGTTCTTTCGTAATAAATTAGCTCTACCGGTTCGTCCTACTAATAAATCGCTAGAAGAATATATGCGCGCTATGCGTATGCGTACTCTATGATCGTTTAATAACGTTAAATAGTAGCTCATTAATCTCTTCCGACGCGTTCGCTAAATTCGAATCGCTTTACTCTCGATTCGTCCTCAACCCCCTGCACTACGATTCATTATTCCAACAGTCAGTTTCTCGCCGGATTTTCCCTGTATATTTTCATGATAGCGACGAAAGAGAATTTTATCTCTTCAACCCCTCGCCGTATTTTGAAGAAGGCAGATTCGTGACGAAGGATCTTAATAAAGTCTAACAATAAACAAATGTCACGAGTTTCATTTTAGATGAAATAAAATTTGATTCGTAATCAATATTTACGAACAAATATATACAGTTTCTTTTCTCTTTTATGACATTTTGTTTGTACAACTGTAAGGAAAATGGTATAGCAAAGGTTTAAAGGAAACTAAGGTAATTATGAGGTAAATTAAGTCTCCGTACACATTTTAAAAACTAATAACTTTTTTTATAATTGTACCAAACGACCTGATTCTTCATAATCAATTAGGAGCATTGGTTTATGAAATTATATGCGGAAAAAATTTCCGTAAATTATAATTTACAAGGTTACGTGCAAACATAAAGAAAGCATTTTTTTAAACCTTTGTTAGTTGGGCCCTTAATGAAAATTTACAATATACGTGTTATTGATCTATGATAGTTATACACGTGCTGAAAATTTCATCGAAATCGGTTAACGCAGAAACTGATCGAAAGTCGTGAAAAACTTTACGATTTTACCATTTTTAACCGCTCGTAGCTCGTGAGTGTGTTAATCCATTTTGATGAAATTTTCTGCATGTTTATAACTAACATAAATTTACAAAACATATATTTACAATTTTTTTTATTTTTGCATATAACCTTGTAAATTATAATTTCTGGAAAATTTCTTTGCGTATCATTTCGTGAACCAATGCTTGTAATTGATTATAACAAAATCAGGTCGTTTGGTACAATTATAAAAAAAGTTATTAGTTTTTGGAAGGTATACGGAGACTTATTTTACCGAGTGTACATTGTGCTTCGATAAAGAAACTCGTGGAAAAATTTCGGAAAATTATTATTTCGAAATTTTGTCCAGGGTTAATAACCGGAACTGTGGATTTTATAGATCAGCGACAAAATCGAGCACCTCTTTCTTACTTCTTGCAAATAATCTAGACAATGTTTATTCCTATAGATCCGACTGTAAACATTCAGTAGATTCAGTCCACGAGCTAGATTCGCCGTAGTATAGTGCAAGGGGTTAAATCGTGTCTGTGCCATGATCGTGCTCGATCCACGATCCTCGATTCGCGCGCAAGGCCTCGGGCGAAGGTATGTAAACCGTACGTACATACACAGCTAGCTATACAAATACAATCGCTCCGTGTTTCTGGACTATATGTATGTATAATACGATTAACCGTAAACGTAATAAATTACTAGGAAATCCGCAGTCATTATTGTCTCTATAGTTCGACACCGAAAGAAACACCGATTCGCAGTTTTATATTTCTCGCGTACGTCGCGCGCGCAGTCTTAACGATTACTTGTTAGTCCATAATTTTATTATTTTATTCGTATCACATTCGTTTCGTGGAAAGAAGAACTAAAGGGTTATCGCGTAGAAAGTCGAAGGAAGCGTACGAAAATCGGTGGTGCGCGATCATCGATCATTGGTCCGCTCGTAGAGAAAGAGGGAGAGAGAGAAAGAGAGAGAGAGAGAAAGTCGAAGAAAATTAGGAGAAAGAGAGACTTGTAGAGAAATGGGATTTCGTGTCAACGTGTTCCCTCGAATCTGAGCGAAATGCAATTATTCCGTCTTCGAGTTAACTTCCTCAGCTCAAGTTAACCCCTCAAGATTTAAACAAAGTCTAACAAATATGAACGCTACGCGATTCCTTTCAAATCAAAGAATATATAACCGTTAAAATAAATGTAGCCATAAAAAGAATATACATTTCCTTTTCTCTTCTACGACGTTGTTGTGGCTACAGACATTTTTAATTAAAACAATAGCGTCAAGGGGTTAACTTGTCGCAACGCTGAACCTAAATGCTAGTAGCTATCATTCTAATAATAAAAAATTTTATTAATAAAGATTTATTATTAAAAATTTTATTAATAAAATACTATTAATAACAAAAGAAACCGATTGATTTTAGGTTCAAAAAATCCCATCTCCACAGGAGCAGTGAACGGATCAGGGTGGTAACGAGTGTCAAGAAGAACGAATGTGGAAGGGTGGGAATCATCGATCGTCCTCGAGGACGCCGTCGAAAGTGTTGAACGCGAGGACGCTTTGGTGAGAGTGACCCGAGCGAGCCACCCCACGGGGAATGAATGGTCGTGATCATGGGGGTCGTGTGTGTGTTCGTTCACGTGGGCTTGTCGCCGGGAAGCAGGGAGGAGCTGGGTACGGCGTGATCGTCAGCTGCGACGCTGAAGCCGTCCAGGCTGTACTTCCGTTCGCGCGATACGCTTCTGAGACAGGGTTCGCTGGCGGCTCTGGCCATCCCTCACATGCCCTCGGAGCCGAGGCTGCCGATCAAGGATGGTTCGCCGATGTTCGAATCGCACTGCATCACCCACTCCCAGATCCTCTTGGTCACCACTTTCTGATCTATAGTGGTCTCGAGGCCGTAGCTGTTCAGCAGCTTCCTCAGCTTATTCTTATTCTCATCGACGTTCTTCTGATCGTCAAGGATCGTGTCTAGGTAGAGCAAGCTATCAGCTTTGCGAGCTATAGTCTCGCTAGCGTCAACCGACGTGGACGTGGCACTGTGGCTGATCTTGTTCACGCACCACGAGTCCTTCAGGTACTTGTTGATCTCCGCTACGTGCGGCCTCTTCTCCGGCTTGTGCTCGAACGCTCTCCTAAAGTACCTGAGCAGCCTGGGGGTGAACCGACGGAACGTAGGCGGGATCTTGGTCGTCCTCCTCTTCAGCCATCTCTGGAAAGCCGAGTACTCCTGATCCTGGATCAAATCTGCGCTCTGCCAGGGCGGGTTACCGGTCAGACAGACGAACAGCACGATCCCGAACTGCCAGCAGTCGGCGCTCCTCTTGCAGGCGTACCTCTCGTTCTTCACCATCTCGTAGATCTCCGGAGGCTGGAACGGCAGCCATGTACACCTGATCTTGTTCACCAGAGTACCCTCTCTTCTCGTGCAGCCGAAGTCGCAAAGCTTGATCTTGGACATGTCTGTTGCAAACACCAGAACATTTTCCAATTTGATGTCTCGATGGGCTAGCTGCTTCGAGTGGATGAATTCTAAGGCTGAGGCTAGTTGGCCAGCGATCCTTTTACAGGCTTCTTCGGTCAGGCCACCTGCTCGAACGTTCCCTGCAAGGTCACCGTGTGGCGCGTACTCCTGAGCGAACACGAAACACTTCTCCGCTTTGAACGCCACCGCGTACGAGCACAGAATGTTCGGATGCGGGCTCAGGTGGTAGGAGTAGTGGAACTCGCGGAAGAAGTCCTTTTCAGTGGTGAGCTCCTGGTGCACGGCTTTCAAGACGATCCTCGTACGAGTCGGACGGTGAGTGGCCAATAATACTTTGGCGAAACTACCCTCACCGAGCGTCTTCTCTACGTCGTACTCTTTCGACAGGTCCAGCTCCTCCAACGGCACCTCCTGCACCCGGTGGATGGCCGACTCTTTCTTCTCGTGCAGTTTCATCTGTAATCAGAGAACAGAAAAGCCACCTCGTTAACTTGTACGCTTGCTACGACGTTCCTCGATGGCTACACCCCCTCGCGCCCTCGAACTCCCCTGACCATCTTTCTGATCGGTCTTCGCGGAAACCGACGTCATCGCGACGCGGGTTGCCACCAGAGAATTCCTCGATGTTTCTCGGGGATTCGCGGGATTCACCGATTTAGACAGCCGATCGATCTCGACGCTGATTTAGAGGCTTCGCTTCGACGCCACAGTTCGGACAAACAGATAAATTATGTGTCGAAATCAAAGAACTCTCGATAGAAATGAGACAGCGATGAAATGTTTTTTTTAATTAAAGCTGAAACTTTGCGGAATATAGGGATAATTGTGTAGATTGTGGTACGAACGTTTTTTAATTAATTAATTGGTTATCGATCGTAATTTCAGGATATTACAAATTTTTATTCGCGGCGCAAAGGTTCGATCAATTCGAACAACAAATAGCCATTTTGTAGGATACTAAACGCTGGATTCGGATTTGAATCTTCACGTTTTTTAACCTTGAAAACAATTCGTTAAACTTGTACAATTTTAAGGAAATTGTGGTACGAACGTTTTTTAATCTTGAAAACAATTCGTTAAACTTGTACAATTTTAAGGAAATTGTGGTACGAACGTTTTTTAACCTTGAAAACAATTCGTTAAACTTGTACAATTTCAAGGAAATTGTGGTACGAACGTTTTTTAACCTTGGAAACAATTCGTTAAACTTGTACAATTTCAAGGAAATTGTGGTACGAAAGTTTTTTAACCTTGAAAACAATTCGTTAAACTTGTACAATTTCAAGGAAATTGTGATTTATCCGATACCACGCCCGGAAAATTTTTTTTCGAACACACTATACATCATTTACAACAACACACATCGAAATGTGTCTACGACCTCCGGTTTTAGCAGTAAGTCGAATTATTATTAGTAATTTACATTTTTGTTTTTTCACGGTTAAAAAACGTTCATAATCTCTATAATTATTTCGTATTCTTCAAAGTTTCAGGTTTAATTTAAAAAAAAAAATTCAGCGCTCTATATCATTTCTATCGAAAGTTCTTTGATTTCGACACAGAATTTGAGAAATTTATTTGGACACTTATTTGGGAGCAGACGATTTGTATTGTTACCAACCCATTACACTCGGAGCTATTCTAATTCTACCAGCCTAAAATATTTCCATTTTATGATTTTCATAAAATTTGATCGATACAAAACTGATATAAATAACTCGTACAATATTTCCAGCAGTTTATTCAAATGTTAAATACGTTGGGTAATTTATTACTATCTATAATGATGCAATAAACATTTTGAATAACGGTATACGAATTATTAGAGGTGCCTCTGAATCACCACTCAAATGCAAAGGGTGAAGGGATCTATAATTATGAAATAGAAATGGTACTCCGGTGATTTATGGACGGCAGTGTAAATCTGAATTATTTTAATCTTAAACTGGTTAACGTTAAACCTATCGAGAGCGTTACAAGTTATTTATTTAATTATTTACCACGAGAACATCTCCATAATTTCAATAATTGCGAAATAAAGAAATCTCTGGGACCAGTCGTTTGACCGATGGTGGTAGGTTTAGTGTTAAAAAAATATATAAAATTGTACGATCATCCAATCGTAGGGCGAATTTTGAATAATGGTATACGAATTATTAGAGGTGCCTCCGGATCACCACTCGAGTGCAAAGGGTGAAGGGATCTATAATTGTGAAATAGAAATGGTACTCCGATGATTTATGGACGGCAGTGCAAATCTGAATTATTCTAATCTTAATTTATTTAATTATTTGCCACGAGAACATTTCCATAATTTCAATAATTGCGAAATAAAGAAATCTCTTGGACCGGTCGTTTGACCGATGGCAGTAGGTTTAGTGTTAAAAAAAAAAAATATATATATACATATATAAAATTGTACGATCATCCAATCGTAGGGCGAATTGTTTTTTAAATTCACTGCTGTTCGCGTAGGTTTGTTGATCTACCTCCCGTCGACAGGAATGTCCGAGATTGTTGGAGGCTATTCTCGGTTCTATCTCCACCGAGCTTGATCAACTTCGGAGCAATTACCCGATTCCACGAAGCTTCATTTAATTTACCTGCTACCGTCGCGAATGTTCAAGATTATTCCCCGTAGATAATTTTACCGTCCCGAGCTCGACCAATTTCCGAATCAATTACCTCTACTCGGTTCCACGAAGCTTTATCTAATCCGCGCGATGGTGGTTGCAAGAATGTTCAAGACTGTTGATCGTTTCGTCGATAATTTTAGCAAGACACGCTCGATTGCAAAATTAATTATCCGTTCCCCGTTGGAGCTTCGAAAGTATTCAATCAGTCGGATTGTTTCAAGATTTCTTTTTATTATATTAATTGTAGCCTCTCGAGTGTCCTTTGATCCTTAGGCGAGAGCTTTGTTCGCGTTAATTTTATAAACTACTCTCGGTCCTTTGATCGTTTAATGAGGCGGAAAATTTCTCTAGATTTACCTCGTTGTATTGAAACAGGTTACTTTCGAGCTACTGGAATTGTTTTAAAAAAAATATACAGACACGCTTAAGTGTCAAATTTGTTGCAGGTTTATACAGAAAAATTTTATTTTGCATTCTGCAATTAAATTCTGTACAAATGTTGTGTATAAACGCGAAATAACGATAAACTGCAACAACTTGGGAACACTTGGAAGTGTTTAAAAATTATTGTTTCATATTTCGTTAAGATTATTCAATGTGAAAAGAATCTTCTGGTTTCCGTTTCTGGCGATTAATGCGGGATAATTCAGCACGGAGATCCTACTAATTAATTCCAGCCTCTGAACGTCCTTTGAACCTTCAACGAAAGCATCTATTCGAGCAGACCTAGCTCTCTCATTGGTCCATAGAGCCTCGCGTATAAATAAACCGAATAATTTCGGGTCGATACGACTTGGCTTTGCAGTGGTGTTTGTGGCGGTTATGCGAAGACTGTTTTCGCGAACCGAGTCATGAATCAAAGGAAATTCGGTTGTCGGTCCGAGTACGCAAGGACGAGACAGGAGGATCCCTCTGGTGGGGGTAGAATGCCGGAGGTTGGCCGGGTGAACCCAGGACCTTTCGAGCTGGCTAGATCAATAGCAAGGATTTCGCTGCGGCACCGCGCTTAAACCCGTTTCGTTTCTATTTCGGATCCTCCCAATTACCATAAACGCGCACCAGAAATAACCAATCGATATGCTGATCCTTTGCAATCGCGCCTACCGACTCGCTAATCAAATCTCGACCGAATTCGACTGCTCGGAGGCTAATGAGCTTGGGCTCCGAGACGTCAGACTCGCGAGACCGTCCTCGAAATCATCGTGAACCCGGTGCCATTCGAATCAAAGTTTATACAGACAGTGCTTGCAAGAAGGATAATTATTGAGTATTATAAAATCGACATCGATACGAAACCTTTATAATCACTGCAATTTATTCTTCTGGCAAAACCCGGACCAGATGCGATCGCAAAAGATCATTCACGACTCTCTCTCTTTCTCTGAACATATCACTCCCGATTACTATAAACCCATATCAGCAACAAGAAATCGAAATTCTCACAACCGACGCTATTCCTTCGACAAACAAAAAAAAACTGGATCAGATGTGCTCGCAAAAGGGACAATCAGTCACGCAAAAGATCATTCGCGACTCTCTCTCTCTTTCTCTGAACATATCACTCCCGATTACTATAAACCCACATCAGCAACAAGAAATCGAAATTCTCACAACCGACGCTATTCCTTCGGCAAACAAAAAAAAACTGGACCAGATGTGCTCGCAAAAGGGACAATCAGTCACGCAAAAGATCATTCGCGACTCTCTCTTTTTCTGGACATATCACTCCCGATTACTATAAACCCATGTCAACAACAAGAAATCGAAATTCTCACAACCGACGCTATTCGGCAAACAAAAAAAAACTGGACCAGATGTGCTCGCAAAAGGGACAATCAGCTCACGCACTAAAACGTCGGACCCTTCGATTATCAACCCTCGCCATAATATATACTAGCCTAATCAATACAATCACGTCTAACAAAAAAAGGACAATTACCTCCCACACAGAAATGCGAAGATCCCCGATTATGCTTGTGTCCGATGATCTGTGCGAGTCTCGCGTGGCCGCCTCCTTGATTATTTTTTTCCTAGGTCCCGTACCAGTTCCTACCGGTTCGGTCGCGGACAAGTTTTGGACGCGGGTATATTTAGCGGTTCTGTTTACCGAGGTTATTTTCACACCCGCTAGAGATTAGCGAAGTAATATTTTCGCGCGGACGTCTTCGCGTTTAACGAGTTATTCTGAATGTCGGTTTGCGGGGGAGGTGCGGGATAGATAAATAGATACGTGGACAGAGACAGCATCGATAGAGAAAAAGAGAGAGTCTAAGGTTCGATACTACCGGAGGGTTGGCTCCGTGTCTGGCGATTAAACCGCATCGAATCCGTTCGTTTTATCGTCCAACGTCATCGCGGATAATTACATACCGCGTCACGTTGTCCACCCCCAACATGTGTACCAATTAACGATCTCGTTGATAAATCGATAAACTCCGACAGCTATTATGCATTTGCTCGATGCACTCAGGGAACTTGTCACAAGGCTCAAACACCTGTGCACCCTTGTCTATCTACTACAGATATATTTGACAGCTACTCACCACGGTATATCCTGCAGACGATCAGAGTGGAGACAGGCTATAAACGATGAGTGTGTTCGTTCACGGTAGCACTGTGTCGATACGATCGACGAAACTTTCGGCGTCGCTGTTTGCGATCGATCGTTCCTCCCGATGCAGCGATGCAATTACATTTTCACCGGAGCACTCGCGACGCTCCCAACAGTATCAGATGTCACAGTGTGTCACGGCGGATGCAGAGTTTTTAATTGATTCTCGTTGATGACCGGCTTTCGCACGATGCTCAGGTATATACGTCAGGCGTCGTCGATTACGAAGAAAAGATCGCGGTCGACGATGTCACATTTTCAGCGGTACGCGTGTATCGCGTCTGGAGGCGTCTCGACGCCCTCCGCCGCTTTTATAGACCGGGCTCGACGCGCGCAGACGTACAACGGAAGGGTGCCGTCGACGATCAAATACCCGCGTGATTCTCCTTCCACGGACCCGTTTCTTCGATAGCCACCCCATCATCATCTTCTCTCCCTCTCTTTCTCTCTCTCTCTCTCTCTCTCTCTCTCTCTCTCTCTCTCTCTGCTCCGACAATAACACTGGTAGACACCCTTACGATAGCGGCCGATTCTTGTCTCGGTGCCACTAGTTTTCAGAAAGTACAGAGAGTAATTGGCCACTCTCAGATTTTTTATTCCGCGAAATTGATGACAATGAACTATTGAAAGTTTTGATAAACTAACTGTAGCAACATTCTTACATTTTTCTACCCCTAACGAGGGCCATGCTCGAGTAGGAGACATACTCGAACAATTTTTAAACGTTGTTCAATGTATTTTAAAAACTGAAGAGTGGAGTTCGAATTATGTGTACCTCTAAGAAAAGCATAAGAATCATTTTCAAACAACGTTTAAACAAATCCGCGAGCTCAGACTTTTTTATTCCACGAAATTGATGCTCGAACAATGTTTAAACGTTGATCAATTTATTTTAAAAACTGAAGAATGGAGTTCGAATCATGTGTATCTCTAGGAAAAGCATAAGAATTATTTTCAAACAACGTTTAAACAAATCCGCGAGCTCAGATTTTTTTATTCCACGAAATTGATGCGCGGACAATGAGCTATTTAAAGTTTCGATGAACTAACTGTAGCAGCATTCTCACAATATTTTTGTACCCCTAACGAGGGTCATGCTCGAGTAAGAGACATACTCGAATGTTTAAACGTTGTTCAATTTATTTTAAAAACTGAAGAATCATTTTCAAACAACATTTGAATAGAGTAAAAGTATTGTACGAGTGTACCAATATTTTCAGACATTGTTCAACTGATTTTAAAAAATTCATAGTTTGAGTTGAATCGTGTGTAGCTTCAGAAGAAGCTATACGAATCAAATTAGAACAATATTTAAACAGAGTACAATTATACACAGTGTTATGGTAGGAGGACACAAACGTACAGTGACTTCCACTAATATTCGGAAACTCTTGAAAAGACGATTACTTTTTTAATATTGTACCATACAGATCTACGAAACGTAGTTTTTAAATTTTCAATATAGACCCACATAAAAAAAGTTGTAAAATGCATCTTTTAGTATTTTTTCTACAATTCCGATCAATTGCAAGTTTCAACAAAAAATTTTTTCAAATCCTGTAGTTAAAAGGATTGCCCTAGCTTCCCAAAAAAAGTTTTCTTTTTTATTATTATTATTTAACGTCGCTTTTTTGAATTCTTACGTGAGAATTATTTCAAATTGTACAGTACAATATTAAAAAAGTTATCGTTTTTTTAAGAGTGTCCGAATATTCGTGGGAGTCACTGTACATACTTTTCATTTTTATTATATTAAAAAGAAGATAGTACAGAAGATAATTGTACAGTTTCATGAGTGTACCGATATTTTCAGGTGTTGTTGAATTTATTTTGAGAATTAGAAACCCGATGGAAAATCGTAACCAGCTCCAAGAAAAGCACGAGAACGATAGGCGGTTCGCTTTGTGAGGAAATACGTGTTGGCGAGCGTAATTATACGCGTCGCCGTGTCTGAGAAAACGAGGTTCAACGTACGACGATCGACGAGATTCGCGACAAACGCGAATCCGTGGAACCTAGCCCACTAATAGGTTCGCCGTATCGAGTACGCACCCTCGCGATTCTTTGGTGTCGAGCCAACGAAATTGTTTTTCGTAGCGCGCGCGCGGATCTTCGAATCGTGTGACGCCGGCTAAATTAATGATTTCCCACCGGGTGGTATTTCGAGCGCGAAGTCGTTCTCGCCGTGTAATACAATCATTCAACGCCGAGATTTGCCCATTTCTTTTTCATGCTTTTCCAGTGTTTACACTCTTACCCGTTCTCTTTCAAGGCGCGATCTCCTTTACGCGTCTGGACGCAGCGTTTTCACGTTTAGACGCGCGTCCACGCCAACAAACAATATCGCATTGAGTTTGGTTTAAACCGAGAAGCGAGCAAAGCTTAAATTATTAAAATTTATTAAGTCTATATTTTAACCCTTCAACGCATGATTTTTTAAATTCGGATGAAAAATTGAAAGAAGGTTAGTTTTTGTGTTTCATTCAAGGGAAAAATATTTAAAAAAATTGAAACAGTAAACAAGAAACAATATCGCATTAAGTTTAGTTTAAACCGAGAAGCGAGCAAAGCTGAAATTATTAAAATTTATTAAGTCTATATTTTAACCCTTCAACGCATGATTTTTTAAATTCAGATCAAAAATTGAAAGAAGATTAGTCTTTGTGTTTTAATTAAGGGAAAATATTAAAAGAAATTAAAACAACATTTTGCAGATAAAAATAAACATGAATAAACATAGTAAGAAAACACATTCTTAGTTTACTATACAGGACGTCTCAAAATTCCTTCAACATCCGGAAATTGGAGGTTTTTGAGATTATTTGAAGCAACATCTTCCTTTATCCTGTTAGAAAAATACGGACCAATCAGATCGCGACCTAGACGCTTGTTGGCACAATAACTCCTTTAAAAATCCGCGGATGACACTTTTGCAAAGGAAAATGTTTCTTCAAAATGAACTCAAGAACCTCCAATCTCCGGATGTTGAAGGAATTTTGAGACACCCTGTATACCAGATTCGTTAGCTGTATCAGATATGATACACTGTTCAGCGAAGGGTTAAATAAATGCCTAAGCTCTGGCTGTTGCATCGCGTTGCAACTTTCGGTGCATGCGGGACGTCGATGATTATTGTATGGAAAGCAATCGGAATAGAATGCTGGCGGTATCGGGCGGAAATCGATGAAGGGCTGCGCGCCACAACAATGGCCAAATGGAATTTAATTTGTACCGGCGAGTATTTTTAAAATGTGTGTCAAGTATACGACGTACATAGGGATGCATCTTACATACCAGTGCAAACGGTGGCCACATATCGACGGTATAAATAGAGAAAACGGGAGAGATCTGCAAAAACGATCCGTGTTTCCCGCTGTGATTTCTCTCGATCCGCGGAGGCGATTGTCGTCAGAGGCGGCGCAAGTTTATCGGCAAACGTTTCTTCAAAGAAATGATCTGTTTCCCTCCGAGTTCGCGTCGTTTTCCTCGGCACGGATTTTCGTCTTACCTCGGACGAAACTGCTTCGTGGAAACTGTGTATAAAAGAATACGGGCCGGAGCTCGCCAAAGCTTACGAACGATTCTACTGGAAAAGAATAACTCGGAAATATGGAAGTTCACGGGAAAAGAAATGTCGAGAAATCGTGGGACACACATGGGAACGCGAGCATGGCTCGCCATATCTGCTTGTACATTTTAATTGTAATTAATCGTGTTAATACATGCGCAGCATTATCGAACAATAGTATAAAAATAAATGCTTCGCTTAGTGCTATTCTTTAAACATGCATAATCCGCTTTGTTCGTCGACGAACCAGTCGACGTTCTACGACCGAAGAGAGACGTTACAAGGCGTCCTCCTATAAATAAATAAACATTCTATAAAAAATATTACGTTACGGCTATAAAAGAATCAATTCGTAAAAGCTGGAACAAATGGATAAAATGACTAAGATATCAACATCTAAAAATAACTAAATAAAATAATACTTTTTAGACACGGTACAAGTACTATGATATAATCAATAAATAAAATACAATGGGACTTTCAGGGACTGTTAAATTGGTAGTCAAAATCAGAGCTATCGCTGAAATTCACGCAAGAACATGGAGTTGCACAATGACAATCTGAGTCAATGCATTCTTCGCTGCTAGTTCGCGAGCTAGATGAGCAATCTAAGCTGGAGTTGCTATCGCTGCTGGAAGTGTAGGAGGAGTACGAGCTAGACCAGTCGCTAGAACCGGTAGATGTGTAACCATCTCCTGTTTCGTCAGAGTCGGATGAAGAGGAAGAATCGGAAAAATCGGAAGAGTCACTGATGTCGCTCGAATCCGTCAGTTTCCCTGAAAAGAACGACGGATGAGTAACGCGCTCGCCGAACGTATGCAACGAATCAACTACCTGATAAATAGCTCATACTTTTCACAAGGTTCGCCAATTCATATTGGAACTCCCTAAAAGCTCGGGACGCCCTCCTCTTGTGTCGTTCTATCCTCCTCTCCTCGCGTTTCTTCTTCTTTTCCATCAACATTTTCTTATAATTGCTCACTCTCTTTTCTACAATACAAACCGAACGAATAAGACGCAGATCGCGGATACAGCTACCACGGATCTAACGAAAATAAACGAACGCCTTTACCTTTCTTCGCAGATTTTTTCGGCTTCCATTTCACCAATTCATTGTCGTTATCCTTCCGAGGAGGAGGAGGACGCTTCTGATGTTTAGAATATCTCCCATCTGCTTTCTTTTTTACGTCATAGTCCTTCTTTTCTTTTGGAACATTTCTCGCCGCAGGAACCATCTTCTGTTCGGTAGATTTCGATGTTCCATTCTGCTTCTCCCAAACAGACTCCTTCTTTTTCTCTTCCGTGGATTTCGAGGTACCCGACGACCCCAAAGCTCTTTCTTCCTTTACATCCACAGAATTCTTACTCTCGTCGGTACATTTCGATTTCTTATTCTGATTCTCTCTGTCAGATTCCTTGTCACCATTCGATATATTCCTCTTTTCAGGCGTTTTGCCATTTTGGTTTTCTTTGTCAGATTCCCTTTCATCCATCGATGTACTCCTCTTTTTGGAAGTTTTGCCATTTTTTTTCTCTCTCTTGGATTT
>CM052326.1:12595887-12660481 GCA_028455615.1 Lasioglossum zephyrum | reverse complement strand
CTAGCCAATGTGGAAATGATTTTCTTTTTTAACTGTTACCGCGATTGCGAAGGAAAAAGCAAAGAATCGCGATTCTGATGTGTGAGGTAACGTATCCTTGCCGTTGCGAAGTAACCTTAGAAAACAGTTGAGAGCAACGTTAAATAAATATATAAAAAATACATATCCTTGTTGAATGAAATTCTTCTCGATTGAGAATGTAATATACAATAAATTTGTGATGTCGGCGCAAGTTAATTTATTAATAAGCAAATTAATTTAACTCAACATTTTGATCCCTGTATGGATCATCATCAAGAGAGACATTTTTGCGTCTGAAAATTACTATATTTATAGTAAAAATGGAAACAAAAAAGAAAATTGCGACACAGCTGTGTAAACATATTTTAAACGAAAAAATTATAAAAACACATACTTGCTGCGGCAAAATAATTAAATAAATGAAAAATAGTGAGTTACAGTAAAACTGGGCTATCGTCCATAATTTTCAGACGCAAAAATGTCGAAATGTTGAATTAAATTAATTTGCAAACTTGCTGTTACCAATGATCGAACCTTCCTCCGAAATCACAAATTTATTGTACATCCTTGTTGAATGGGAAGAGTTCCATTATGTTCGTATTGTTGATTGGCGACGTCAGTTCAAGCCGTGACGCACGGAAGCTTAGTTGTCTAGGGTTCGAAGGATAGTTGCGAAACAAGTTTCTTTTTATACATTTTATACATCGCGTACGTATGGGAATATTTCAGTGCCGGATTAAGCAAATGCTACGGACCCCGCGCTTGCAGCAGAAAATTGACCTAAAATTTGGTCGATACTGTTCCCCGATATTTTTCCTAAAAAAGGTCCTTCATCGTGTTTTATTGTATTATCGTGCAAAACCTAGAGTCTCCTGGTAACATTTTTTACAGGTCCGGCACTGGAATATTTAATAACAGAAGAAGATCGTACATTTCTTCTCGTGATTCGATCGCGTTCGTTCCCGATCACGCTGATTTTGCACGGCATCGCTACGTATACAGGCTTGTCCGAGAATGGTCCGTCGTTTAAACTGTTCGCAAGAGTAACCTCGGAATGGCGTTCGAAGTAGATTATCTCTAGAAAATAAACATCGAATGATTCTTATTCTTCGCTCTTGACGTAATATCTTGTGCAGAGGCACGCCGGTTGTGTACGCGATCCTCCATTATTTTAATACGCATCTCTCGTAGTTTATTGTTGGACCATTTTAGAGCCAGATTTGTTTCTCGAGGTACGACTTTGATGTATTTTCATTATTTAAGTGCACGAGCTTTTAAATAAATAGCGCGCGGTTATATACCAGTCTGGATCAACAGGATCTTCGAGTACTTTTCCGTCGGTGAAAAAAAAAATGAGTAAACCGATTACCGTTACGGTGGAACGACGTCGAACGCATTTTCCGCTCGTTTGGCATCCGGGCAAAGGGTACGCCGATGAAGAAAACCCGATGCGTGACGAAAGAAAAGTCAAGGTAGATGGACAAGGAGTGACGTCAGCAGAACGGTGTAGCTCGTCAGAGTTTATGACGATGGTGTCGCAGACCGTAGGACACGTACACACACTCTCTGTCTATCTTGTTTATAATAGTCGGGTCATCGAGTGGAAGAGGGTTCAGTGACGTCACCTGTGTCCGATGACCGCACGCCCCGTCGATGTCATCGTGCGTTTTCGACGGATATAACCGACGACGCTCGTGCGCGTCGCTCTACCGTAAATGGCGAAAGCCGGTTCTCAAGCTAGAAAGGACTTGCGTGGGCGGACCGTGGACACACGACAATTTCGATGCAGTTTTCTTACTCGAAATTAACCCTCACACGGATTCGCCGATTCATTTCACCCTCTGGCAAATCAAATTCAACTTCAGCCTGACTCGGGAATGAAATAACCAGATTTTCTACGTTTATGACGGAAATGGGAGTAAAAGGAATTCAATACTATCGATTCATCAACATTATTAACCGCCCGCCGTAACATTCTCTTTACAGTGATCGAACGGTCTTAATCCCGAGGAAAATGTCGTGGAAGAGAAAAGATTCTTTGTATGGCTACATTTAGTTCTCCTTTCTCGTTTCTCAGTAATGCCAAGATAGGGTTTTTAATAATCAAAAGCGATAAAAGATCGATCTATCTACTTTTAGATCAGTTTCTCGGCGGTTAAACAGCTTTTTTAAATTATTATTATGTATTAAATATTATTATATATTTATATATTATTATAATATTATTATGTATTATGTATGTTCACAATAAAAAAAGAGAAAGATTCAACACTACTCTTCTAATAACAAAGAAGAGACATGTATAAAAAGGAGAAAAGAATATAATAATGGTACAATCGATATGGTATTATCATATAATCCTGTTTTAGCTAAGAAGTTGTACATTTCTCAATTAGTTTGTAAATCACAGAGTTTTCAGGCGGTTACATGCGCTCGATGCTCTTGAAAACGTAAATGACATGTGTGTTCTCTTATACGCATTAGGCGAGAGTACTTTTCCCATAAACGTAATGGTCGAACTAGGAAATGCTACGACTAATTAGATCTCTCCTAGATGGAGCATCGTATACTAATTGATATCTGAATTACGTATTTTCTATTAATAATGCAAGTTACGCCTCGTAAACAAAGAAGTAAGACTTTCGAGGGAAACAGACTTGTAGATTAATCTTGTATCTAGCGCTTTTGATTATTGAAAAACCCTGGCAATCTTGGAATGAAATCAAATTTTATTTCATCCGAAAAGGAACACGTAACGTTAGACTTTGTTAAAATCTTCACGCGAGTCTGACTCGTTAAAATACGGCAAAGAGTTGGAAGGAACAAATTTATACTTGATTTCAATATACAGGTACCGCAATTGGTGCAGAAAATCACTCGCGCAATGGTGAATTTCAAGTGGAAAATCTGTATCTCATCGTTCGATCGATTGCTTTTCCTTCGACAGATATTCCAGGAACGATCGTGCCGCACTCAGATCTCGGATATAGATAAACAGACCTTTGCCCGTGGGACGTCCGGAGCCCAAAACGTTCGTTTCCTCTCTCTCTCTCTCCCTCTCTTTGCTCTCTCGCTCGCGTTCGTTAGAGCAATATTTACTTATCACGGATATTCGCATTTGTTCGCGATTCCGCGTGCAATCGCTGCGGGGATCGATCGATCCGATTTTGTAGATCGTTGCGATCAAGGTGATGTTGTCAACGATTGTGGTCCTTCATTGATTTTGAAATTGAAAAAGGAGATTCGAGGAGGACGTTGCCTCAAGCGGATGAATTCCTCTTCGAAGCGCACCTGAGAGATGATGCAGGTGACTGCGTCCGTCCCGTGATCCGCGTGAGTCGCGTGCGTATAAAAGCGTCGATGGTCTTCGAGATCGGGAATCAGTCGATCGAGCCTGCCGGAGCGAACATGATCGAGGTAAGGGATACCTGCGACAAGGACATTACTGTTAACGCGATAGATTTTTAATAAGGCTCCGAAAAATGCAGTTTCTTCCTTAGCACTCGAGTTAGAGTCACCACTAAATATTGCTGCACTGTTCTAAAAATTTACAATATTGTTTACACGATTAAATATATTGACATCTAATCAATTACTATACATTTAAGTATTATACGAGGTACAATATCAATTTCATATCCATAAAATCAAACGAATCAGACACAATGGAATTATTCTAGATCGGAAGAAATGTTTCATGTTCAAGTTAAGGGTTAAACATTATCAGAGAAAAAATAAATTTCTATTTCACTCCAGTGACATTTATTTTCTTTCGTAATATGTTTAATAAGTTGAAGATAATATAACGGTATTTTTAAATTCTTCTCTAATGTTTTTACCGTTTTAAATCCGCTGTCTGATCATTATTTATACTGAACACGAAAGTATGAAGATCGTAGCAAATCGTAGAACACGGAACTACAAATAAAACACGTAAAGTATGTTAAAGAAAGAAAAGGAATAAACGCGTAAGATCTTTCCTGAAAAAAAGTTCAAATTTTATCATAAATTCCATTGTTATAGCAATGATATTTCCATATATTGTGGCAAGTACATAGAAAATTGATTTAGAATAGATTTGAAAGGAATGAAATACGCGAGGATTGTTTATTGTTTTAAAGTTAAGTGATTTAAATAATTGCAGATCACCGTGCTGCTGTTGGGAGTCTACGGGGTTTTAGCAGCTCCAGACACGCTTCCCATCGGCGGGAACCCCGTGGGAATGGCTATCTCTCCGCTTCCAGGTTCGGCGAACCTGGATGAAAAGGCACTACCGCTTTCAAAATTAGTCCTTAAGGATCAACCTTATTCACCTGAAGGATCGAATCCCCTAAAGCAGACTCGAGAGACTCCGAAACTACCTGGAACGAAGAATCTTTCTGAAAAACGTATTCCTATTATGATTCTCGAAAAATTGTCGCGTCCCGGAGGAATCGAGTTTTGGAACTCGAGCGATTTGCGTGGATAATTCGCCGCGAAACGCGTGGGTTCGAGACGAATGTTGACGGAGCGAGTGTTGAAAGAGAAAATACACACGTACGGATCGAATCACTGTTTTTGAAGTTATTTGATAACCATTTTCAATCGTAATACCATTCCTGATCGTTCCCTACTGTTCCGGATACACGGTTTTTTATAGATAAATGAAAGTTCGGAGTAGGAAAGAAAATAAGTATAATATTATAATAAAGTATAATATAAGTATAATAATATTAATTTGAATTGATTAGTTGGGTGGTTGTTATCTCGGATGGATAATGCAGAGACCTGTGATCACCCTAAAATATCGATGCCGTCGGAAACAGGCGCAGGCGAGCTCTGTCTGAACACGACGGAAGAATCTACTTGACGGGGTAGAGACTATCCTCTTCATTTCTACTGCAGACGTTCAGTATAATCAATGAAAATCTTTCGATTTAATTCGTCATTTAATTTTTTACAGTGAAGTCTTGATCGTACTCTCTTAATCTTACTGTTTTTCAACATAATACATACGTAGTAATTGCTGAAATTATATCTGTATTAATATCCATATAAAAATATAAAAATGAACACAATTATAGACTACTTAATTCTGTCCCATTTGCTTCGATATAAATTCTTTGTCCCTATTCCACAGAATACTGCATATAGCATTTAATTGATAAGAACAATCAAATATTTCAGATCTAGCTGACAATTTATTAATGTCAAGTCTAATAACTTTAACTTTCCATTTGTCTTCAAACTCTTTGATTCTTGCATCCTCTATCGTAGAACTTGACCAAGGTTTAAATCTACAAATCAATATGTTATTAAAGATCATGTAAAATACTTCTGCTGATATATATATTGTATATGGAAATATTAAATTACTTAGTTCCTATTATAATATTAGCAGGCTTTTCCTTGATAGCAGCCATTGTATTCATCAAATAAGGAACATCGTTAAATCCTGAGGCATCGTCGAAACAAAACACAGAACATATTGCGTCGACCTTATCCTTGCAGGCCTAGAAAAATAATTGATCGTGATATTTGCCCCTGTACAATTGGAATATATCCTACCTACAGGCAATATATGATTATATTTCTTAATGCTTGTCTCGGAGGTGTCCCAAAATTGTAGTTTGAATAATACAACTTTATCCCATATCTTAACTGGCCAAAATATATTTGTCTTCTTTATGCCATTTGTTTCTACATAATTACTTGATTCTTGTATACCAGCAAGACGTGCTACAACAGAAGTTTTCCCTACTCCTGATCTACCAACCATAAAAATTTTATAAGTAACTTCCTCGATCGAAGATGGTAGAGGCGGTCTTTCAAGTATACCTTCAACATTATAGCAACATAAATACAGAAGTCAAATCTACCAGATTCGTAGATTGTGTGATCAACGATTTACCATAGAATCTTCTTTTTTTCGACGTGTTTACATAAAAGTGGTGTACCAACGACTCTCCCTCTACCGAATGCAACCAGTTCACATTTATTGCATTCATGATCGACTACAACACGATTAAACAACGGTGTAACAATCTCAGGAATCATTAATGAACATCGAAGGTGGCAGTCAGTATCACAATCTGTATGAAAAAAGAACATGTTTGATTATTAATTAACAAATAGCTCTCTGCAAATAGTTGATCGTATGGATTATGAGAATGGGAAGGATAATATAAAGAACATTGTCT
Source organism: Lasioglossum zephyrum (assembly GCA_028455615.1). Taxonomy (NCBI): domain Eukaryota; kingdom Metazoa; phylum Arthropoda; class Insecta; order Hymenoptera; family Halictidae; genus Lasioglossum; species Lasioglossum zephyrum. The sequence continues at coordinate 12,654,281 of CM052326.1, read as the reverse complement.
CCTCCCTTAAAACATTGACGAATAACCAAACGAACACGCTTTTCCTAGCTTACGTTCATTACGAAATCATTTGAGAACAACAAATAATGAAACCGGTAGCGAATACCATGTATATAGGGTGTTCTGCGATGTAAACAGATAAGCTTTGCCGGCATGTTTAAACTGTTAACAAATGCGAAGAAAAAATATCGTATGCCATGACTTTACATTTAAATATGCTACCATATGCTACCTATATCGTAGAACAGTATCCAATAATTTTAAAGAGTGTAGATCAGATATAATAATCATAGCAATAGGCGCATGAACATTTCAATCCATATCTCGGTAGGAGAGCTGAGTCAGTCTTTTGTTTACGATACTCTTTTTCTCGTAGCCTCTCGATTATATCGGAGAAGTTTTTCGGTTGAATTGGGGAACACCCTGTATATCCGATCCGTTGACCAATCAGCATCAGTCCCGCCTTAAGGTGACCAATAAGATCACTTCTAGGATGTCGATGCAAACGGGGACAAATAATTCCATTAGCAGTGAAGTTGGCGTCGGTTCGAACGAATGCCACATTGACCAATAAAATCCGTTTACAACACGTAACGCGTTGTTTGCAGTTGCGTCGCCATATTGTATATTTAACGCGGGTTTACTGGCGCGTGTATGGGCTTTCTGTAACTTTTCTACCGAATAAAAGCGCGTGGATTAAACAACGGTTGTCGAATATCACGCGCGATGGATCCGGAAAAATTGAAAGTGGTCGAATTAAGGACAGAACTCTCACAGCGCGGACTCGATACGAAAGGCGTCAAGTCAGTGCTCGTTGAAAGACTTCGTAAAGCATTACAAGAGGAAAATGCCAGCCGTAAGTTACGCTTATTCTCTCTACTCGACGCTATCCTGTTGTTTCAACTACGTCCACACGTGGGTTCTTTGTCCCGTAACGATCTCTCGATCCGTTCGCTCCAATGTTGACAAACATTCGAATCAGGTGATAGCTACCATTCCATCGAGTCTTGTCCGACGTCCTTCCACGACTGAACGATCAGTCAAAACGATCGGAACCGTGTCTTTCGCGTCGCTGAGACCGACAAACAGTTCCACCGTACATATTTCTTGTATTCTCGAGAGGTATATACGCGAGAACTTTATATTCTTCTCGCGTGTTTACATATGTTCCTGCGCGCGACGCTTCTTGAAAATTTTCTTTGCAGTCAATCGATAATCTTCTTCTCGAAGTACACTCTAATTGTCTTCGTCATCGTCCGTGTTATTTATCGTAATGTACGAATGAAAAATACACATTTTGTTTTTAACTTTGTCAATGTATTTTTATCGTAGAAGAGGACCAAGGAAAAGGAGATGTCGATGCAGACGATACACACGATACAGCGAACCAAGAGGACGATGAAAAGTCAGAGTCCGCGAAGGTGCCTCAGACGCCGAAGAAATCCAGTAGATTGTCCAAAAATGCTGTGGCAGTAACGCCACGAGAAACTCCTGGAACCAAGAAACGAAGAACTTCCAGGATCTCTTCGTATTCTTCTAGAAAACGAACATCTCCGAAGAAATCAGATCAAAATGATCTGTCCCGCGAATCATCGCCTACAATCTCGGAACCCGCTTTGCAAGATGAACCTGTTATACCGGATGAAATTACCGAGCAAGAAGAACCTATTATACCGGAGGAAACTACCGAGCAAGAGGAAACTGGTTCGCAAGAAGAAAAAACTGATTCCTTAGAAAGAATCGAGGAAGTGGAAGAGAAGGAATCATTGGTGGGCGTGGAAGATAAAAGTGCAGGTGTGAAAGATATGGATGAAAGTGTGCAACTACAAAACACAAAATCACCTGCAAAGTCACCCGCAAAGTCTACTGTTCATGAAAACGTGTCTCCGAAGAAACCTACAGTTCACGAAAATGTGTCTCCGAAGAAATCTACAGTTCACGAAAATGTGTCTCCGAAGAAATCTACTGTTCACGAAAATGTATCTCCAAAGAAGTCGACTGTCAATGAAAATTTATCTCCAAAGAAGTCTATTATCAATGAGAATTTGTCCCCAAAAAAGTCTCCCGTGAAAGAATATGTGTCTCCGAAGAAGGCACATGAAGCCAGAGGTGAAATAGATAAACTGCAACAGCATGCAGTGGTTACTTTGGTAAGAGAACCAGTAGAAAATAAAGAGATTTCGAAAGAGAGCAAGCGTAGCGAAGCAAATGTAATAAAACAAGATGAATCGAAAGCAGTTGTAGAAGAAAGTAAGATAGACGATGTTAAAGAGGACATCGTCGAAAGTGGCAAAATGGATGTAGAAACAACAGATAATGTGGAAACCGTAGAACCTATTAGTGACGTTAAGACTAGCGACATTCCTGAAGCAGAAGCAGACGATTTGATCAAACAAGGACAAAATGCTGATGAGAATGAAAATGATGAATCAAAACCCGACGATGTATCGATGGAAGATCAAAATGTTTTATCAGGTGACGAGAAGATAATGGACGATATACGTGAGGATAAACTGGAGGAGCAGGTATGGGTCAATTATTCTCTTCCAACAGTATTATTTTTAGTACAATTCTGTTTTATAAATTATTAATCTACTGTCTTCATTTACGTGTAAAGGATATAGAAATGGAGGAAGCGAAAGCCGACGAGGATGCAGACGAAGATGTAGATTTGAAGGAACAAGATAAGGATGATACCGAAGTGGGCAGGAAAAGGAAACGATCGCCCAGTCCTTCGGAAGAGCGCGAATATTCACCAGCAACTGAGATCGTTGAAAACGAACCCGAAATCGACGAAACTGCTTTGACTTTATCTTGGTGTAAGTTTTCATTAAAATTATGTTACGTGGACACGACGATGTAACTGAATTCTCTACTTTCAGATGATTCGGATTTAAATCTCGTTATCGACAAGGAAGGGTTTTTTACTGCTACGCCTATGCACAACGATGGTTTTTCGCACATGTGGGCTGGAGCTAGAGCTTCGTACGGTTTTCTACACGGCAAAGTTTATTACGAGGCGAAAATAGTAGATCTTTGTCCTATTGATACAGAAAACGAAGAGACCCCATACATACTTAGAGTGGGGTGGTCTACTCCGTATACGTCGATGCAATTGGGAGAAGAAATATTCAGTTTCGGTTACAGCAGTATCGGGAAAAAATTGACGAACAATCAGTTCGAAGACTACGGGCTTCAGTTTGGTAAGGACGATGTTGTAGGATGTTACCTTGACGCAACGTCCGAGGATAACATCGTTTTATCGTATACCGTGAATGGGAAAGAGCAAGGAACTGCATTCAACATTACGAAATCAGAATTATGCGACAAAGCATTGTTTCCTCATATCTTGAGTAAGAACTGTAGCTTCGCCTGCAACTTCGGTCAAGAAAATCCATGGGCCGAAGAAGTTTTAGAGGGTTACACGTCGATCGGCAATATGGATTCTCAGTCCAAGATTCCCGGTCCGCGCAGACCAACCAAGAAAGAGGAATGCGAAGTGATAATGATGTGTGGATTACCCGCCTGTGGGAAAACAACTTGGGCAACGAAACACGCGGCTGGACAGCCTTACAAAATGTACAATATTCTAGGGCTTGGTAGTTTAATCGACAAAATCAAAGTGCGTACTTTAAACCGCTCGGTAAACGCACATGAATTTGTAACAAGTTTTTTATTTCGATGATATTGTTTCAGGACTCGGACTTATCCCACAAAGAGAACAACAATGATCAATGGGAGGTCCTTATTGACAAGTGTACGCGCGTATTAGATAAATTATTGGAACTAGCTCCAACTAGAAGGCGCAATTACATACTGGATCAGGTATATATCGGACGTTGTACTTTTCGATTTTTCAAAACACATAATTTCATATCTTATTCAATCGTGTCACAGACAAATGTATACCCTTCCGCACAAAGACGTAAAATGAAGACTTTCGGTGGATACCAGAGAAAAGCGATAGTATTGGTGCCATCCGAAGAGGAATACAAATCACGAGTTGCTAAGCACAAACCGGTTGAGGGCAAGGAACCGACCGAATCTATGCTGATGGAAATGAAAGGTTTGTTTGAAACTAAGATACTTATGTATGTTCTTTTACATATTTCATCTTACACGGCGTGTGTGTATGGTTTTAGCAAACTTCAGAGCTCCGGCCATCGGCGAATATTTCGACGCAATCGATTGGATCGAGCTCAATCGCGAAGAGGGTGATAAACTTATAGGAAAATACAACAAAGAAGCGAAAGAAGCTGGTTATGGATTGCAACAGAGTAAACGTCCACGACTCGAGTCAAGACCAGAGAATTCTCGAGATAATCGCAGCACGCGACACAACCGCGACAACCGTGAATATCGTGATAGACGGAGCAATAATTGTAAGTATCGTTAGAAGAATATGGTAATGCAAGAAAGGAGAAATAATCTAAAGAGACGATGCCTACAGATCCCGAGAGGAATCGGAATGCAGGCTGGAGAGGCGGTAACAATATAGCCTGGAGAGACAGACCTCAAAGGAGTGGTCATATGAGGCATGGCGGAGGCTATCGTCCACCGGTACAATGGAGAGGACGAGGAGCACCCATACCACTTGTACATCGTGGAATGGACAGAAGAGGCGGCAATATGGATAGAAGAATGGGAAACGACAGAGGTCGAGCACTGGGATCCCGCCAGGGTGGTTGGGCTCCAGCTGGGTAATTCAAATTCCGGATCTTTTATTTTTTTCCGTTTAAAAATGCCAATTGTATAATGTAGTTTGTTTGTTTTTTTTTTCTTTTCAGAAATTATTCAGGTTCACAGCAATCGTGGAATCAACAAGGCACTTGGTCGAGTGGACAGGGTAGCCAAGGATGGGGACAGAATAACTGGGGTCAGCCTTGGGGAGGAAGCTGGAAGAGCTACGGACAGAGCTCGTACAATCAACAAGGTTACGGTAACGGAAGCTGGAACAGTTGGAATCAGCAGTATTATAATCAGTATTGGGGCCAACAACAACAGCAGCCGCAGCAACAGCAACAACAACTGCAAGGCAGTCAGACAACCGCAAGCGGTGATCAAACTGTGAACAAACAATAATCCACCGTGATAAACGTCACAAGAGTGGAACAGTGAGGTATTGTGAATGGCTGTAATTTTATTCTCGTTTAAGTAATTTCTCGGTACTAAGTCAAACGATATGATACGTGTAAAATAGTTGACGAAAAATGAAAGGAGAGAGAATGGAACGTTGCGGGAGAAATATTTTTGTTTTCCAAAAAGAAGTTGATTCGCGGGATGTGTAATATTCTTAACACTATTTCGGTTTAATTTTGCAGGCAAACACAGTGGATAATGTAAAAACTGCTTTAGCTGGTGATTCCACAGTAGGATATAGTCTCCCTCAAAAACATCGGGGATATATGAAAACAAATATACACCTCGTCCTCGAGTGTCGTCATTACCACACATTGGTTTTGATCACACACACGCAGATAAATGGACAAACTTTTCCACGACAATATATTCACGATGTTCTGTTCGTATATCGTATACGATATACAGATTCCAAAGTTATTACGGTCTCTCATGATTCAAGCAACAATCTAGATTTGTCGCGTGAAAGGCACCGTTACACATGCACCGTCAAACTGATTTGCATTGGGAAATGCAATACATATAAAGAATGAATTGTAAGCATTATGTAATTGTAACTCATGATTGATTTTTATTTTGGAAGAGAAAGTTTTCGTTGCGACGGAAATCTCGATTACGTACGTAATAATTTTTTGAACGAACAAAAGGGGGTAAAAGGAGTAATGCTACGGACACAACGTTTAAACGTAAGTTGATTGGTACGATAGAGGGACATTGTGCTATGGCGAGGAAGATTTTTAAATAGTTGAAATTTTAACTGTTCTTTTAATAAAATTTTTGTCGTTTCATGAGTCGTACACACAATAACATAAACGTCATAAACGTAGGATTTTCCTATTTCTGTTTTAACAACCGATGTTGTAGCATCATTCCCTTAAAAGATATTTTACTGTATTTGGATGAAACAAACACTCTGTACAGTATAACGTCTTGTAACGTTTTTGAACGATGGGACCTGTTAAGAGAAATACATGCATCGCGCATGTATGCTATATACGATTAACATGAAAAAGATTTAAATACTTGCAACGGTATATCGCTCTCGGAAAAGAATTGTGTAAATATGTACAGATTTTCAAACGTATTGCACGGAACGTTTATTGGAAATCTATTTATACATATATTAAGCGAAGTACCATGTAATGAGAGGGGAAAAAGAAAAAAATGAAACAGATCTAGGTTCTCGACAACATATGAGAGTGATATTGTATATGATTTTGTCTTATCTTTCTATATTAATGACAGTGTTGTACAAAAAAAGAGAATATCGTGTCACGAATAAATTATTAGACTTGATTTTTATTTATCCGCGTTTTATTAAACGAGGTCGAATTTGCAACGTTCACCAGAATATGCTTCGCGCTTTTGAATTGAGAATTCTATTTTATAACTGTGTGTCATGTTGCTCCATGATAAAAAAAAATATGCGTTCATTACCCAACACACTTTCTCCTTCGTCATCCTTTTTTCCTCCTTTTTGGCAAACCTGTATACTGTTGTCACGTATATTATCCACCCCCACCCCCCTTACCGATTTCATTCTATTTTAATAACTACCGGTTACCCGTTGGAATGAACCCAGTTACCAGCACATAGTACCTATCTTTTTATATTTTTTTTTTCTTTGGATTCTAACGAAAAAAATCGTTCGCTCATAGATACAGGATGATTGTCTTTTACCTCCTTTTTTAAAATCTTGTGTACAACGTATGAGACTTCGAATTAAGGTACCTTTTAGAATTGTAAAACTGCATGAATTGCATTCCTGGCAAAATGTATTCGATCAAACAAGTTTAAGATAAAATTGGACTTTCGTGTTTGCCTTCGCGTTGTGGCAATTTATAAATCTTTTCTCAAAGTAAAAAGCGGATCATGGTAGAGATTGTAAAAAAATACTACTTTTAAACGATGTCTGGCGAGATGAACAGGTCTCGCGATCGTTTCGTACTTTATTGTTCTGTTTTTCTTTTTTTGTATATATAAGCCAATATATTTATTTACGTATTGTTTTCTGTCCCGATATGTGGTCAGACTTTTTCTTTTTTATCAGATGTTCAGATTGTTCGATGAAATATTTTTTGCCAAGGGTGGAGAGCACGAAGAGGATGTGGTAGAAAGTAAGAGAGATATGCAGAGTATAATTACCACGATTCGAAGTCGGCCACGATCAAAGTGTACTACGTCACGAATCGCGAGCTAATGAACAAAATTCGTTTATATTTTCTCTTCCGGTCGAATATATAGAATAAGAGTATCAGCAAATCAATATTCGTAATCGGAGAATTTACTTGTTGACAAAAGTGTACAAACTTAAATCGTAAAAATAAAAAATATCTTCTATTTATTTGGAGTTTAAACTATTTACAACCCAGATCGGATCAGCGCTATTACCCACTAGAAATATCCTGTAACAGTAATTCAGTCTTCACGCATACTTAACGTAAATCGTCAACGACAACCGCCGCCTTTGTTGGTCTACAGACGAGAATTTGTAAATTAATTCAACATGATTTACACATGAACACGTTGCAATTTATCCGACAATATTTGTAACGCATTCTTGGAATCGCACGGACATTTTTGATCGAAGGAGATTGAACTGTGTGGAACTGGCTTAACTACTAATGTACTTTATATTTGACGAAGAAGCTGTATAGGTTCTATTATCGCGTGAAAACTATCGGATAACGTTTCGAAACAATGTTTTACTCGGCAAATGTAGAGAACTGTATACTGATTGAACATAACGATATCGAGACAGGTGATAGTTTCTTGTTAGAGATTCTATAAGAGACAAGAATGCAGTGTTAAATGAAATACGTAATTGAAACGATTCGTGTAGTTTCGCTGAAGGACCAAATCGTGAATTTCTGCTCAAGTACAAAGATGTAAGTAATACTCTTCTTTCGAAGCGCGGAAACTAATCGTAGAAAGTGTTATTGCAGTACCATTTCTATGCGACAAAACATCTCGGATACAGTGCAGAGAAATGAGAAAAAAAATAAGAAAAAAAGAACCATGGTGTAAAACAAGACTTATACGTATTAAATAGCGTTTAATTGTATTGTATTTACTAACTGCATAATGTAATAATAAATACGAAATCCTGCGTATATTCGTCGTTATAGCAACGATTAGCTATGTTCGATCCGCGATCAATAATAAATTAAATATGTTAGTAGAGTTTTATCTATTAATTTAAAAACCTATATATATATTACACTTAATTCAAATAACACTGGGCTTATGAAAAATATATAATGGTACTTTTTGTGCAATAAAGCCTCGCATGTACTCGATTTCGTTCTTGTCGGTCTATAATCCACTCCTTTACATGCGGGTGTGTGATTTATACACTCGCGCACGTGTCTCTCGCTGGCCGACGATCCTTCGATCGATAGCCAACGTATAATTTGTACACTTCAGTGTATCTGTTATTCGTTAAGAAAGAAATTTACAAATACTTTTATACAATTCCGCGATTCTAATTATATTAGAATTCTACGAGTAACAGTTCTTGTTAGATCGAATTTGTTTCAAAGACACGCGTCGTCTCGCGTTACGGGACCTGATTCTCGATCCAAGTCGATCCGTTTTACGAAAACAAATCAGCTCCTATATAGAGAAGATACTTACAATCTTGACGCGGCACAACAGTTAAAATACTCTGAAAGACAATCGCGGATTATCTTCTTCCCGGATGTCGCGACGCGGTACCAGCGCGAAACGGAAAAGGCTAATCCGCGATTGCGTAAACGATAATGCTAGGAAACTGTAAAAGATTTCGATTACATCTATAGCCGCCTGAAATTTTCTACAGCTTCGCGCGCGCGTGTAAAAACAACATATAAAAAGATCCTGATCGTTGCGAGTCCTCCGCGGAGGAATAGCGCAGCATTCGGGTACACGATTAAATATGATACGAATGGACGGGTCGCATTAATAGTGCAAGAAGAAGGGAACGCGAAACTTTCTCGCAGTCTGCCCCATGAAACGGATCGAATGGAATCAATTGAACTCACGACGAAGCAGAACTTTCTGAGTACAGACATCTCTGTAAAGGGGTTAACAATGGTAGTACGCATCACGTAGTACGAATGTCGATTAATGCCGCATTATCGTTGCTGTATAATCCAATGTCACGGATTTAATCCACCAGGCCTTTTACGGTTCCGTCTATTCCTCTCCAACAAGAACGACAAATCCAACGGATCCTTCTTGTTCGGCATTTTTTGCAGCAAGCCGATTAAAATATTGTTTAACCTTCGCCTTTGCTCTTCTCTCTGCGAAGAAGAATTCGCACGCGATATTTATCCGGAAGAGAAAACAAGAAAATAATTGAATAATTACCTGAGCGTACGACGTCGCCGGTGTAGAGATAGATAAGATTTCATTCGATCGTCGTCTACCCTTGCTCGTAGAAGATTTCAGCTGATCCTTGCCGTGCGTTTTCGAGCTATCACTCGACTCCGACTTTTGATTAGAGTCGAGATCCTGGCTGTTTATTTTCTTTTTGTCTTTGCTCATTTTACTTCCAACCTGTATCCCTTCGAGACTGTGAGGCTGTAACATTTTAGCGAGCATTAAATTTCACTTTTTGCTGGTTTTACGATACGTATTTATGGAGGAGAGTGTACATTGTAGTTGCGATACTCACCAAATACGTTCGATAGTGTTTAATGCGTTGCGGGAACGTTTCGAATGCGTATGGTTTCGTGCAGACTTGATGCCTAGCTCTGGCTACCTTGGTGAAGAGGCGAGCAGCTCGATCGACGCGATACTCGCACACGTATGTGTGTTCTGGCGTGGATCCAACTGGTCGGCCTGTGTTTCAAAGGAGAATGGATGGAAAAATGTGCGACAACATTATTAACTTTTAATTTCTCGCACAGAGTATTTACAATCTCAAAACTTTAAATTGGGAAATAACGATAAGTACCTTTGCAATAGGTATGAGGATCGAGGACCCAACAACGTTCAGCAACCAAATCGCACGGTACCGCTTCGTAGAGCGGAGCGCAAACGACCTCGTTTTCATAGAATTTTCGAGTGGGTTCGTGGTAAGTTTCATGAGGTCTCAAATAGTGGTGGCCGAAGACGAATCTTTCTCCTCTGTAAGAGCAAAACGATGTGAACATCTGTACGAATCTACGATAACTAAATTCCGAAGGAACGTTCTTACTCTGTGTTCTTCCAGAGCCGCTCGATTCTGAAGATGTCCATTTGCTCGTAATCAGGTTTTTGAATGGTTTTGTACGTATGTTTCTCCGGCGTATCTCTCAACACGTACACCGTGTCTCCTTGCCTGAGCTGCAGATCGCCGCGCATCAAAGTGACATAGTGTTTCTTGCCTTCCTCCTCTTCGTCTCCTTCCAAAGGTATCTCCAGATCAACGGGGCGCGGTTGGCATCTCTCGCACAGGTACGACTCGATGCTGGTGTCGGCTTTCACGCAATCACAGTGCTGCCACACCAGACAACGCTCGCACTGAATCATCAAACCTTCGTCCCTGTGTAGAAAAGTATTTTCTATGTAGTAAAATGTTCTTAGTAGCTTATTCATTCTGAGCTCACCTGTGCAATCCGCATATACACCTAATAACATCTTCCTCCCCAGCAGTGGATCCTCTAGGTGGTAAAAATCCTTGAGAAGGAGGACAGCCTATGGCCTCCGTTATCGCATTCACGAAATCAGGCTTGCTTCCAAGATACAATTTTCTCAATCTGGCCGCGGCGATGCCCAACTCGGAGGTTCTTCCGAAAAACCGGACATTATTGTCGAAGAGCTTGATCATGTCGTGATCGAAGTGCTCGGCGGTTTTGTAGTGGCCTGTTCCGATGCATTGGTCGATCGTGGTTAAGTCTATGGGGTCCGATATCTTCTCATAATAATCCGGTAATTTTCTTTTCGAGGGCAAAGTTATGAAAGGCGAGCACAACAGTTGGCCGTTCTCGTCGTTAGCCGTTGCCACGACACTGTACAGGTCTTTCAACACCTGAAAAATGAAAAAAATGTAAACGGTTCTGTACCGAACACGACTACAAGACAGATTTGTCGAAGACGATTTATTTACCTTCGCAAGCTTCGCAGTTTTATGCACCTCCGGATCGTCTTGCGCTTGTGCCAACCTCCTCGTTCTCACTGTTCGCGTGTTGGTATTGGTCAGAGCGGTTAATTGCGAGAAGAACGCGTCCGATTGTATCTTCGCGTCGCCGGGACTCTTCTCTTTGAAGGTACCCGCGTTACCGAACTTTGTCTTGCCATTTTGCATTTGTACTTGATTCACCGACGACTTCACCCGTCTCACCTTCTCCAAGTTCCGCAACAGGAAGCAGTGATGCTGTTGCGCAAAACAACGTTGCTGGTGAGACATTGGCTTCAACGCGGGAGCATGCAACAGACTCGAGTCGCCGACTTTTCGCGATTTACAGATGCCTTTCGAGTTAACGGACTGCACCGCGTTCGATTTCCGCACGTTCTTCCTCGGTCTGCCGACCGACCGTCTCTCCGTCGGTTCTAATTGAGATGGGAGGGGAACAACTGTCTTTGGAACCCTTTGACTCTTTCCACCTGCGAAATAGAATAGTATTTTCAGTTCGGTCAAAGAATTGCTAATACGATAAACGTTTCTCGTTTCGATCGAATCTAAGTCTCATTACCTATTACGCCCCTGCAGGCACTGCTACCACACCTACACTCCTGCCCCTCGGATGGGTTGAACAACGCGAAATTGTAATCGTAAGTCAACTCTTCCCCCGGCTTGATATCCCTGGATGCGAACAACGCCATACGCGGATGTCCGTGGACACTCCACTTCTGCATCTCACAGTTAGGCTCGCAAGAATGATTCACGAAGCGTCCGTCGCCTCCCATCCGATGACCATCGATCACCAGACCACCGTCGAGATGCAGGCAATAATGATGAGTGTCGTTTGCATACCTGAAACGATTTTACATTCTCTATACTCTGGCTAACGGTTCGTGTATGTATTAGGTTCGGGGGAAAGTTCTGTCGTATTTACAAGCAAAATTATCTGCTTATATCAAATGCGACAGAACTTTTCCTCCAAACCGGTAGTAGCTGGCACACTATATTTTCTGTTTACATACCTAGTCGCCATTCTAGACTTAAACTCCCTCTCGGACACAACCTCTCCCACGTACTCTAGGATGAAAACCCCGGATTTGATGGCTTGCTGAGTCCTCACTCCCCAACCTTTATCCTCCGTCATGAACTTTTGCAAACCAGGCGCCCACTCGTGCTTCTGAATCTTCTGGTTCTCGCATTTCTCCCCGCATGGGCATAGCTGCGGGGAACATTCGCTCAGGACCATACGATTGATGCAGTCGTCGCCGCAGCCACTTTCCGGTTTGCATTCGCATGCTTGAGCCTCGTAAAGCGTAGTCGGTTTCACGTCGTAATAAACGTTCATACGAATTTTCCTGCGGGAAAGAAGAAGATATGAATGAATGAATGCTTGATCAAGATAGCTTGAAACAATGATAATAATCGTCAATGATCTTACTTGTAATTCCACGATGGTACCGATTCTCTGCCAGGCGTTCTGGACTGTTGTGTGTGCAACCACCACAAATCGTACCGCAACTGGAACGACATTTTTCTCTGACGCAGGAACTTGCCGCACTGATACGAAGCCGATAGAAGAACAGCGGAGGCAGCATCGTTCGCATCGCCAACTATTTTGTTCTTTCCAGCAGCCTCCACAGTTCCACTGGCACCGCTCCTCGTCTTCGACTCGGACTCCTTGCCGAAATCTTGCAGCACACCGCCTTGCAGATATCGTTTTTTCCATCGAGATTGTTTCTTTCTGGTGTGCGTCGCGTTCGGGTGTTTTCCGGCTTCGAGAACATTATTGTTCGACGAGTTATCATTCTCAGTATCGTAGCCCGAGCTGCGCAGACGCTTCACGTTTCTGGGCGCCAGGGTGCAAGGGCTTGCGGAACCGCGCCGCTTTTTCTGATTTCCATTCAACGGTGCAGAGTGCTCGGTCTTGATATTCGTCTGAGAGGCAGCTCGTTCAGGAGGATGCTTCGAGTTCTCTTCCAGGGCTTCCGCGACGGCGCAACGTTGCTGTTGCTGAGCCGCCTCGTACCTTTCCAGAGACTCCTCCAGGGGCGCGTTTTCGTCGTATGTCCTCAGATCCTGGATCTTCTCGAACTTGACTGGACAGAACTTCTGCGCGGCGTTCTCTTCGTTGTCAGCTTCCACCAAGTCCTTCCTCACCCTCAGCTGACCAGCGCGAGACTCGGTCACTTCGTTCGCGCAAGCGCGGGAAGATCCCTCTCGTTTCGTCGAATCGGAGCCCTCCAAGCCGAATTTGTCTGACACCGTTTTTCCGGCGTCAGCGCGCTTGTCAAGATTCTCCCCGGACGCGATTTCTTGCAACTCCGCGCTCAACACGGTCGGTTTGCTCTCTTCAACGGTGTCCTCGATACCTTCTTTGGACGAGCTCCGGTCGCCATCCAGATCCGCGTCCAGGTCCGCGTTGTCGTCGCTGGTCAGAGTGGCTTTCGTCGCCGTACCAGTCGACGTCTCGCTCGCGCTCAATGATCTTTTCTTTTTCTTTCTCTTCTTCAGCGTCGGGAAGCCGGTGCGATTGATCGCCTTGCGTCGTCTCATCTTCTTCTTGGTGAGCACCAATGCGGCGGCTGCTGCCGAGCTTAACGGGTTTGGAAGGTTCGGTGCAACGTTGTCCCGTGGCGGTTTGCTTTCTCCAGCGGTCTCGCCGTCCTCGTAGCTCTCGGTCGCATTGAACTCCGCTGAATCCGTCTTGATATTCTTCTCCAAACGGACGTGCTCCGACGAGGACTGCTCGTGCTTCTCCGGCTTCTCCGTCGCTTGGCTTTTGTCGGACTTGATCGACTTCTCGGTGATCGTTTTCTCACTCTTCCCGCAGCTTTTCTCGGCAGCGTGGCCCTTCTTCAACTCGCCAACACATTTCTCCGTTTTCTCGACCTTCCCCTCGACCCTCTCCGACTTCTCGGCTCTTTCCGAATGGCCGCTCTCGACCGGGAGCTTCGTCACCGTGACCCGAAGATCCTTGACAATCTTTTTCTTCCGTCGCGGCTGTATGTCTGCTTGGCTGAGCGGTTTCTCGTCCAGCGCCTCCAACGAGGCTGTCGCCGATTTATCGGGGCTCGAGCTCTCCGCGTCCCTGTGTCTTTTCTTCGGAGTGACCGGTACAGCGTCTTCTTGAGAAGAGGAAGCGGAACTGCCGCCCCCGTATCTCGTGATCGTAGCCTCGATTGCTTCCTCTATGTGACTTTCGGTGCAGTTACCCTCGTTAGCGGTCGGATCGCTGGAACTCCCGTTCGAACTCTGAGAGCTGTGAGGACTTGATACGTGATAGTGCCTCTTCTTCAAGGGCAACCTCTGCTCGTTCGGATTCGAGTTCGCGGTCGCGTTCACGCCGCTCTTCGAGTCAGTTCCCGCCGGTATCTTTTCCTTCTTCGAGCGCCTCTTTAGCTTCTGGTCGTCGCTCAACGCGACGTCGCCTTTCCTCTTTTTCGTTAGCTTCTTCACTCGGAAGATCTGTGGCAGCTCGGAGTAACCGACGCTTGCGTTATTCCGGCCCAAACTGCACGATCTGGCAAACTCCTCGATCAGTTTTTCTAGCTCCTGGATGATGCACGGGTCGATCCGAATCGGAGTCTTCGGAGGATTCAACGGCAATCGCCGCCGGTGCTTGTGGTGGTGATGATGATGCTTGTGGCAATGGTTGTGTATAGGTTGCGTAGCCTTGTCGCATTTATTGCTCGGTCGTTCCACCTTCTCCGACTTGAGCACCTGTCCGACCGGCAATGAGATCAGAGTTTGGACCCCGACACCGTTTGTTTCGAACGAGGCGGACGACGTTCTTTTGCTGTTCTTGTTTTCCTTTAAAACTCGTCGCGTTACCGGCGCGACGTTCTTCTTTAGCAGGTTCTGTCTCTTCGACGACGGGCCAGAGTTACTTCTGTTCTCCTTTAGACTTCTTCTACCGGAGTTGATCGTCTTCCTATCGGTTGCTATCCTCTCGCAAGAAGACTGCTTCTGTCGGCGCAACGGCGTCGTAGACTTGTTACCCGGGCCGGGCTTGTCTTTCCTCATCTTCTTGCACATCCTACCGTCGCACTGTCTCGCATTCTTTCCGTACTTACTCGTTACAGTTCTACTTAGGCACTTGACGCGCGTGGAGGAACTCGCGTTGTTCCTCTTTCCGCTTATCCTCCCCTGCGAAAATTGTTTCGAAACGTTACAGTTACGTTTCTTCTGGCAAACCCCAGAAGGCTTCTCCTTCGACTTTTTTGCTGATTCGCTGGTCTCTTCCTCCTTCTGGTCTCGGGCCGCACCACTTGTCTTGTGCAGCACCGACTTTGATTTTCCCCTTTTACTCGGCTCTTCCTTCTGAGGCTTTTGCTGTGGCGTTACCTCTTTTTTCTCGTTCTTCTCCACTTTCTCCATCCTTTCTATCTTCTCGATCTTCTCGACTATTTCCGGCTTGAGCCTCGGCCTGCCCGGACCTCGCGGTTGCGCCGATACTGTTTTCGCCGGTCGACCAGGCTTTCGTTTCGGTGGATACAAAACCCGATCCACGTTTACTGCTGGCTTCGGGACAACGGCTTGGATCGGTGACTGCGTCGGAGCTGGTGGACTCACGGGACTGATTGCCAAGTGCAGCGGACTGTTGTCCACCGACTGGATTCCAGAGTCCGGGGACACGTTCGAAGCGCAAGGATACTCCGGATCGTTTAGCTTTTTGCTCGCTTTGCTCCGTCTCTTCCGCGGTTCCGACAACAAAGCCGTTTTCTCGACGAACTGCTGCAATAAAGTCGAACTATACACAGGTACAGGATTCTGATCGCCGTTCTCACTCGTATCCGAGTCAGCTCCGAGCGACATTCGTTCTATAGCTTTCGATACCAGCCGACCGCTTTCCGAATCCTCGAATCCGTCGAACGGAGCGTCCTCGTGCTCTTGATCCGGCAGGATAGCCGCTAGATCCTCTTGGTTTATCTCCTGTAGCGGAGGATGTTGTTGCTGCTGCTGGGGTTGTTGCGGTTGTTGTTCCTGCTGATGTGGCTGCTGTTGTTGTTGCTGTTGTTGCGGCTGCTGTTCCTTCTGCGAATTATTCGGCGATGGCAAGCGACCCTCCGACGAGTCTGAATCGTCGCTGCTGCATTCCGACGACTAAACAGAAAATTAAGAAATTGTCGACACTAGCCGGTCGCACTCGAGCCGCGTTCTATCGAAATAAAATTGTTTACCTTCGCCTCGCAATTAGTTTTCGATTTTTTCGTTAAGCTCCTTCTGGTTTTGTCACAGCGCGTCTTTTCCACGTCCTCTTTCTTCGGTCCTTTCATAGTGATCTTTAATTTAAGCGCACCCTGCAACGTGAGCGACAGTTATTTTATGGTAGATTCGTTTACAAGCTGATTCGTGTTCCGATCGTACCGATTCGAAATTGGCTTCTTGAATGGAGAACGTTTGTTCGCTATGCTCAGACGTGCAATCCGAATTTGAACCTGTATCTTCCTCTTCTTCGTCACCGCTACTCTCGTCGTCTGAGTCCGAATTCGAATCTGAATAAGAGCAACTGCCTTCGGTGCCACCAGAACTCTCGTCCTCGGAATCTGAATCTTCTTCGGAGTCGATAGAATGTGTTCCTGCGCAAAACAAATATTTGTAGAAGAAACCCCCGAGCAGGTAAAGTTGCAAACAAGAAAATTCATAAAGCAAACAGTTTAATACCATTAGGTTCAGTGGTTGGATCCCAGCTACCTCCACCTTTTATGGCATCCATGTCAACGGTTGAAGGAAGTTCTCTTTCCTGCTCCCCATCGTTTTCTTCCCAGTTCCAGGTCTGTAGTTCTAACTCCGAAGGATGGTGAATGACAGCGCTCCATCCTGAATCACCGGACATTTTTTGGCTTATCTAACATCCAATAGAATCCAATAGAATACCATTCCTTATGATTTTGTTGATTGATCGACTTCTTCGGTATTCTCATAAACCATGTCCGTCTTAAAGCGTACGACAGTTAAACATTATACATATCGGTAACGCTCCCATGTTCGTTTATTCATGTCCGATGGTCCACGAGAGTGTGTTTACACTGTATTCATAATTATATATAGCTGTAACAGCAAACGCAAACAGGTTCCCTTGTAGAAACAACTTTGGCGGACGTAGACAACTTGTTATTGCGTACAGGTAGGACAGTAATGGAAGTAAATGCAAGCGATACTCCCAGGTAACGATACAAGAAGATAATAAACCCAGCAACGCAACTTAACCTGGAATCTGGTACTATCTATCGGTTCTCCATTCGTGCTAGATTCGAAAAAAAATTAAAAATATCTAAAAGATTTGGATCTTAGTTAACCCAGATGGGTTTATTCCTCTGTTGTGCCATTACCGGGGAGTGCAGATTCGGCCAAAGCTGAAAAAGAGAGCACAAGGTTGCTGTCATCGAAGTTTCCAAATCTTTGAAACTCTTTACTGACCGGATTAGCATAATATTTCGAAGAAACAGAAACAGATGTTCGATCGGTATTCGGGTGTTAAGGTGTTCCAATTTGATCAAACAGTTCCACCGTTTCGCACACGAGTGGGAGACGAGCGAGTGTTTCGAAGCGCGGGAGATCGTTTACGTATAACCTCGTCGAAGGTACGACCATCGACGGAGCGTAGTCATGACCGTTGGAAAGCGGACGAGCTTTTCCCACGGTCGAATAGTTCGCTCCGAAAATGATTCGTAACGATCAGAGACACCGTCACCGTGGATCTGTTACGCGTCGTTGGTACGTCGATGCGCGCGTATTTCGGGTACACGCGCGTCACTTTTGTGTACGCGCAAACAGCAGCGACGATGGCAACGGTAACGTAACACGAATACACGCGTAAACGGCACACGAGGCGGTGCGGGAGACCAACGAATTTTATCCAAAACCGATCGTTCTGTTTACATCGTCGATGAAGCGTACAGAGATCTCTCGAGAGTAAAAAGGAAAGGGGGCAACGGAGACGGGGATAGACGGAGAAAGAGAGAGAAAGATAACGCGAGAAAGGAGCACAGGGAAACAGTTGAACGGACAGAGAGAAAGAGAGGACGTGAGAAAGACAGCGTAAGAGCAAGCAACCGAGAGAAGGGGCACAACGTATTAATGAAAGAGAGGGAAAAAGAGAGAGAAGGAGAGCGGAGCGAAGGGGGAGGAAAGGGTTTCAGATCGTAGAAGTGAAAAAAAAAAATAAAAGGCAAGCACGTTATTGTCGAAGCGAGCGCCTAAAGCGTGGTGAAGAGTGGTGAAGCAAGAAGTAGGTTCGTAACGCGGACAATGACAGACACGATACCCTGGGGCCTCCTCCTCCGCATCTCACGATAACGCGGCCAAGGATCCACAGAATTCTGGATCGACGATTAACCGACGATATTCCTCAAGTTGCTTCGCCACGGACAGCTGTTTCTGTTTCTCGGTCGATGCGCCAGGTGCGTCGGCGACAGAATCCCGTGGAAACTCCCGTGTATTCAAGTAGAACTCAAATTGTCGCGCCATCTAACGTCCAACGTTACCGTTACACATTTGCAGGCGGCTTATATAAAATTGTACTTTTTGTTCCCTTCTAGTTTACAGGTCTTCAAACGCCAGCTCAAATATTGCGCTTGAAGTCGAACCTATTTATAATGCATTGTCAAACATCTTGTATATCAAACGAGAAATATGTATTGGATCTTCGTCAGATATCTCAATTCGTGTTTACTCACCCGCAAGGGAATTTACAATAAAAAAATGTATTCGGTTAACAGGTTTGATTCGATTGCGACCGTATTATCTCGTGTTGTGGTATATCGCAACTGCAATTGAATGCGTCAGAATGATATTCGATAGATCGACGGACCCTGTCCCCTCGCCAACACGAAGTCGATAATCGAACACAACGATAAGTGGAGAAGATTTATATTTTTCACGGCGATTCGCGATTTCCGTGATCGCTTCTGATTGGCGGAGAGCGTAACTGTTCTTCGCGCAAGTTACAGAGGCAGAATGAAATTGCGAACTAAAGTTATAGCGAGGAACAATGAGAAATGATAGATTATAAGAAATTAGGAATTAAGAATTATAGATTATAGATTAAAGAAATAAATAGATTATAGAAATAATTAATTCCTAATTCTTAATTTTAAGGTCATTTGTTAAAATTAGGAAAACAGTGAACAAACTGTTTTTCAGAGGCAAATCACAGCGTGGGTTGACGACCATGATCATGATTCTGCGATCACTAGTTACCGACGCGTACACATTAGGAATCGGTTGTCGAAACACACCGTAGTCTCGTCTCGGTAGGAAACATGGTGCGATGGGGTAAGGTTTAACGTTGAAGTGTCCGCTCTAGGTATGCGCGAATGCATCGAGACAAAGGGTGGTAGGAGTATGGGCTTGGAGTCGGCAATATGGCCGGCCAGATGTGCATAGGCAGGGTGTTGGGGTGGTGTTAGTGTCCTGTGCGTTATTTATGTCGAACTACCGTAAATCCTGCCCGAATCTTGCGTGTTTTCATGGAATCGGTGATATATTGTGCAGAAGCAGGAATACGGCTTGCATGAAGGCATAGCATACGCTCCCAAGTCAGACAAACATGACGTAAGTTCCACGTACGTGACATAGCATTCGAAGAAAAGAGAAGCCCGAGTCTCGATTCCAGTCACTCGGGTTCATGGCTTCGATCACTGTTCCGTTTCGTCCCCGATCGTCGTCCACGCCTGCATGGCTCTGTCCGGTCCGTCATTTCGATTTTCTTCTCGCTCGTTCACATCGATCTTCTCATTTTTCTTCGAGGTTTCGCAACGGCGTTTCGGCGTTTTCGTTTTGCTTCGCGAAAGGGGAAGATCCCTATCCGGTGTAGCATTCGGTTTCCACCGGGGGGTAGGACTTCGATAACGATATCATTTTTCGTCGAACGTTTCCGTTCGCGTTTCCATTTTTTTCTTTATCGTCCCTCGTCCGGTCCCGGGGAATTCTGTCGAGCGTTCTTTTCGATATCGGTCGTTCCACCGGTCGATTTCCATCGATTTTTGGATTGTGTATTATCATATTTATCAACCTTTCGATAAAGCCGATCAACTGACAATGACGCAGACAACCCATACCTGGCTAGTCGCAAACCGGCCACAGACTTTTCTTGCACGCGCTCTGTAAAACTACTTTTTCAATGCATAATGTCGTACAACATTTCGTACCGCAGTTCGTAATAGTCTAGGGACGTGCAAATATTTTTCATTACTTCGCCGATTAATTTGACGTTCGAATGGAATATTATATTTCATCTATAGAATAAACAATTGCAAGATACGTTCTACGCGTTTAAATGTACTCAATAGTACGCGTTATTGTCGTTGAAAAACACAGCGTAGGGGTTGGGTGAGGGTTGGAAAAGAACGTCTATGTCCTCGGAACGACGAATATACAGTCTTTCGATTTATAGTATTGACATTTGATCGAAATATTACGGTGCAACGACGATTGTTTGAATTGGAAACTTCGTGTTCCGAAGTCTCTGCGCGTCTTTCGAAAGCGAAATCGTGCTTCGTCTTCTCGTTGCTCGTCCTGTGTGCTTTTTATGCGGCGTATGCATCGGTTGCAGTTCGTGAACCAGCCAGGCCGGGATGGAAATACAACGCCGAAAAATTGTATGTCACTCGTTTGTTTATGTCCGGCGAAGCGTCCGCTGTTACGCAGGCGCGTGGCATTTCGCAATTATGCTGTCACTTAAAGATTATCTCGGTGATTGCACGACAATTCGGCCGGGTGCTTCCGGTATTCGAAAAAAATTCCCTGTAATCGGTGCTGTCATTGGAATTCCCGATAATATAATCGGGTCTCGATTTCTGATTCACTGATTTCCCGTGCGTCCTCTAGAGGGTGATTCATATCTGGTTCGAACGATTACACGAAATACCTTAGATTACGAGCTTCCATGGCACGCTTCTATCTCTATTGTTGCGATATAACGAGAGGGAGAGGGAGAAAGAGGGAAAGAGTTCCGGGATGTATCATTCGATTACCTCGCGATAGAGCTCGTTGAAGCGTTATCGAAAAAGTTTAACAGAAATTGCTACATCTAGCAGATAAAATAAACAAGCAAGCATCGTTTCATAAACTTGTTGTAATCTTGATCCTCCGAGGCTCTTCGGTCTACCGACTTCGAGACGCGGAGGAGTAGTATTCGATATTTTGTTTGTCAACAATCATGACGCAATGCCTTTCCTTGTATCATTCACGAATTCATTCGTGTTATTGTGCAATGCTTGCATACAATTACAGTTTAGACAGAACCACGCCAGAGCTAGCCCCGCAGTGCGAGGTCATTGTAACATCTTATGAATATGACTCGGTATAACGCGTTAAGTGGGATACTTTCATCTGTTGCGGATCACGCGAAAATACGCCAAACGGATAAGCCACGTATTTCGACAACTGTAAATCAATTTGTCGAGACAAATTCAGTAAATCCCGATGACCCGAAACAACAGCATCCACGCGGGTGGTAATTTCGAATAAAAAAGACATTTAGGTGAACCAATCTGATGTTGTCTTCGTTTAGACTCGATGTCATTTTCAACAAAGAATCTGAGAATTGTTGAAAATCAAATTCTCAGTTGTTGCCAGGAACCGAAATTTTCAGTGAACCGTTCCGAGGAAAACCGTTCCGAGAAACGTTCACCTGTGGAGGGGAAAAGCTAGCGGAAGGAATCGGGATGCGCACGGTTAAAAAAATGGTTGGTGATTCCGCGTATATTACTCGGCTCGTTATCGCAACGCCAGCCCGTTCCTGGCTGGTTGTTGTGGTAGAGGAGGAGGAAGTGGTCAGTATCTTTTCGTATTCCGCTCGGTTCTGTTCTGGTTTCGCGAGCAATCCGTCCAACTCGGCCCGTGGCCCGTGGCACGGTGAAAGTGACATCGAGCGTAACACTGTGCTCGATGGAATCCGCCGGTTCTTCCGCCGTTGCGAGAACACGCGAATCGCTATATCATCCTTGAGGCCGTGCCCTGCCGTGGCCGCGAGAATCGTTTCCTGTGCGAGTTCTTCTTGAGAGCTCTCTCTAACGCACGATGATTTCCGAGCGAAATAGCCGCGATAACCAGCGCTTCATACCGCGACGAGGGGACTACCAATCGTGGTAACGAAATCTCGAAGCCGGTCGCGACTCGAGGACGAATTTTCTAATGGTCCTTTTGTTACCCCCTTATGTTTCAGCGAAGTGAGCATATCGTCCGCTCGTGCGTCGGTAATGGTGTACGACGACGTCAACAAAAAATGGGTGCCGAGCGGCACCTCGTCGGGTCTCTCCAAGGTCCAGTTGTACCATCATCTCGTGAACAACACGTTTCGCGTGGTCGGCAGGAAGCTGCAAGATCACGAGATCGTCATCAACTGCGCGATCCTCAAAGGGCTCAAGTATAATCAAGCGACGGTCACGTTTCACCAATGGAGAGACAACAAGCAAGTGTACGGCCTGAATTTCTCCAGCAAGGATGACGCCGACGCGTTCGCCAGGGCCATGCTGCAGGCGCTCGATGTAAGCTGAACAAAGACAAATACCAGCCTTTGTCGAAGTATATCGTTCTTGGTTCGTTGATTTTTACATTTGTTTCTACAGGTACTCAGCAATGGAAGCAACATATCGAGAAGTCTTGCTCCGGCGGTTGGCTCGACCACGCAACAGCAACCCGTTTTCCAGCAACAACAACAAGGCAACGCTCAATACGACGAAGACATGGGCTACAGGTTGGCAATATTGCAATGTCGCAGAATTTATTGTGTTACGTGACTGAGATTTTCGTTATCGGTTTGCAGAACTATGACCAGGGAGGACGTGGCGATAATTCAGGAACGCAGAATGTCTCAGCAAAGTCAGGGTATTGTATCTATCGCGTTTCACCGTACGGTTAAGTGGAAGTCGCAAGAACCGACCTCGGAACCGTCGTGAAAATACCATTCTCTTTCCAGCAACCGGTAGTCCGAACGCAATATCTCCGAGCTGTCCTCTGGGTAGTCAACAGCAACAACAGCAACAACAACAAACGCCTCAACAACAGCAACAACAACCACCTCAACAAGTTCAAGTGCAACAACCGCAACCACAGCCGCCGCAAATGCAACCATCAGCCCCTCCACTGCCTCAGCAACAGCCGCAACAACAGCAACATCAAACGCAGCAGTCGCAGCAGCCACCGCAACAGCAATCTGGTCACCATAGAACTTCTTCGGCGCCGCCTGCACCGCAACCACAGCAATCCATGATGCAGTCGATTCAGCCGGTCGGCGGTTTAGGGACGGGGGCGGGACAAATGTCGAGCGGCGGTACTCCTCCGGTACCACCTCCACAGCCTCCGATGCCGAGCTCGGTGCCACCGTGTCCGCCGGTGATGATGAACTTTAACGCACCTGTACCGCCGCCTCCGATGATGATGAATCAGTACGCGCAGTCTCCGTCGTCTCAGACGAACTTGCCGAGCCAACCGCAGGCTCAGTCGATCTACGGGAGCGGGCAGGGAAGTCAGTACAACGCCGCTGCGAACAGTAATCAGTACGCGACCGCTTCTGTGGTCGGTCAGAGTCCTTGTCAGTATTCCTCCGGGAATCAGAACAACTTCTACGGTAATAATGGCCAGATCGCCAACACGTACTCGAGCGGACAGCCGGGTCAAACGAGTCAGTATGGCGGTGGAAGCGTCGCCGGCGGTGGAGGCAGTGTAGGTGGCGGTGGAAACCAATACGCGAGTGGGAATTCGATTGGTCAGTACGCCAGTAGTGGAGCAGCAACGACCGGAGGACAGTACGTGGTCGGGGCTGGCGTGAACGTTGGCCAGACAGTACAGAGCCAGTCTCAGTACAGTGTCGTTTCCCAGGCACAGCCACCGTACGGAACCGGTCAAGTGCAAGCCGCGTCGAACGCCACAAATCCCTATGGAACACCCGCGAACTCCGTGAACCAATACAATAGCGGTAGCGCCGGCGGTGGCGGCGGTGCAGCTTCCGCAACTAGTGGAATTCACGGGCCGACAGTTAATTCGAACGTTTACGGACCCGTAGGCAGCGGTGGTCCGCAACCGCCGCCCATGGTACCGTTGACCGGTCCTGCTGCACCTCCACCACCTCCTCCGCCACCCGTGCCAAACGCGAACGCCATCAGCCTTAACCCTCCCGGTTCCACCGGGTCAATGAGTTCCAACAGCAACAATGCGGATCCACCGCCGGACGCCAACTCGTTGGCTGCTGCTCTTCAAGCGGCTCGTTTAAAGAAGAAACAGGTTCGCGCTTGCCTGGATCAGATATTTATATCCAGTTACTTTTTTTCATTTAGTCAGTTTTATATTGAGTTAAAGCATTCTTTGGTTAATTCATGTCGCATGGTTTCAGTCGGCGCAGCAAACCGTGGAGAACAGCAGCGGTTCGAATAGCAACAACAGTGGCAATTCCGGAGGCGGTGGAAATTACGGTACGCTGGGCAGAGGAGGAGGTGGCAGTATGGCTTCCATGATGGACGAGATGGCGAAGACTTTGGCGCGAAGACGAGCCGCCGTCGAGAAGAAACAGCCCGAGCAGCCGCAGGTACATCTTGTCGTTCTCTATTACGATTTAGTAGTATTAATATTAGTATAATGTTTGTCGTGGAAGTTCACGCACTTTGTTTCGCTCCGACAGGAACCGGAAAGCTCGCCCGACAAGAAGTCTTGGGACAAGAACAATTCGTCGAACAATAAATTCTCGAACGGTGCCGAATCGCCGAAATCGGTTCGCAAGAGGTTCGGCTCCGCGTCTGAGGACACTTTGCTGAAAGTTAACGGTGTGAATGACGGAGCCGTACTCACCGCTCAAGAAATGGAGGCGTTCAAAGCGGAGATCATCAAGGAAGTGCGTAAAGAATTCCAGAAGATGAAGCAGGAGATCGTGGACGGTAAGCGACCCGAGTGATCGGATGATTTAACCGTTTTGTGCCGGTCGTAGCGGTCTTCCTTTGTCTTTTCGCTGCAGCGAAGTTACTCATCGTGATTTTCTTCTTGAACGATTCTAGCTGTGAGAGCAGAGCTGAGCAGAAGATAAAGACGCGACGCCGGGCTAGACTCGAAAGCGACAATGGGAGAAGAGAGAGGCAGAGAGCAAAACAGAGAGAGGGAGAGAGAGAACAATGTATCCGCGTAGGTCGGACAACCGAAACGATCGTGTCGATGGCCGCGCGCGCAACACAGGTTTTTTTACTACGTATTCGCGAGAGTGAAGCGGACTTATACCCCGTGTATATCAGGCACGTTCGTGCGTAAGTACATTATTATCTAGCCTAGCATTCTAAGTAAAAACCGTACCCTTTCGTTGTTTACTAGACCGATGGTAAGCGACGTCCCATTATGGATAACAAAACAAACGAAGCAAAAAAAAATAATGAAATCGATTCTAATTCTGCCAATTCGACGCACAACAGACAATTTTTGATCATGTACCGCTCGGTAGTTGGATGCTACCACGTTCGAGAACGCGTGCACCGTCTTCGGTGGGATCGCCGGAATCGATCTCTATGAACGTAACTATTCATCATCGTAGAAACGCGTCGATCCATCCCTCACCCACGCCTCGCCGATCGAGGACACCCGCGACTAATTAATTTATGTAAATATCGGTCGACGCGCAGCCCCGGGAACAAACGCGAGCGCGCGCGCGATCATTTCTGAAAATAAAAAGGATGCCTCTAGTCCGAGACGCGATTTCGACTGGGATTCGAGCGAGTGACTGCGCGCACATTCTCGCGTTTCGCTAATTTCGAAGCGCCTCGACAGCGCAGTCGACGCGTCGAATCCGCGCTGCACGCGGCACATTGCGAGGCTGTAAAACTCGAAATTTCTGTATCCAATCTGATTTCTCACGCTTTTTCGTACATACACATACATACAATCACACACAGCACGACCATTCTTTCCGTGTACATATGAAATCGATACGCACAGCTCGTTACATTCCAAGAGACACACGCAATGGTTCCGCGAAACGCGAACAAAAGACAAAAAAAAAAGGAAAGAGAACGGTAGAGAGGAGAGACAAGACGAACTATACGTGAAAAACGTGAAGCGGTCCACCGATCGACTGCCGCGGCTTCGAACGAATCAAACGAATCCTGAAACGGTTCGAGTACCGTTTTCGTTCACACATATACATACATATATATATACACATATATATATATATATATATACATGCATACATACGTACACGTGCATATATATAGACACACACGCGCGCGCGCAGTGACGCGTAAAACACCGATCATCCGAAGCGTTTTAGAAATTTTACCGATTTTTCTATTTCACGCAGAACCGACTCAACGAAATTCCACACTCTGAACGCACGACGATTGAACGATCGTGTTTGATATTGATATTGTATATTATTCTCCGTTCTTATATTTTTTTATCGTCTCCCGTACGATTCTCATGGAGCGTGAGAAGAGTAACGTTGCAGTTCATATATATTCTATGTACCTATAATATAGTCGTATACGCTGATCTGCACCGGCTTATTGGCATTTATTGCAATTAACGAAAATGCAAAACAATGAAAAGAACAGGGAAAAAAGAACGAAGGAGTGCTACAAAGAGACTTGCGTGAAAAGAAAGATGACGATTAAAAACAGGACAGCGAGAGAAAGAGAGAGAGAAACGAGGGAGAAGAGAAGAAGGCAAGCCAGAGGCGATGAGAGGGGTGAGAGAGCGGGAGGAGATAAACGGTGCCCATCGTTCCGTGTAGCGATATCTTTTTCTATCGGTATTTCGTAAACGACGCGCCATCGTTTCTCGATGCGCGTGAACGTCAAACGTTTAAAGTCGCGAAAAGGCAAGAAGTAAAAAGGAACAAAAGAAAAAGAAAGAAAACGCGAAAACGTTCGCGCGAAGGATTCGCAACGACTGAGACACGCGAAAAACTGACACGGTTTATCAACCTCGTCAAGTTTCTCCTGATTTTATTATCGAGACACGTCTTTTTATTATCTAAGCATATCCGCGGGTCTAAATTTTTGAATCTCGCTTTACGCAACAATCTTCTAGTCGACCAGGAAAAACTGCAAATCGGAGAACAGAACGGAACGTCCGCGGCGATTCAACGGGCACGGTCAGACTCGTGCGTATCGCGATAACATCTGTCGGCCATTGAATGGACACGCGGTATTTACACACTGCCATCCTCGTTTCGTCTGTAACAGTTTCCACGCGCACCTACTTCGATTTACGTAGCGGTTTTTTGCCTGTTAACCGGCCGAGAATACGATTGTCGACGACTTCGCCGTAGTCTCGGTAGCCTTTTACCTTATTTATTATTTAATCGATGGTTTGTTCGGTTGTACCTTTGGATCCGAATTAGTACAAAGTCGAAGAATTTGATTCGACGAAGCGTTCGCGTTCGTAGAAATGAAAAAATTCGTTCGGTTAACAGGCCGATCGATCCCGCGACTTCGTCGAACGCCATTCCCTCTGTTCTCGCACCGATCCGCCATCTCCATCGAATCGCGCGTTGCCACGCGCACCAGACTCTCCGCGTCGATCTTCCAGTATGACAGTATTCGTTATCAATTTCCTGTATCGACCTCCCGGACTATTATTCGGCGATGCGAGATAAGGGGAACGCGCGCGAAGTTCGTGCCAACGGGCCGGATTTTCCTATCCCCGGCTTTCCAAGCGAGAGTGCGATCCGACGATGCGGGGATGTATAACGATTGTACCAGAGCGAGGGTACAACCTTGTGAAAACTACGCCTCGGTCATTAGACAACGGAACGTTCGTGCGGAATTAAAGCGAGCTCTCTCCCCGGACAAGTTTTACAATGGTTATTTAACAATGGTTATTAAAACGACTGTTGGCAACACGGTACGACGAAGATAGGATTAAGCGATAGCCGCAAGGACACGAGTCCGAACTATGACGAGGATGTGGTAGAACTTCCTACCCGACATCCTCCATCTCGCAACCGATTCAATAGGCACGTTTCCTATTCGAGAATGGAGCTAAATGTTCTGAAATAAAAAATCTAACAATGTTTTGATTTGATTCAAGATTTCCATCGACAGGATAACCGCACGAAGCTAGTCCGATGTCTATCGATTAGAGGATAAGAGCGTGTGTACTCGCGACCGACGATGATGGTGCATCGCGATGAGCCCCGGCTGAGAACAAAGCGAGCGGAGGATCGAGAAACAGTGAGAGAGAACGAAGAGTGATAGAGCAAGAGAGAGAGAGAGTGTGTACGAAATTGTTGGATGGAAGATTTGTCGGGGAACGGAGAGCGAAGAGAGAGAGAGAGCGTGATCGCATAAATCGGGGTACGAGAGACGGCTGATCGAGAGGAAGCGACTAGTATTAGATGCATTTATATTGTATTTAATATATGTATATTTATATACATATATCATAGATGGATAATTTTAATACGGCAAGTTTATCGCGCGAGTATTACGAGTGTTTGTTACGATTGCAATTATTTAAGAAGCGACACCGACGAGCCGATGAGAGAGAGAGAGAGTCGTACCGCATCATATTGAATCGAATCGCGAGGCATACCACGTCCAGGGCCATTAAAGAAGCAACGTGTGCGTTCAATGGTTTACGTGTCGCGCGGCGAAACAACAGATAGAAATCGCTGCAATCGTCGCATTGTTACACGTGTCGCGTGCATGACATAGAAGCGGCGACGAAAGGCGAGACCAAGCTCTAATTATTGCTCCACTTTTATTTACCGACCGAACCCGTTTCGATAACTCGCGATTATGGTTATCGTCACGGCTATTACTTTTTATCCGAGGACAACGACTTCTGTATATACATACATGCACGAGACCGCGGGTGTCACCGCGAATCACAATGTTCGAACGACCCGTGCCCCCCACCCCTGCCCCGCGTACCCGTTTCAACGCTTCGCGATCCGTGGGCCCATTCGAACCGTTTTTTCTATTCTTTAGGATGTTTCCAATCGCTAGACCCGCGTGCATTTTAAGCGCGGGTGTCGCGGCACTGAACAAAACAAAAATGGACGAGAAACTTTGTACGATACACGTATGATTTAGTATTACTAGAATAGTGTGATGTCCACGATTTTGTATTTTGCATAAAGAAAAACAACTGAACTCCACACAATGTCGTTATTTACATTTATAGCACACAGCACGATACTCGCGGGGAATTTACAACTTTTCTATGATGGTACGTTTGTTCATATTTTACAAGACGGATACGTTGCATTTAGTAGTAATCGTTACAACCGCAAAGACTGTTAGCGTTTCCACACAGAGATTGATATTAGTAGTTCCCTTATTATTAGCCGCAAGAACCTTTCGACGAAACGCGTTCACGCTGCATTTTTTACTTTTATAAATACTACCTAGAACCATAGGTACGATTCGCGTAGAGGTTCGCTTCGGAAACATCCTGTACGGGACACTGATATAAAATTGGAGCTATTAGTCTCGTCGTTTGGACGGTGTTGCTTGCGTCTTCGGCGATTAGGGGTATCATCGATTAGAGATAACAGGGGTCGTCGAAGTATGCGCCGTGTTTTCGATGGACCGCGAAGCGTTGACCGCCGGTCACGTCTCGTCGCCGTTTCTCACGCAGGATTACCTCGAACGACATCGAAACGAGAGAAAGAGAGAGACAGAGAAAATGGAACGAATCGTTCGGGAGCGTCGTCGAAACGAAAGCGTCCCGATGCGAGATCACGTTTTAGGACCGATGCACACGAGCGACGCAATACCGCAGCGATTTCGCGTGAACACGCGTTCGGTACGGCTCGTACCGAGATGAGGAAAGTCGTGAATACATATTCAAAAATCAGTATTAATCGACCGGTATCGGTTCCTAATGCAACGCCTTTCTACGATTCATGCTTCACATTTTTACGACCACTTTCGGCCGAACTTTTCACTCACGGCTGGCCCGGACGTGTACGAACGTAGCTGTGCAATGTTCCATTAATCCTTTCGTCACCAACGGTGACTGTGACTCTGATTCGGTCTTTTATTAAAATTTACAACCTTTAAGTTTTATTTTTTGACTTGCTGATACATCGCGGATTCGATGCATTCAAAGAGATTAGGGATTACAATTTCTTCAAACGATTCAATCTCATACGCTTCTCAGAAAAATAGCTGCATAAAACATTCCATGATACTTTCTCACCCATTTTTGCTTCATACATTAAACTAATAAATTTTGCTTCGTTTATCACATTTTAGATAAACACGTTTCACGATACAGATAAAATGGAAACGATCAATTTATAATATGGAGAAATAGTAAATGGGTGAATTTTCACCCTGAGGAACGTATGAGAGATAATTTTGATTTTGCATAAAGGTCCAATGTGATTATATTCGAACAACCGAGCGATTCAATGTCGATTTTGATACTTTGGATCGATGTATGCGGAGAATTAATTTGAGATAGCTCGAACGGAGAACCTGTGATTGTTACAACGGAGAAGTGACGCGTCCGATGCGCGTCGGAAGGTCCCATAACGAGAGGGTTAAAGATCGCGTGGCTCGAGTGCATCGGGATTGTATAGTCGCCGACTGTAAACAGATACACAGACGGCGGCGACTACACGCGCGGGACAGCGTCGCCCAATTCGCATTCTTCGGATGATTCGAATAGAGAATGCCATGCCGGCGTTTCGTTAATCCGCGTCGAGCCGCTCCGTCGAGCCTCGAGCGACGAGAAGCGACCCGCCTCGCCGGATGGTATGATTTTTCGCCACCGGAAACCATCGTTGTCGCGTGCGGCTCGGATGCCACAGCTCGACAGAGGCGAGATCGTCGATCGGTGTCGGCGACGGATCTTTGTTCTCGAACGAGACGACAACGACGGAACGGAAATATATCCCGGACGCATCGAAGGGGAGCTCGACGAGGCACACCAGAACCGCGTAGCGTATTATTTTGCTAGTATTTTAAGTGATCGCGGGACCCGCGAGACAAACAATTTGTACGAGAAAAAAATACGTTTAGCAGCGTTCGTGCGCGCTGAAAGCGAGTGGGAGCGAGTGGGAGCGAATGGGAGAGAGAGAAAGAGAGTTTGAATCGATGCCGAGCACACTGTTTCTTAAGACGTATCTTGAAAATATTTGTATGTAAATTGAATGACGAAACAATAAAAAGTATACGCCGAATATAACCGCGTGCAACACTTCGCTCGCTCCTGTCCCCGGAAAACCCGACTGTACCTGCGCTTATGCAATTGCTTCGCACTTTCTACTATCAGAGATAATCGTCTACTTCCCCTTTTTACTGCGTTTTTTATTATCTTTAATACGATTAGACTGCAGTAATTCCGGTTAGTTCAACAGCGTGACGAACGTTCATGCTACCCGTTTGATTTTTCTGTCCTGGATGAAAATAATTTTATAATTAATTTTTATATTTTTTTTTTTATTATTTATAATAATTTTTTATATAATTATATATAATAATAATAAAATATATATAATAATAATAATAAAAATAATAAAAATATAATATAAATATAAATAATAATTAATTATAATAATTTATAATAATTAATTAAATAAATAATTTATAATTTTCTGCAGATTTTTATAAACTCGTCGAGGAAATTTACGCGCAAAGATTCGCAGTCCAGATGCGACACATGTCCGAAGACTTGTTCAAGGGTCGATCTTCTTCTTCCGATGTCATTGCTCCGGAGCATCGCCCCCGGGGGCAACGCGGACCGCTTGTTGCTCCTGCTCGGGTCCGCCAAGACCCGGTGGAACGTAAGGGAATACACGAAAACTTGGACTTCCAGCAAGAAACTGGTAGAACTAGTTGTTGGACAGACTGAAAAATCTTGGGATTTGTTTCGAGCAGGAGTCGAGTCATCGACGAATGTACTCTCTCGTTGCCTTTCCATGCTGCGTCGATCGACGAATAAACCGCTGGCCGAGCTATTCAGATTCTAGTCTCTTCTTCGTATAAACGAATTTATTCGAAAAAGGAGTAGGTGCAATTTAAAACTGTAAAAACATTCGAAGAATTGAAAGACACTGTTACATTACTGCCAGCAGCTATGTCGGTCACAGGCTCCATAGTTATCATTAGACTGCGGATCTTGATGTATTTATAGCAAAATCGAGCAGATGAAATTGTTGAGAAATTATTGAAAATTCAATGATGTCAATACAAAAAGATCCGCAGTCTAGTTATCGTTCTTTGAACTGCACGAAAAATATGATAAAAGCTGTTCGAGAATCGCGCAGTATGTTATGTTGATTTTCTTCGGACAAAAGATGAGATCACGGTCGTCGCACATATGTGACGCCGGTAGCGAGAGCGCGTCGAGAGAGAGAGAGAAGTAAAATTTTTCTTTCGCTCGAGGTTGTCGCGATTCAGGTAGAAAGTTTTTGCTTCGCGTAAATATCTTCTCTGGATCGACTTGATTTCGATGGTCGATCGGAACGGAGTGGAGCTGACGCGACAGGTAGAAGTGGAATGTCTAGTTTAAAAATGCGCGCACGTACGGTAAAAGATGACGGCAAGGCTAATTTCGTCTCGGCTAGGATCG
Source organism: Lasioglossum zephyrum (assembly GCA_028455615.1). Taxonomy (NCBI): domain Eukaryota; kingdom Metazoa; phylum Arthropoda; class Insecta; order Hymenoptera; family Halictidae; genus Lasioglossum; species Lasioglossum zephyrum. The sequence goes on along the minus strand of CM052326.1, from coordinate 12,621,544 downwards.
CAATGGAAACCGGCGGCGTGCATGATCGTCGTCGGCGATCTTTGACCGATCGCGGTTACATCGGCGATATTACACGTCGTCGGTCGTCCAGAGAGCATGACGCAAGGTAACGGCGGGTGGGAGTGAAACAGATGGGCGAGAAAGGCACGGAGAGGGGGAGAAATGAATGACGCGTGAAGTGGGATAGCGGGGAATCTAGTTTGGTCGATCGCGAGGCAGAGCGGTGTTTGTTGTTTCCGCTCGCAGGATCGGGAGAGGCCGCGTGGCCGAGACACGCGCGCGCACGTTGCCATAAAGACAACTGGAGAAAGAAAGAGAGAGAGAGAGAGTTAAAGGCCGCGTGCTGCAACGTGGTGCTACGGCTGGGTTCCGTGGGTGCGTCCTGCGGGTGTTTTCGCGACCGCGTCCGGATCGATACCGTCGGAGAATCTGGAGCGCGACGGTTAGTCTCGGCTGGTCCGCCTCTAGGTCGAAGGAACGGTCGAAGGGGAGTTGCAAAGGGGTTTGAAGGGGGTGGCTGGAAGAAGGTGGCGCCGACCAGGCGGCCGGCCGGCCGGTACACGCGATCCTCAGGGTCTACAGCGAAGGAAGTCGACGTCCTCGCGGTCCGGATCTACCGGAAGTCGTCGAGGACGCGACCGGTTGGGACCGTGAATCGCCTCGCCGCCACCATCGCCGGTCCCAAGGAAACCAGGTCATCCGAAGCGGCTCGTGTAGAATTCCGGAGGAACCAGCGACGAATCGAACGTTGTTAAGGTAAATCCGCAGCAACCCGTGGTGTGTCGCGCGCGCTTGCGCCGCTCGGAGCAACGGTCCAGCGTGTGCGACAACCGAATGTCGGAGAACCGCAGAGTCGCGTCGAGCTCGACCGCAAAAACTAGCCCCGCTAGCAGGGAAGGAGAGAGAGGACCAGGGTGGCCTAGGATTCGGATCGATCGATCGGCAACACGGTGCGATGCGTCACGGTCCCGATACAATACGAGTGCTCGTGAGGTCGCAGATCCGAGGCCGAGATTATGCGTCGGCGACGCGCCACCCTCGCCGACTGCGTCACCGACCGAACGGTTTCGGGGGTTGGTCGCGTGGATAGACGACGAGTGTGATAGCTTCCACCTCGATTCTGCTCGATTCTCGCGATCGTGTTGGTCAGTGGATCCGGCAACTCAACGATTCGTATTTCAGAGACGCCGTGAAAGCGAGGACACTGGACCGATCGGGGAGACCACCGGGGAGGGAGCGAGATAAATCAGCGATCGTGGATCGGAGGAGACTAACGAGAGGGAAAGTCGTGGAGAGGATTCCACGAATAGAAGATGACGCGACGCGCACAGTGACGGAGCATCGGTAAGATACTGCAACGTCGTCGATCCGAGCACGAGGTCCGCTCGCGATCCACGCGGTCAGCGCGGCTGTTTGCGCGCGGTGGAACGAGCTTGAACACGAGCCGGTGATAAGTCGCCGTGGCTTATCGAGGCTTCATTGTCCGTCCGTCGCGAGCCGCGAACGGATCGTGCTCCGCGAGAACCATCGATTCATCGATCGGCGACGCTCTCCGGCTAGGTAATACAGCGTTGTTTATATTGTCGGTTGCCTCCGTAATTCTCACCGCTCTGCATCTTTCATGCTACTCGATTATACATACATTAGCACGGCAAAAACGTGGAATAATCCGTAATCGGCGTGGCACCGTTCGTTTGTCAGCCGAACAAGGTGAAAAGCAATCGTGTACGCGTCCATCGTCTCACAGTGCGCCTTTGGTTTTAGCTCGCAGGGGCGATGAGGATCGTCGTCGACATTGGAACATCGCTGGACTCCGTGGGAACGGCTCTGGATTCTTATCGACTCGATGACCTCATCGAGAAATCAAGATTGGATTTAGATCGTACTTACAAGCCACTGGAATTTTTCTTGGATGGAAGCACTCGGTGGTCGGAGCCAGCCGTGAATAAGCGAGGGATCGGCGTGTAGGCGCGGCCGACGCGTTGCGGAATCGACGGCTTTTCAATCTGCTAATCGCTGGATTTTTGGAGCGCGGACAATCAAGGAGATTAGACTCGTTTGCAGAGATTCGAATCGATGCGATAATACCGAACACAGTAAGAATCAGTGGACGAAATACTGGACGATGGACCCTGCGAAGACACACTGTTTTGAATTTAGAATGTGCAAACATGTAGCACAGTTCAACGCCACAAGATTGTATTGTCGAAACGTAGCCAAGGAACAGTGTAGAGATAACTATGTTAACCTTTGCGCACTCTTCAGGAAATTACAGTATTCGTACAATCGATGGGATCAACCCATTTGCATCGTAAAGCCGTGTCCACACTGAAGCAACTATTTGTTATCTCTTGTTGCCTTCTTTTTTTTTGAGGCGATAAGAAGTGGCTCGATTTTGCTTTAACGTGGACGTATCTTTAGAAAAAATTAAACGTAATGTTATTGCCGATAACAATGACTATAATGTACACTAATTGTTGCTTAGGAAGTTAAGAAGGAAATTAGGTTTGGTAATGACGTGCAGAGAAGTTGAGCGTACATTTGCGGTCTAACGATTAGCTAGCCGGTAGAAAACAGCTTGTGCACGTTCGCTAACGATGCAAATGGGTTAAAGAATAGATAAGTTAACGTCGAGGAGAGAGACTGAGTCAGCCAATTGTTTTTTCGGTTTGTAGATCGAGAAAGTAAGAGGCTCGCGCGGGAAAGCAGTTCGAAGGGAGCGAAGAGGTTGGCGAATCGACGCAACGGAGGAAAGAGTTTTCCGCGGTGGCCGTCCGTGGCCGACGCTGCACGAGTCAAAATCGAGACGGAGCCAGTGCCGTAGTCCTGGGGGCCCAGGGTATAGGTGCGGTGTATTAATAGCCCGCGATAGGTCGTTGGTGGGGGGCGTCGCGTTCGCTCGCGGGTGAAAATAGAAAAGAATGTTTTTGGAATCCAATTGGACTTGGTTGGTCGAACGATGGGGCAATATGGCCGACTTGGCCGAGCGGGTGGACGATCTGATATGCAGTTTCGACTCGGCTGGTGACACGACCATGGATACGTTATCGATGCTAATATTCGGCTGGATGTTGTTCGGGTTGGTGGTGTTGTGCGTCGGCAAATACGTTTACAATCGGTTCGTTTTAAATGAGGCCGCCTCCGGTACGATAATTGCCGCGAAGGACGGCCATATCGTTCACGGTGATAGCGTTGGTGTCGGTGGTGGTGGTGGCGGTGGTGGCGGTGGTGGCGGTATCTTCGGTGGCAGCAAGTTGCTCTCTTTAGGAAAACAGAAATCAGCATCATCCTCGGGATCAGGCGGATCGTCGGCCGGGAAGTCCTCCGCATCGGGTGGCGCAGGTGGTGGCGGTGTTACCGGTTCCGCTTCCGGGAGCGGACCCGCCAGCAGCCACCCGTCTGCGGGTACCGGAAGTGTCAGCATTCCTTCCGCGTCTCCCAGCTCTTATGTCCCGCCGACTCCACCTGTTCGGAAGCGTCTCACCGCCAGGAAGACATCCGGCGCTCTGGTCAGCCCCGCCAGAAGCTCCAGGAGCCTGAATCTGCCGACCGCGACCGGTGCCGACCCGGACGCGGTACGCTGGGTCAACGAGATCATTGTCTGGCTCTACACCGACCCTGCGATCCTCGATGAAGTGCTCTCTGTCTGGGTCGGCTCGCTGAACCAATTCACACTCAACTCCGTCGATGAGGTGAGCCAGCGGCTGCCAGTCGAGACGGCGATCGACTCGCCACCGTCTCGAAGACGACAAGCTAGTCGCGGGACTAGATAAGGGGCGAGGCGAATTTTTGGTCGCGCGTGGGTGGCCGCGGCACCAACGGAAACTCGACGAGTCTCGTCTCCTCTTGCCTCGTCGCAACCACTCGACGTCGGACAATTTTACTTTGCCTGACAGATGCGCGCACACGCGCTCGACCACCGTCGAGGCGGACTTTTACGACTGGAATACATTTAACGTGTCCCCGACCGTTTTCCCACCTCTGTATTTTCGCGGCCGCGCTTCGAGTCCACGATCAAATGACGCGACTCGTGTCCAAACGTGTTGAATCTCGTCTTGTTTATCGTCGTACAAAAGAAGCTTCTCGTATTCAAGTGATCCTATTTAACCGAGACATTCCGCTGCACCGTGCATGAACGGGGAAAAAATGCTTGCGAAGAGTCGTTGTTGTGTGATTGCGAGTCGGGTCTTTCTCAATTGAATATTTAACAGGCGTTTAACGCTTTACCTATGAACGATGATGATTCCATTGTCTCGACGATGAATCACTCGTCTCCACAGTCTATTAATTTGATTTAGGAGTTTTAGTTGGAAGGAGATGCCAATAGGTAAAGCGTTGATAATCATTTCAAATGTACCGTTCAAGTTGCACTGGAATGATTTTCATGGATTTAATCGACCACTGGTTTTGCAGCATGGGGTTGGAGTTGAATTTGTCCGGGTTCTCCCTGAAACCTATCCACCCAATCTCTCCAATATATTTTGCGAATGCGACTCGAAGGACGACGTGGTACGTATGCGAAAATCCCTCGAATCGATAACGGATAAGAGATCTATGCTCGAATCCGCTTAAGCTCGGATAATGACCGGGCCCGTCTGCTGTTTCATTACAGACGATCACGTGCGACTGCGAAGCTACACCTGCGCTGCAGATGAAAGCGTTCCGCCGCAAAGCGGACAAGCTAGAGGTCAGCCACTATCGTGTCAACGTGAACCGTTTTCGCGCTCGTTTGAACGTCATCTGCATCACCGAGAAGCTTCTCCTCGACTTGAAATGCGACGGGTGGCCGGAGGTTTGTTCATTTAAGTAACGGGTAATCGATCGAGCGATCCTTGACACTGTTCCGAATCGATTCCACCAGGTGAAAGTCTCACTGGCGCCTGTGGGAACGATCAAGAAGGACCTCGACGAAAGCCACCTGCAGGAGGTCGTTACAGAGATCGTCGTCGGTGCTCTGAGAGGGACCAACGTTCACCTGAACCTGTTCCAGTACCCTAATTGCCCGCGACTATGGAGGGAACAAACATCCAGCCATCCCGGCTTCTCCGTGCCGGTGCATTACGACAGTATGGTAAGATCTCCTAATTCTGTTCGATGACTTGAATCCGATTCGTTGCTCCGTTCGCAGAGCGCCTCCAGCGGATCGCTGCAGGCTCAACAGATGCGTCAGCAGCAGATGCGGACTCGTACCCCGACCCCGAGCCAGAGTCAGTACGTGTTAGGTGAGAAGAGATTGTTAGTGAAAGTGGTGAGAGCGTCCGAGCTCGGCGGTGAGCAAGGTGCCACGGAACCGTACTGTGTGGTCGAGCTAGACGAGCCACCGCAGAAGAATCAGACCTCGGTGAAAAAGGATACCCGGAACCCATTGTGGGATGAGGCATTCTTATTGTAAGTTCTCGTCCACATGTTTCTGTAATTTTTTCGAAAAGCAAAAGGGTAGATGAAACGAATACAGTTCGACGGTACTTTTTGAACCGCAGCGACGTCACCCGGAATACCACCGAAGTTCTGCTGGAAGTGTACGATCGCGCGAACAAGTCTCAACGGTTCCTGGGTCTGGGAATCGTTGGGGTGGACGAGTTGCTAGCAAATCCTAGTCAGAGGCAAATCATACCTCTCCAGTGTCGGCCGTACGAGGAAGAGGACATCACCGGCACCTTGACCGTCGAGGTAAATAAGAATCCCGAACGTAAACGCGAAAAACGAAGAAACCTCGTCAACACCGCGTCGTCGGGCCGTTGTTCTGTTCACCCGCTTTCTCTCCAGCCCCGCCACCCCCTATCTCTCTCTCTTTTCTTTCTCTCTTTTCCCAGTTTCTGTTCATCGAGGGTGCAGAGGTGCCTCAAATTGGGAGCAAACCTTACAAGGTGAAGGAGACGCTAAAGCCGGTGTCACCGACTCCTCGTAGCTACAATACGACAAATCTCATCAGCGACAATAGTCTAAATTACAACAATGGTAACAGCACACTTATCTTGTACGACTCTACCGTTCAGTCCGATGGGGGTAATTACCAATTACATTATCTGAAAGGCATTGCGTTCCTATTCACGAGTGTGGAATCATAGTGATTAGTGTCGCGTCCGTACACTTCCTCCCACACACCGACGCGCAAAACTGTTCGCTGTTTTTTTTTTCTCTCCATTCGCGAACTACCGTTTCTCTTCGTTTCACGGCGCAGGGTACCGCTCTGTCAGTCAGCTGCCCGTCAAACGAACCTGGTCTGCCGTACTTGCCCTCGTTTTCTTCGGCCAGAGTCGTCGAAACGCCGCTCAGTGTTCCGAGAGTTAGCACACCACGTCGTATAGTAGTGATGAGCAACCGGCGAGAAAGCAAACTTTCTCTAAAATTTAATAATTCTCAAAGACTTGAATTTCAAGCCACCAAACTGAAAATCCGCCGACATTTTCCAGGCACGGCTGGGTATTACAAAATTCGTTAAAGAATCACTCGGAAATCGTAGCGTAAATACAGACTGGAATTCGAGCTGGCTACGCAACAAAGTATTTAAGTTTACACTTTTGGCCCACTGCAGTCTGCAGGTTGCTAATCACTGTCGTAAACCATGACAAACTATTTTCAACAATCGCTTTAGCTACTGCACCCTTGGATGGCGGTGCCGAGATTCGAATTTCAGCCAAATTCGATTCAGCAAGTATCTTCGAAAATATGTGTTCAACAAAATTAATAAATCGCGAAGGTCCGCTATCCGAGGATTAATAAGAATCGAAAAAAATGCAGTTTCGTCGAAACACTGTGCGTCGTACTCGCATGTAGACTTTCTCGTGTAGCGCATAGATTCTTTGTCTATTCCCATACCTCTTCTGTCTTTCCTTAAGCGGCCCATACGAGCACTAAACATTGAAATAAACAATAACTCTCTCGAGAGAACAGTGTGACGCTTCGATCGGTCAGAAATCTGCAAGCGAAGCGTGCCACAACGCGACGAATCGTAACAAACACGTTTATGGGCCCCTTAACACGTTCGTGTTTAACGCCCAGCACGATTTTGAATGATTATTCACGCTCGCCTCCCGATCGGAATGTTTCCCGGTACGCAGTCCTTCAGAAGTTATTTCGGCTACCAGAGAAACCGATCTTGACGAGCGACAGTGACAGTAAATCACGATTTACGTAACCGTCCGGGACTTAGCCAAACGCGAAAAATTATCTGGTAAACGAAATGGCCGATGCTTCGTAGAGAAACAATGGACAATGTTCAAGCGTCTCCCGTACACGATCGCGCGAACGATCACACGAGTGTATTTCTTCGCGGTTGGACCGCGAACCAACGAGGCCACCGATCGAACTTGAAACGTGTTCTATGCTTTTTCTCGTAGATTATCTGACGAACGGGAACGCTGTCGATTCGCCCTACAGGACCGGCCAGAGCAACGGGAATAAAGGCACTCTGATCGTCCACAGCCAGCAGAGGGTACGTGTTCCCATAAAATCTCCGCTTCGATGGATCCGCAACAGCGCAGCCAAATATTTTTGTCCTTTTCTCGTCTAACTTGTACCTGACTAACTGTACCGTATCTTTTTCTCGATTTTCTTTTGCAGCAACCGGAGCGGCAAGTAGTTAAGGTAACCCGTTACACACTGCATGGCATCATCCAAGACGATAAACTCTGCACGCCCACACCACCTCGATTCGAATCGCCCGAAAACTACACTTTGTTACGCTATCTTCTTGTCGAGTCTTTTTTCAGATTTTTTATACGTTTCTTTCGTATCGATCACACAGTCCAACGAATGTTTACCTTTTAGAGACAGATTCTTAACTCTCGTACGTTCCTTAGGGTGAAAATTCACCCACTTACCTTTTTTACATATTGTAAAACGATTGATTTCTTTTTAACTATGTTGCAAAATGTGTTTCTTTGGAATGTCACATTATAATTGAAACGTAATTCGTAGATTTGAAATGTGAAGTAAGAAGGGATGAAATATTATTCTCGGATCTTTTATGCAACTATATCTGAGGAGCGTACGAGGGTTAACAGAAAGAATTACTCTTTTAGCTGGATGTTAAACAGTTGTTTGACAGTATGTTTCGTGTGTACGCGAGCGTCGAGTAAATACAGGCCGTACTCGCGCGATACATTGACGTTTTAACTCGTCGGAATACGCGATTTGAACCCCGTAGATATAGCTGTACCCACGTAGCTTTAAAAGCAACCCTCTGTGTCACGAGTGCACTAATAATCGTCAGCTGCGTGGCGTGTGTTAACTAATTCGGCAGGTCGCCCTCACGGAACACGGCAGCTGGCAGGAGATATCTCCAGAGGTAATTATGTTCGGTGCTCGAATGTCTACGTGTTTAATGTGCGATGTCGATTAACTCCTACTGTTGCAAAGTATCGATTACACGTGAATACAAGAATAGGAACGATAACGCGAATTGTGTCCGTTTTAGCATGGAACGAAAGACACCAGCGGAACGTCGGGACCAGAAAGCACGCCGAATTCCTCCAATTCCGAAGGTAATCTATCCATCGACCATCTTTGCAATCCCGTGCCATTTTCAATTTAAAAAAAAATGACGCGGGATCCTGTGGGTTTGGAAGCCCTAGTTGTAAACGTTCATCCGACCGAGTCTTCAGGATGTTCGCTTTCTTGCAGAACGAGGAAGGACCCGAAGAAAACGACGAGACTTCTTCGGCACCATAAAGAAGCGACTGACGAGATCGAAAACGAGGAGCAGGTCCGTGGGGCCGGAGGGTGATCTGAATCACGAGGATCCTCATTCTAGATCCATATCCGCGGACAGAGCACGCGATCCTGGATCCGGTACGATTCTGCTTAACCCTTTCGGTGTATCCGTAGAGTATCGTAGCACAGACAGGAGTACACTGTTCAAATTGAATCGGAGTATGAAATCATCGCTTATTTCGAGTAGTGTAGAACTAGTTCCATCACTAGCTTAAGTTGAACTTGTCTGTTGTGCGTACAAACTGTGGCACGGTGTGTGCGACGCTCGGTGAGTATTATCACCCGTATCATTAGCGAGGATGCTATCGGTGCAGCGGGTGTCGATCCCGATCCCGCTGTCGATGGAATTTCGAGTGCAGAATTTCTCGCATCGGTGTAGTTGCCATTCTATTTCCAAGCTGTAGAAGTAGGCGAAAGCTTGAGGGGTTTCCCTGCATTGCTAAGTAGTCTTAAGCGATGCTAATTACCAGAGCGAAAGTTAACACTCTAGCTACTAGACGTCTATCGATAAGTTATTTGATTGTTCCTTTCTTCAGTCATTAAACAATTTTGAATTACTTTCCTGATTGTAGCGAAGAGTGTTAACTTTATTGCTAATGCTGGTTTCCCCCCGCTATTACTTTCCATAGTGCGACTAACGCAACAGAGTGCAAACGATAGTTTGGTTTGGGTTTTTATAGCTCGTTTATCGATACCAGGAAGGGAAGAGCACTCGAGGCGGTCCAGTCTGAGCGAAGCTTCCGGTATAAGCGGCGCGTCAACGAGGACGTACGTGAATGAAGCCTCCACGTTGGTTCTCGAGACCCTTGAGAACGGTATCAGAAAGTGAGTAGTACAATTATCGTTATCTGTCCAAAACACTTCGATTGCGACAGACGTTAAACGTTAGTCTGTTTCAGGCATTATCTGGTACCTCTGTCGCTTGCACAGAAGAGCAAGTGGAGGAAAAAGGGCACCAAGCTTCACATATTCAACGATCACACGTTCATAGCGAAACACATGCCAGGGTAAGGATAATAGGTACGGCACAACCAAACGGAGAAACAGATTTTGAACAACAATCTTCGCGTTTCAGGGGAACGGTATGCGAAGTCTGCAAACGAACGCTGGCGAGACGACTGGGCAAACAGGGCTACGAGTGCAGGGACTGTCAAATGAAGTGTCACAAGCATTGCCACGTCAAGGTGGACACTACCTGTCCCACATCCACCATACAGAACATCGAACTGTAAGTGAATTCGTTTCCTTGTATCCTCGCGAATGATCGAATTAATCTCCACCGATCAGATCTCTCTCGTACGAGAGATTTATTTCTTTCGAGACCAGCTAATTCTATTTTCTGTCGATTGTCGCGTAAGGTCCCTACTGCCAGTGCTCAGTGAATAGGATGGGTAAGTCAACGAGAAGTTCCCAGATAGCTGAGCATGATCTCTCGTTTTCTATGATTGACTCCCCTACGTTGACGAGCTGTTTCTTTTTTTGCCTGTCCGATTAATCGTTCGGTTGCTTAAGCAATTACAAGGGAACATACACGTACAGCTGGTTACAGAGATGTCGAATGGTCCACATAAATGTAACCACCCTGTATATCTTTGTCGTATTGGCCATAGTTTCATCAGGATCCTATTTGACCGACTGTACTACTTTTGCGATGTGTGTAGATGTTCTTTGGTTGTGTTTCCTTGTTAGAAACCAGACTCCTGTTTGTGCCCCTTTTTTCCAATTTTCTAAGATCAGAGGATATAAATGCTTTTACACATCACCCACTAAAAACAACCTCTGATCAGGGGCCAATCTTGGTCTCTATTTGACCCATTAGAGTGCCGAAGACGGAATGCATGTGACCCATTTATCACATTCAATAATGCGTTTCCTCTTCGGCTTTCCGCCACTCCTGTTCTCTGCTCGGATCCTGTTTGTACCCCTGGGCTGCTTGATTTTCGCAAGTAAAGTCGTCCCTGTTGTAGCTACTAATACTTACAAGGAGAGTGCAAGGACGTTGTCACACCGATTTAGTTGAGACTCAGTATACTTATAGATCTCGATCTCCCATTTACGAATATATACCATTATAGACGCTAAAACTCAATAGTTTTTGAGATGAACAAAGTTCTTACTTAAATATGGGAAGAGAAATATTTACTATTTTAATAATTTCGGCTAATTTATTAATACGTTTGTTCTTTAACTTGTATATAAATAAATGTGCAATATCTTACGAACAAGTTAATGTTACACAGCGAATTTATTTATAATTTATTAATCCTTTTGTTCTTCAACTTGTAATAACTGTGCAATCTTATATAGACAAGTCAATGTTACACAGCGAATAAATAATATAAATAAATATGAAAAAAAAATTTCACCAAACGAGAATCGAACTCTAACCCACCGGGTGGAAGTCTCGTTGTATACCACTTAAGAACTTTGTTTATGAATATCTCAAAAACTATTGAGTGTTAGCGTCTATAATGGTATATATTCGTAAATGGGAGATCGAGATCTATAAGTATACAGAGTCTTAACTAAATTGGTGTAACAACGTCCTTGCACTCTCCTTGTTAGACGAGATACTCCTGCTCGCAGGCTTGCTCGGTATCGTCCCGCGTGCTCGCCGCAGAGTGGCAGTCTGAAGAAACATAGTTGTCTTTTTTCTAGAACGTGCATAAAAGTTCCACGACTCGAACGGATACCATCCAGCCAGCTCTGCTGACCAGGACCGAGCAGGTGCTCGACGGACGTCGGCCGCTTCGCTGGAGCCATCGCCCGTGTAACCAGCGTTGTCATTTTGCCCTGAAATTGTTGTTCGAATCGCTTCGTTGATGACCGTTCGTAATTTTCAATGAGCAAGCTCGCGCCGCGCTTTTGAACGCTACGACTATATCGTTGATAAGAATGATATATATGCTGTTGCTTGCCGGAGCAACGGTGATCGAGCCAACCACGCGCAAATCAAACGGATGAGAGATCGCAGACGAGAGAGGCAGCGGTGTCTCGTTTGCTGCGATTCCGAAACCGGCACGAACGAACGACAAAGAATTTTATTGAAACGAAAACACGCGAACAAAACGAAACGAAACGAAACGGAGCGAACAGAATGGAAGAGAATCACGCGGATAGGATCGATACGGCGGCACCCTAACTCTATCGACAAACGAGATAATCATATTTTTACATACCTCTCTCGCCGTGGTCCTCGGACCAAAGCAATCGAAAACGTAGTAACGGCGGACGATCGACGATCCGACCGCGCGGATCTTTAAGCGAATTCTTAGAAGGAGATTGAATTCTAGAAAGATCCGCCCTCCCTTGTGTGGTCGAAATGAAATGGAAATTATGATTGAGAAGCAGAAACATGTCGAGGATCGATCGTCCGACCGTGATTCTAGATTGTCGCGTTCTTTCTCACTCGGATTTTTATGCAGTTTTTTACGCTTCGACGAACACGTATCCTTTTCCATTCTACGTTAAGGCTCGACTTTTCTAACGATATTTCAAGCTTCACGCTTACAACGTCGTGTCTCGCGTGTACACACACACACTCTCTCTATTAGCCGTTTTCGTCGATCTCGTTTCTCACCTGGTTCTCGTTCGTGCTCGAGAAGCGGACGCGGGAAACGGGAACAGTCGTGAAGCGATCGGGAAACAAGATTCGCGAAAAATAAACGGAGTTCCACGATAATCAAAACGTGTCGACGATACACAGTGCCTCTACGCGCGAAAGCTTCTAATGTTTCGGCAGAAAATAACGTTATTACAATCTGTATGCTATTGCCTCGGCGATTTGGATCGAGTGTCGCGACACCGCGGCAACGATGGAGGAATAGAGACGGAGAAAGGAAAACTTGTTACGGTTTATGATAACGATAGCAATATTGTGTTATAATAAGAAGAATAATATATTACATTATGATTCTACGTTGGTTGATCTTTATTCTCGTCTCAGACTCTACACTGATTCCTCTCCTATGTCCATGTGGCTCCGAATTACGATCAAGTGTATCGATAAGCGCATCATTTATTTATTTGATTCTTGTCTATTTGAGCGTTGCATGTGAAATGTCTGATTTGTAACAGTAACATTAAACGTTACTTATTGGTTCGATCAGTTTAATGAACGAATACGATTAATGATCAACGTGTTTAATTAATTAAGTAATTAGTTATCGATCGTAATTTATCTTTAGAATATTATGAACTTTTATTCTAGGAGCAAAGGTTCGATCATTTTTCTACAACAACAAATAGCTATTTTTAGGAATACTAAACGCTGGATTCGGATTTGAATTTTCCGGTTCAAGAACCAACATTAGCTATTAAAAATGTTTAATAGGAGGAAAATAAAGGAGGTGTTTAATTAATGCTTCGTACATCTAAAAAGCGATTGCTATTGGCAACGGGACGATACGGGGGCGATGATGCTGTTTGTCTAAAAGAGACGAAAAAAACTGTAAAATTGTTATACGACGCAGAACACGACAGTTGTAGATTCTCACAAAAATTACAAAAGAACATGCAAAAAAATAGTTCTTTCATTTCTCGTAAAAATATTTATTCACAGAATTGCGTATGTTATAGACGTAGATTCTTTTTGTTAGTTTACTGTTTACTGTGGAAATATAGGAAATATGTTATTTGTCTCGGGACATTTTAACGAGGATTTTCATTATTTCATTAGAGCTAACAATATAAGATGTGTCGATGACGTAGTTCACGCTTGTCGCATTTCTTTCTTTTCTTTTGCCAGCCCACTTCGAAGTATTTTCAAATGATTTCGAATCGTTCTTGCGGAAAAGTAAATCGACGTGAATGTACAGAACATATTTTCAAAATTTCCCTTTCCCAAACTTTTGTTAATAAAAAATTAATTTTCACACCATAATATTTATAAATAAATAAAACTCTTCATTATTTAAGACGTGTCTAAGTAAATCTATGAAACCGCTGCTTTAATGAATCTCTGCAGTCGCGACTTACAGTGACCACTAAAACTTGCTATATAATTATTCAAAGTATTGTTTAGATAATTAAATATATATTGGTATCTAATCAATGACTCAACATTTAACTATTGGAGGAGATGTCACATCGAATTCATATCCACAAAATGAAAACAAATGATATAAAATGGAATTATTCCCAAAGGATTAGGACGGAAGAAATGTTTAATTATCAAGTTAACTGCGTCGTACGTAAATTGACTTTTTTCCGGCATTTCGGCCAAATACCCAGCTGTACGCTGGTTTGAATTCGACCAGGAGGCTCTGTTATTTTATTTTTCTCGAATGATTCGAAAGTACAGTCGCTATTAGAGGAGACGTCACATCAATTTCATATTCACAAAATGAAAATAAATGTTATAAAATGGAATTATTCCGGAAGGATTGAAGAAATGTTTAATTATCAAGTTAACTGCGTCGTACGTAAATTGCCTTTTTTGCGGCATTTCGGCCAAATACCCCGCTAGTTTGAATTCGACCAGGAGCCTCCGTTATTTTATTTGGATCTCGAATGATTCGAAAGTACAGTCGAGAATGCTGAAATAAGTGCGACAGTGGAGGATGGAACGAAGCGTGTAAAGTAGCTGGGACCGCAAAGGGTTGAAAATCTGTAAGATAGGCAATGTTGGGCGTCGAGATATCGAGGTTGGTCAGAGGGTCGCGGGTCTCTCGAGTAGCGAAAAATCCCGAAACCGCGATTCGTCGAGCAGCGGAGATGTAGGTTGGCGCATCGCGGGGGGGAGGCAGGGAAGAAAGGAAGGAAAGCAGTTCCTCCCCTCGTAGGTTGGAGGTTGGGGCTCGGATTCGGCCCGCTCTCGTTCTCGCTCTTACGTTCGCGCTCTGCCCCAAAGTGGAGCAACGCGGCGACCTAATTCGCGGTCGAAGCCCCAATTTCCAGCGGGTTCGTCGAAGAACGGGCTACTAGTCGACGACGGAACAACGGGGTATCCATGACGACGTGACGCAACGAGCACGTCATTGGGAAAGCGCAACGACCCGGCCCGTACGTTCTCGCAACGCGGCTACGCCAAGGGCTTGAATGGGCTGCTGCGACGAATTTTCCATTATCCTCGTCCCGATTGATTCGTTGCCCAGTTTACCCGGCTTCCCCCGGTTTCCCCGTTTTCACCGTTTTCTCCTCGTTTTCGGGGCCGGAATCTCGATCCGAAACGCGTCCCCGTTTCCTCTTATCCGAACAGACCTACACCGGTGACACGCTGCACACTCGCCTCGAGATCCCTAGCCGAAATTTCATTTCTCATCCTTCGCAACTTCGATTCTTCTGTACATCTATCGATTACCTTTCGAATACTTTTTTTTCATTAAGCTATAGAACCCCAAATGGGATTATTAGCAGCGTGCACATGATTGTGCATGCCAACATTACAGAGATAACTTTTAATTATAACTTATAACATTTTCGAATACAGCACTAACGTATTTAGTTGGGAGTTGACTAGAAATAGTTTCCGGCTAGAACATTTCAGCCGTTCAATACAAAAGTCGAAACGATAGACTGCTACTGGACTTAGCGACGCTATATACATAGTTCACAATCTTTTAGGAAGGAACATAAGATCTTACATATAGTGTTTGTAGGTCTGTGGAGTAGAACATTACATGACATGGGAAGAAGAAACCCTTGTAATCTTTCGAACACTTCCTACGTGTTAGCCATTTTCGATAATCAAGATACTCGAAGCGAAACAAATCATTCGAGGAAACATGTAACAGATAATATTAAAAGAATTTATGCACAAAAGTTTCCAAGTCCAATAGATCGTCAAATTCAAACGTCAAATAATTTTTTTTAAAAATCATTCGAAGAATTCATTGTACTTGTTAACTGGTATAATTTCATTATTTACAAAAAAGTAGTTCCCTGTTCAGCAACGTTAAATAAAAAAATTTTTAAAAAAATCATTTCAAGAATTCATTGTACTTGTTAACTGGCATAATTTCATTATTTACAAGAAAGTAGTTCCCTGTTCACGCGCTCCGCCGGTGAATCGCGAAGTACGCTTCTCCTCTTGCAAACAACTTTATTAAAACAGAAGTGGCACGCTGCTGAATCGCTGGCAAATCGTGGAGAAAACATACAGGAACTGCGTTACTATTGCTCGCGAAACCAGAGCGATTCTTGCTGGACCACTCGTGCGAGCTCTATTCATGTAAGATCTATCCCTCTCGTGATCGTCGAGGTACAGATCTTCCATGGCATGTACGGACTCTTAAACAAATTCTATAAATTTTTTCTCTTGGGAGCATCGCGGCATTATCTCCTACTAAATTTTATCGCGATAGGTACATTCTTTGCTGAGCAAACGCCGAAGAAGTCGGTTAATAATAAATAAAGCATTACGTTCTTTTAACCGACTTCGAAAAAGAAGGAGGTTACTCAATTCGACCTGCATGTGCCTTGTTTCGCTTTTTTTTCTATGTATATTCACCGATTACGCCGAGATGGATGGACAAATCGGTACGAAACCTTTTGCATTTTGTAGAGTATATTCCCGGGGTGGTCCCGTTATAAATTTTTTTCATTTTTTTCATTCAAAACGACTTTTTACGAGAATGCAATCGGTTCGATTGCCCGGTACCTCCATTGTGAACTGTCCGTTAATCGATACAGACATTAACGACGTCTAAAGAATGCACAATAGAA
This sequence comes from Lasioglossum zephyrum, assembly GCA_028455615.1. Classification (NCBI taxonomy): domain Eukaryota; kingdom Metazoa; phylum Arthropoda; class Insecta; order Hymenoptera; family Halictidae; genus Lasioglossum; species Lasioglossum zephyrum. The sequence continues at coordinate 12,605,164 of CM052326.1, read as the reverse complement.
AAATGTTTCCGGTAAATGTTAACCGATATGATAAGAACCATCGCTCCTAGCTAAAAAGATGTCGAGGATCCTTTCCCTTCGAAAATTAGCCTCCCTATAGTAATTACTTTTCAATTTTTCATTCTGGAAAGCTGGTCTGTACGGGAGCAAGATGCGAGGAAGATTCTTATTTAGCAACAAGAAAGTTTGCTAGAATAATTCAGAAACTAGGATAATCCAGCAAGGTTTACTGGACTGATTATGAGAATTCGTAATCCTAGAGCCACTGTACTAGTAATTACTTTTCGAACGAAAAATCGCTTGATTCCAAAGTAAAAACGTTTTAGAGCAACTTCTACGTTGCAGAGATTTGGTGGAAGATATGCGATGGTGTCGTCGCTGCGAAGTTCCTGGAAAAATGATGAAAGACAAGAGAGCCGATCGCGAGGAATCGGTAAGAGATCGCGAGCATACAGCAACGTTGACGTCGGCCGATGATCGCTCCCCTCGAACGCGTTTCTTTTTCTCTCCTCGTTTGCCCTAGTTTTCCTTTCAAACAGGTGACGTCATCGACGTCATTGAGGAGACCGCCGACAACGCGCCCTAATTCCGAGCTCGCGATTGAATAAACTCGGTTCCAGCTGGTCTCCCTATCCTTCGATCACTCGGCGTCATTGCGCGCACGTACGCACGCATACGAGCCTCTCCGGGACCCCGACACTTCCTTCCTCCTTCGATCCCGATTCATGCAGGATCCTGCGCCGGGCTCTCCCCCTCCCCTCCTGCGCAATCATTGCAATTTTATACAGAATTCCGTGTGATCGCTCGGATTCCATAAGTTCCATAAGCTCCGCTACGATCGGGAAACTTTCGATGTCCCTTTTCATAGTTTCTTCTATAAACACCGAAACACGGGATGATTTTGTCTGTCTACTAATGTTCATTGCCAGCCGCGTTCACTCGTGTTTTTAACCGACTTCGAAAAAGAAGGAGGTTACTCAATTCGACCTGTATGTGCCTTTTCTTTTCTTTTTTTTCTATGTATGTTCACCGATTACGCCGAGATGGATGGACCAATCGGTACGAAACCTTTTGCATCTTGTAGAGTATGTCCCCGGGGTGGCCCCGTTATAAATTTTTTTTCATTAGTTAATAATAAATTACGTTTTTTGCAATAAAAGTTGTGTTGAATGATTTCTTGCCGATTTCTTGCCGATTCTTCGCGATCGGCTCTCTTGTCTTTCATCATTTTTCCAGGAACTTTTTTCCAGGAACAAAGTAAAACGTTTTTTCGTTCGAAAAGTAATTACTATAGGGAGGCTAATTTTCGGAGAGAATCCTCGACATCTTTTTAGCTAGGAGCGATGGTTCTTATCATATCTGTTAACATTTACCGGAAACATTTTTCTATTGTGCATTCTTTAGATGTCGCTAATATCGGTAGCGATTAACGGACACTTCACAATGGAGGTACCGGGCAATCGAACCGATTGCATTCTCGTAAAAAGTCATTTTGAATGAAAAAAAATGAAAAAATTTTTATAACGGGACCACTCCGGGGACATACTCTACAAGATGCAAAAGGTTTCGTACCGATTGGTCCATCCATCTAGGCGTAATCGGTGAACATACATAGAAAAAAAAAGCGAAAAAAATGCACGTAAAGGTCGAATTGAGTAACCTTCTTTTTCGAAGTCGGTTAAAAACAACGAGAACGTTCATTATAACTAGACTGCGGATCTTCGCGCATTTATGAAACTGTTGGGCGAAATATGAAACAGTGAAACATTAGAGAAAACATTAGAGAAAATCAGTTTTTGCTGCACTTCTGTTTCCCACGATCAATGCAGAATGATTCGCGGTCTAATTATGATCAACGATTACTCGACAGCTCTCGAAAGTCTATAATTCACAGCTGAGGACTTATTACCGAGCGTTTCGCATCCAAGTGATCCCCGGTGACACCAGTTCAGAATTTCTTCTAGCCTTATTTTTAGAAAGAAGATCGTTTCGATACGGCACGATCATCGAGGATCTATTAATAGGTTTCCGGTCAGTAGAGAAACTCGAGACGAGCCATTCGGAGCCGATCGGTTGGTTATTGCGGCGGTGAATCCGCGCGCAAGGTAGCCTCTAGGGTGATAAGCGTAGCCGGTGGGAAATATACAGTGGAAACGATCCGATGACGTTTCTCCGACGCACGGCGCGCCGGAATCGCAGAACGTTCAACGAAATTCGTGTCCCTGTTAATTATGGATTATTAATTGCTGGTTTTATGCATTTAGGGTAACGAATTTAAAGATGACGTTTCATATTATTTTCTTTGGTTCGTTGAAATGGCATGAACATTTTTTTTAATTAACTCTATTCTGTTTTTTATCATAGAAACATGGCATATCTAAAATACATGCTTAAAATATGCTTTCACAAAAAGTGCGTATTCGAATGGGAAATAAATGTTTTTACTTTATACGAGAAATTGTTAATTGATTATTAAATTTAATAATTATTATCGTTAAATTTAATGTTTCTGTGAATAATTACCTGTATACACATATATGTTATATATGTATATATATATACATACGTATATATGTTAATAAGCAAATTTATAAAATTGTCGAATTTTGGTGATTTAGCCGGTGCGGGCAAACCTGGCATATCTAAAATACATTGCCTTAGCAAAAAGTGCGTATTCGAATGGAAAATAAATGTTTTTATTTTATATGAAAAATTGTTAATTTCTTATTAAATTTAATAATTATTATCGTTAAATTTAATTTTCTGTGAATAATTACCTGTATACATATATATTTTATATGTATATATACATACGTATATATATTACTAAGCAAATTTAGAGAATTGCCGAATTTCGGTGATTTGTCCGCACTGTGACGTCACGCTTCCCCAAGGAGAAGGTATCTGCAAGGGGATGGCGATTCGCGGGACTGGTTATGGGGTGGCGGTAGGAAGAGGAGAATCGACGAGGCCATGGATCCAACTATAGATCGGGCGCGTGCGGAAGAGTCGCGCCGCCGTTGGGCAGACGGGATCTTTGAATGAACTATGGTATTTCATGGGGATGGGCCGAGCGTCGTCCGATCTAGGTCAAAGAAGGGTCGTGAATGGCGTCGCTTGGCTGTAGTGACGTCACGGGGTGTCGCGTGCAAACCCCTGCAAGTGGGTCACTCGTTGACGCTGTCATGGCCGTGGCTATAAACGGACCAGCGGCGTCCTTCCTCGTTTTCGCGTGTTCCTGCGGACCGTTTTCCGGAAGCCGTTTCCCGCGGATCGCCACGGTCCGTCACCTTGGACTTTTGCCGGCCGCAACGTTCCCCCTCCACCTCCACCTACTTCGAAGAACACCGGAACGAGCTGGTGTCGTTCCCGTTGTCTGCCTAAAAATGCCATCGCAACTGGCCTTTCGCCTAATCCTAATTAACCACCGATCTTTGTTCGTCATTTTTTTTTCTCGAAAAGTCAAAGTTTGTACTTTCGACACGTGGAAAAATATTCAAAAAAATATTTGGCTGACAGGAAGTTCGAACGACGTCGATCGGTAGACTGCGGATTTCTTTAGACAGATTCTAGAAAGAAGGACAATGGTGTTCAAATAAAGCGAAAGTACTAGTGGTTTGTTTTGGTTAATATAGACGTTTATAAATGCGTGGATATCCACGGTCTAGTGATCGGACCGTGGATCTTCGCGCCTCGTGAACATTTTCTGGAGTTAGATACAAATCGATAAAATAACATCGTTCTAAAACAGTCCTATCCTTAAACGGCTATCCTCCTGACTCTGTGTTCCGCACCATTCATTCGTAAAGTAGTCCGCAGCCTAACAAACGACGAGACAAGGGACGCGCATTTCCGGCGTCGATCGAAAGTTACGCGGGTACGGTAATAACGTTCCGGCAAAGACACTGGGGTGCTGTAAACGACGCTTCGGGAGACGTTCGAATGAAAAATTCTTTATTTGATAAGTAAACTACGAGTATCGACATAGGTAATACTTAAATACAAAACATTCAGTCCTGAGATATTCTGCCATTCTCACATTCGCCCGACGGAGTCTGCTCCGTTTTCCACGCCTTTTCTCCAACAGTTAGAACGTCGCGCGTAAAACGTTCAATCGTCTTACGTGTATGCCAATTGCTTCGCGATGTGTGTACCGTGCAATCACGTGGCAAATATTTACAAGGCACTGGAAGATCGCATATTAACGTGTGTTCCGCGTAGAACGCGTGTGTACACCCTTCGATCACCGATGCTTCGGTCGGGCCTAAACATCCTCGAGGTCAAAATCGGCCGGGCGAGGCATAGACCCGTTTCAAATTACAGCGCTCGCTGTTCCGCGAACCGCCGAATAGCAAAAAACGATAATTGCCGATCGATGGTCGAAGGGTGAAAGGGCTTCGGCGGGCGTCGCGATTTAGTGGTGGAATCGTCGAGACAAAAATCATTGCAATCCTAGGCATGTGCACTGCCGGGGATTAAACGACGCTAAAACACGATCGAACAACGTCGCGCAACTCGTAAGATAAACGGCGACGCTCGCCCCGAGCCCATTCACGCTCGTTTTTTTTTTCTCCGATCGATGAGAATTCCCCACGATAGGTCCGACGACGAGACAAGGATGTTCTCGCCGCGTTTCGCCCGCATTCGCTCGCTGCAGCCTGCCGACGACGACAACTGAGAAATTTGAACGGCTACGTCGCGCGAAACGCGCTACGATCTTCGAATCGTGATATGTTTTTTAAAAGTACCCTTAAACGAACGAGATATTCTACTCCGCAGGGGGTGGCTTCGACGGTCGTGGTACAATCCGGACGCTTCGTTTGATTGATCTGCCCGCGAGACAAACCGCGGATACACGCGCGAAATATTGTTGAACTTTTCACGAAGGTTATTCGTGATATCGGAAGTTTCACGAAGTCTCTCCGCGGTCTGCGCGCGGCAGCGAGACTAGGCGCGGGATGTAAGTAGAATTGGTAGGCAACGATCGGACGCGGAGGCCGATTTTGATTAATCACCCGGGCAGGAAGCCTCGCGCGACAAAAGTTTGATTTTCACTGTTTCCAACTTGCTCCATGATTCGTTTGTTTTCAGTTTTTCCTCGGTTTCACGACTGGTTCCAGATTATACCACCGGCAAATGTCATAGTCCCCTGCGGTACGTGTATCCGAGTACACACGATCGAAAGTCGCACTCGACGAATGGACTCTCGATCGTTTCACCACCCTGTTTGACAGAAGACGCGTCGCGTCGTACCGCGCGATTCCAACGTGTCCACATAATTGACTTATAAATATGTATGTTACGTCGCGTGGCTTACGTTCGCAAGCGGCGAGAATTGATTCCGTCCTGCGAAGAATAACGATCCGCGCGAGAAGCGCGCCACAGAGAAAATTGGCCTCGTTTCGCAGATCCGAGAATAAGAGTTTTGTTGCGCAAGTGGGGAAAAAGATCGTCGATTGGTCGCGGACGGCCGCGCAGCAGCTACCGCCTCGTCCTCGGGGTTCAACCTTTTGTCCGGGGTGGATTCGCCGCGATTTAAATAGACAGATCTCCGATGCGCTCGTAGGGATGGTGCGCGCGGTTTGATTTCGACTTTAGATTAGACGGTACGGTAGGTATACCGAACAGCTATCGGGGTCCATTTTGACCATTCGCAGAGTCGCAGACAATTGCGTCGGATCGTAGAAAATCTAATCGCCCGAACTCGACTACGACAGAATACGAAGAGCCTTGTCGTACCGAATATACTCGAAACGATGCGCGGCGGTTGACCATGGAAATTGCGCCGCTTCGAAGCTTGTCGACGAACGATCACTATCAAATGACAACAGACTTTGTCGGAGGGATTTAGCGCCTTTGGAAAGTATCTAGATATTAAAAGAGACCTATGATACGAGTAAAGATTCCTTGGTAAATTCGTTTCTCACGAAGATATTAGTTAAAAAGAAGATAGGCTTTCGGTGGAGAGAGAGAGAGGCGCAATTTCAACGTCCGCCGCGGTTCGGATTCTGGTCAGAACGGACCGGATCGTGTTCTGATTCTATCAGGAATAACGATATATGTAATGTATGTCGCGACATTTAAAATCTGACGATCGATTTCGTCGAGGTATCGGCTGTCGTCTCTCCCGTAGGCCGATAGTCTCGCCGATATACGCTCGAAACGGTTTGCGCGTGTACCATCTTCGTAAGTACTTGTGGTCGTACTAACCGTCCCTACAGAAGGTACATAAGTATGTATACGTGGTGGAACGACTATGTTTCTCTCTACGTGATTCTATCCTCGGTATTACGAATAGTAGCGAGTAACCTACGACGCTATCGTCTCTGCGCCGCCGAGTTTCGAAAACTTTCCGCCTTGCTGATCCACGGGAAGAGATGAAACGTCCTCTGAGGACGTCCCGGCGGGATGTCGGCCGCGTGGGTCCTCCCGGGTCGCGATGCTCCGTGTGCCCGGTGCGGTTGGAATGCCATTGGATTGGTCGTTGATCTCCGAGATGGTGCTCCGTCTCGCTGGAAACGTGGTTTAGGCGGTGCGAGAGGAGATCTCGATCGCGAGACCCGATGGTCCCACGACGCGCACCGGCTTGGACACGAAGCTCGTGCAGGAGGGAAGGCTTCGAGTGGAAGCGAAGAGTCCAACGATCGATGCTCTATCGATAGTGGCCGACGTGTTCCTGGCAGGAGCAGGGCATGGAGAGCTGCTGGGCCACGCTCCTGGGGACCCTCTGAGTCGGCAAGCCGGACAGTCCTCTGACGTAGGTGTAGGTGACGGGACTGCGTAGGATCCTTTTGGGACTCTTCTTGGCGTGCTTGTTCTCCTTGCCTTCCCACTTCGAGCTGATCTTCAGCGTTTGGAACGCTCTGCGAAGTGTGTCCGCGGTGAACGACTTCTTGAAGGAGTCGCTGTCACTGCTGCTGCTCTGCACGTCCGACGGGCTGGGCGAGTAGCTGAGCGAGTCGTTGGTCCTGGCGATGCCTCGGACGTCGCCGGGGCTCCAGGACCGTGATGATTTCGCTCGCACCCGCTCCGTGCTTCTCTGCACGCTGGACAAGCGCTCCTGCGAGCGCGTCGGTCTCCCCCGCAGCCGGTCCAGATAGCAATGGGTCTTCGGCGATCGGGTAGCTCGGCAGAGGCGCTCGCTGGAACCGCGGCGGGATAGTCTCTCCGCGCTGCCGATGCTACCGCCGCTGCTGCACCCGCTATCCGTGCTGCACTCGTCGTCGCCGAAGTCTCGACGACGCCTCGAAGACTCGACCGCGCTCGACGAACTGCTCCCCCGTTTGTCTTTGCTCTTCTCGCTCGGACTACCGCGTCGGCGACGATCCTCCTCCGGATCGGTCAGCTTGGTCGCGTCCTCCATCATTGTCGGCCCACCGGCGATCCAATCGAAATTGAAAGGCGATCGGCCCCGCGTTCTCGACGCCTCGAACGTGGCGATAGTTTTCACCGCTATCGGTCGCACCACGCACGCTGATCTGACCAAACACTTGCACTCGTCACCGACCGTTAATCCAACTGGCTTGTCGGCACTCGTCGCATAACGTTCACAAGATCTCGTCGCAATCGCTGCTTGCCGCGATCGAATTTCTCCGCTTACCCTCGTGGTTTAAGGAAAAACTCTGTAGCTTTCACTGACCCTCTTTGTTACGAAGACTTTGTGCCCTTGCGTTATCGGGTTAGGCTCTCCGGTCACTTCCTTAGCTTCTCGCTAGATTGGAAGCTCGTTGTTCCAAGTTTGGAGCCGCCGCTCTGTTCAAGGAGCGCGCCTTGTCGAATAATGCTTCCTCGGAGAGGGGCGGGATTCGGGTTCGCTGTGCTGGAGCGCGTTTCAGAGGGTGAACTGAGACTCGGTGGTGCGCACTCCTCTCTTTTATACCCTCGCGCCTCCGCGGAGGGTGCGCGCATGTCCTCTTCACCACGTGAGGGTTACGAATCCTCCGCGAGGACGCCGCACCGCCATCGACGCGCGTTCCACCCTCGCGGAAACAACTGCAACTAACCGATCCGAGGTCAAACCGTACCACCGGTGCACGATCGTGGCAAACCGCCGATTCAGGAAATGCGATTCCATTCATCCACCCTCCACGCACCAAATCAAATATCCAACAGACTAAACCTCCCCCGGATCGGTTGCAACCGGTGCCACGTTACTGCTATCATTCTGCAAGAACGGCAAGGATGTTTATCTCTTTTCGAGCGTAACTGATTCTTCGGAAGCAATTGATATTTCCCAGGAAACCATCATTATCGTATAGGATTCTCTTATTTCTGAATTTATATGTATATTCTATTCTATTCGCGCTTCAGGAAAACCTTTCCGGTTTGACATTTCCCCATTGTTGCGTCGCATAGTTTGATCGTAATCCACTCAAAATATACTTTCATGTTTATAGATGACACAATTTAATAGTCACTCAAAGGTACAGGAGCTACAGAGACATTTCAGTTTTTAATCGTTTTAGAAAATTGGAAATAATTCATGAATATTTAACAATTTTTTAAAACGTAGCAAATCCGCAGTCTGAATCGAATATACTTTGATTCAACGGCAAGAGAAGTTGAAATACCAAGGCTGATAATTGAATCACATCTTCGCTGCTTCTGTACCCCTCGATCTTTTCCCGTCGTACGTGGAACGTGCGAGATAACGACGTCGTTGTAATTAGTTTAAAAGAGTGACATCCTCGACAGAGTCTACGACGTGTCTATAATAAGCGAGAAACGAGCAAATCAAGAGGAAACGTCCAATTGTTCGGAGAGAGTTCGTCCCCAAATATAGGCGAATCGATATCCGTGTACTATGGACACGGGTTCGTTAAATTTAACGATGCCCCGATTTAACGGAGGCACGGTTAAAAGTGTGGCGACGGACTGGGCCAACGTTAGGGAAGCGGCCGGATATACTGGGGATGCACGGGGTGGAGCGGGTGCAGCGGGGCTGTGGAGTATTGCAACGTCGTTCGTAAGGAGAGAACCGTAGGTCGGTGAACCCGACGCAGCGGTCGATGCCAAGGGGTGGATGCACCGGCCGGAGCTGATCGCATCGTGCGCTGCTGCATCCCGCCGATCAATAATTTTATAGAATCATCGGGAAACATTAATCCCTTCCCTGTGTCGTTCCCTTCGCAAGATCTTCAATCCTGATATTCCGATGATTTATTCGAATCTCTGACGTGTGCGATTTTCGTTGCAGTCGTGCATTTATTTACTTGATATTAACTCTATTACCGGACCAGTCAAAACGATGTGCTCCTCACTTGTTCTTTTAGAAATA
>CM052326.1:12535948-12595787 GCA_028455615.1 Lasioglossum zephyrum | reverse complement strand
GTCGGGAACCCGCACACTCCTACTATCTGCGTGTCCGTTCGACCCCTGGTTGCAGAGACTCGATGCTAGCGATCTGGACTCGTCGAAATTAAACTTGAAGCCGACCTGGGGGATCAGTTTCGGTCTACCGCAAACCGGCGGCGGCCCGTACCCGATCAATCCTTACGCCGGCAATCCCCTGGTTAACCCGTACGGCGGTTACGGATCCGGATTGGATCAGGGCCTTAATTTGGGCCTGGTCTCCGTGAACCCTCTACTAGCCGTACAATTCAGCAAAGACGAGTACGGGGACAAGGTGGTCAAGCCGTTCGTTAATTTCCACGTGACGCCGAATCGGCACATCGTCCAGAAACTCGGTGATCTTCTAGCTCACAAGAAACAGGCGCTCTACGGAAACTACGGGCCTGGACCCGCGTACGGGCCCGGTTACGCGCCCCACTATCATCACCCTCCGAAGCCGAGCGTGTACTACGAGAAGCCTCACTACCCCTCGAAACCGATCTACCCGTCTCACGGGCCCGCGTACCATCACGAACCCTCGCATCCGCCCCCGGACTATTACGATTACTATCGCGCCGGTGACGATTACGATTACGACTACGACGATCAGTCCTACGGGAGATCGAACGCGAAGCAACCGGCAACCGAGAAAGATCGATCCGAGCAGACCGAAGCAGCTCCTAGTAGAAGCAATTCCGGAAAGGTATCGTTCCCCGGCAGAAGAAAGCGCGAGATAGACGCGACTCAACTGCGATTGTTTAACGACACGCTCGAGGTAAGTATCAGCGATGGAGGGTCGTCGTCGGCGAGGATCCAAAAGGTACATGCTCGTCGCGAGTCCTCGGCGAGTCTCTCTCTCCGTCGAACATGCCGGTTCGAGCGACTCCCGTTTCCTTTATTATCCGTAAGACATCACGATCGCGTATCCAGCTCGTCGTCCAACGAGGTCTTTGCTTGCTTTCTCGACAGAGACAGTTCCTTGCCGGACCTCCCAGATCCTGCAGCCCCGGCTTCGTCTGCTGCCGCAGGAGACTGCAACAGGCTTCGAGACCGCGACCAGGACAGTGCGGAACCAGATACACCCAAGGCATCAACGGACGCATCAAGACTCCCATCAATGTCGACGGTGACGCCGAGTTCGGTGAGTCTTGCCTAAATAAATTATTTAGGAAATAAATAAATTAATTTTAAAAAAAATGAAAAATGGGGGCTACTCAAAAAATCGTTTTTCTCAATTTTTCATCTTATTTTTTTATATTATAGTTGTAATATTCAAGCACAATGTAGCACAAACATAGCACAATTCAGCACAACTGATAAAATTATTTAATTCAACAAGTGGGTGCTAACTTCTAGGAGGCAAATAATTTCGCTTTGAATCGTTTCTTTTTTCGCCTCCTGTGAAATTTACCGTTTTGGACGTTCCACAGGGTGAAAATTCACCCATACAAATTTTTCACAGAAAGTAAAATTATTCATCCTTTTATGTCTACGTCGTGAGATGTATTTCTTTGAAATGTGACTTTATAGATAAAACATGTGTTGCTATTTTCGAGGAGCGTTTGAGGGTTAAGTACTTCAACTTCTACGGATTAAGGGTAATAGTTCAGCGATCAGTTGTTAGCGCCACAATACTCAATAGAACGCGGGTTGCTGTACCTGTTACCCCCTTAGAATTTTAGCCGTGTCTAAACACCTGGGTCATTTTATGATTTCAGGTGAGTACCCGTGGCAAGTGGCCCTCCTGAAGAAGGACCCGACGGAGAGCGTGTACGTCTGCGGTGGCACCTTGATCTCGTCCAGGCACATCCTGACTGCGGCGCACTGCGTCAAAACATACGCTGCTCGCGATCTTCGAGCTCGTCTCGGAGAATGGGACGTGAACCATGACGTCGAGTTCTATCCTTACATCGAGAGGGACGTGGCGAGCATCGTCGTCCACCCTGAATTCTACGCGGGCACCCTCTACAACGACATCGCTATCCTCAGGATAGACCACGAGGTCGACTTCGTCAAGAACCCGCACATCAGCCCCGTCTGTCTACCCGACAAACGCGACGACTTCGCAAAGAACAGGTAGCTCTTCTGGTTTGATCCCAGTTCGTGATAACAGTATTTAATTTATTTAGACTTTCGAGCGACATCTTAAAGACGCATCATTTTGTTACGTGGTTGAAGAAGATAACAGCTGAAGATATTAAATTTCCGTTGATCAAACAGAGTAGTTAAACTAAAAGTTATCAGTATTTAATTCATTAAATCAGACATATTTAATCAGCATTAATAAAAAGATTGGGTTACATTAAAGAATAAAATTCAATTATAAGATGAATATATAAGATGAAGTGCAGATTGGTTTTTGTAAAGTTGAATTTTAAACTCGTGTATTTTTAGTCTGATATATAAATATTTAATGCTGTCGGTATCAAACGCTTTACACAGTTATTACTATTGAATTAATATGGATTAATAATATTAGTAATAAATAATGAATTAATAATATTAATGTGGGTCCCATAAAAATCACCGACACCAGATTTGACCGACGACTACTTTGGCCGACAACGCCTTTAACCGACAACGAATTTAAAATCGTTCTCGGTCAAATTCGTTGTCGGCCAAAGTAGTCGTCGGTCAGATCTGGTGTCGGTGAAATGTTGTCGGTGAAAACCGTGTTAGGGAAATTTGTATCGGTGATTTCCATGAGACCCATATTAATTCACTAGTAATATCTGTGCAAAGCATTTAATTACCGACAGCGTTAAGTATTTACATGCTAGACTGAAAATACATGAGTTTAAAATTCAACTTTACAAAAACTAGTCTACACTTTACCTTATATACAATTCAGACATGTACAATTCGAATCGAAGAAAGTGGGTTTGTAACAATGATCTGTTCGAACAGGTGCTGGACCACCGGCTGGGGCAAGGACGCTTTCGGAGACTTTGGAAAGTATCAGAACATCCTGAAGGAAGTGGACGTGCCTGTGGTCAGCAATCAGATTTGCGAGCACCAGATGCGCAGAACCAGACTGGGTCCAGGGTTCAACCTGCATCCAGGATTCATCTGCGCTGGAGGGGAGGAAGGAAAGGACGCTTGCAAAGGTGACGGAGGTGGTCCTATGGTCTGCGAACGACAAGGTCGCTGGCAATTGGCTGGAATCGTGTCATGGGGAATCGGATGCGGACAACCAGGTGTTCCAGGTGTCTACTCCCGTGTATCCCACTACCTCGACTGGATCCAACAGATCGTGAATCGATACTAAGAAATTTTAATTCGCTGCCAGACTGCTCCTCCGAGCTATTTTCCTGTAGAAAATCATTCGTGTATCTTGAATGTATAATTTATAAAATGTAGATGGTGTGTAATATACTTGTAAGAATGCGTTAGGGTAAGTCGGGAGAGATTCGATAAATTATGTAGTTCGTGTCGCGATGCGTTCTTGTCGAGGGTGTGATTCGAAATACTTTCGGATCGTCGAGTAATGCATTTTATTTGCAATTGTATTTGTTACGTAATTTTGTTCTAATATATTTCATGTAATATTGTCAATCCGTTTTCCTTTTCTTCCTATACCAACACCCACAGCTGGGTAACATAGTATTTTTAAATAGGAAATAGTACATAATCCTATTTATTTTAAAGTGTGCTTACAACTTTAAAAATGAAATTATTGCCACCTAACGAGATGTACAAAATTGACATTGGATACTTACGCTCTCACGTCCGCCGTTGCTTGAAATATATGAAATGACCGTTGCGATTTGACTTCGATTCTAGAGTACATATAGATTGTAGAATCGATGCTTTCGATCAATCGATTTTTTTCGCACGGAATCTGTAACAGAAAGAACAGACAAACAGTCAGAATTAATAGCAAACAATCAGAATTAATAGCAAATAAACAATTTCATTTGAATAGAGAATCAAAATTAAATAAACTAGACTTCTATACCACGAAACGAATTTAAATAGGTTTCGTCGTCACAACATAAGAGAAACGGCAACACGATTATAAAATAAATTTAAATCAGTGATAATTAAATAAGATTAAACTTTACCTCTCGAAACCAGAAATTGTTGCCTCTTTCTTATGGAATCCTGTAGATTTTAGCGAGAAAATGCCAAAAATCTATGCTTCACAATCCTAAACGGTCAGTGGTTTAAAATGTTTGTTTGAAAAGTAGACATGTCGTGTTCTTGTGGTGCCACCTAGCTGTACCGCTCGTATGTGGTCCGTGACAACGGTCGGTAACATCGCCATATAGCGGTAGGGTAGATTCGGTTCTATCCACAACGTCTCTTTGCCTCATTACGGACATTGGTTTTCGAACATAGGGTTTTTGTGTATGGTTACGGTCGTTCAAATAAAATAAATAATAAGTAATAAATAATAATATTATAAAAGTATTAGAGAGATGGATGACGAAGCTGAGACGTATAAATTATGGCGGATAAGGAAAACAGTGATGCAGCTATGTCACGATCGAGGTTATCTCGTTACTCAGGACGAGTTGGATCAAACATTGGAGCAATTCAAAGAACAATTCGGTGATAAACCGAGCGAAAAAAGACCGGCACGAAGTGATTTAATTGTTCTGGTAGCACACAACGATGATCCCACGGATCAACTCTTTGTATTTTTCCCCGATGAGCCGAAGATTGGAATCAGAACAATTAAAACATACTGTCAGCGAATGCAAGAAGAGAAAATTCACAGGTAACGTTGTAATTAGCTTTTAAAATAAAGAGATCATTATATCTATTTACTATTCTATGCGATCATTCGTCACAATAGGGCTATTATCGTTGTCCAACAAGGCATGACACCGTCCGCCAAACAGTCTTTGGTAGACATGGCCCCAAAATACATCTTAGAACAATTCTTGGAATCCGAGTTACTCATTAACATCACAGAACACGAATTGGTACCTGAACACATTGTACTTACACCAGACGAAAAAGAGGAACTACTTACAAGGTATAAGTTGAAAGAGAATCAGTTGATGCGTATACAAGCTGGCGATCCCGTCGCTCGTTATTTCGGTTTAAAACGTGGACAAGTTGTGAAAATTATCAGGCCATCGGAAACTGCTGGAAGATATATCTCTTACAGACTTGTATGTTAAATAAATATTTTTGTACGTAACGACTATGTGAAACATGTGTATTACCTGAAAATGAAAGTACCAATGTATCGCATAATTTTCATAAGTACAATGTAAGGTAATAAGAATGTATAAAATATATTGACAGTTATTTTGTAAATTGAGTAATGAGCAACTGCATTCATAGGTAGTAATTTATAAGAATCAGTTATTTAATATCAGGATTAATAGAAAGATTAACTTTGTTCAAACATGTAACTTTATTACATTTGATTATTATACAATTCTTGGTCCAGATACATCATGGTATACCGTTGTCTCGAGACACCTCAATTCCAAATTGATTTTAAGCAATTTTACACAGATTGTGAGGAAACATTGCTTATAGCGAGTGAATGTGTACTATGCTTCCATATTTCGCGTCAACAATCAATATAAAATATTTAAAAAATTAGAGAGTGCAAAACATATTGAATGGCTAATGTCTAACGAGGAGAAATTAAAATGAAACTATTGAAAAAAGTATACACTCTGAGTGTACAATATGCTTGTCAATACGATGCAATCACATCGGATGCAAGATGCAAGTGGATCTACATATTTTAAGAGTCTAAGCTAAAGATTTCCCAAAGTTTTGTCAAATGTCTATTCTACATTTCCACAATTTCTGATAACACTAACCACAATGAATGTTTCTTAAAACCTAATCAAACGATCGCCACTGTTTCAGGATCATTTCAATGTATTGTAATTTTTCTCCCGATTTGATCAGGATAATGCTAGCATCGATAGGAACTATATAAAATACTATAAATTATTTCGAAAAGTATCGATAATATAAAGGGGATTATTAAATAACTATATACTGTATATGTATACTTTTTAATCTCTTATTCGTAAACGTCCATCACTGTGGTATTGGATTCAATATTTGAAACCAAATCGTTTTGTATTCTGTAATTATTACAGTCTTTGAATTAAAAAGAACTTATTATTATTTTAGAATAATTGCCACTTTTGTCTTTTTTTACTTATTTTATGTGAATGTAGTGCATGCACAAGTGCCATGCAACTCTCAATTACCATATCATAATGCACTTGTACACACCTAACACAGTTGTAGAGAAGTTAAATTACCACTTGGTACGCGCGCGCGCGTAACAAGTATCAAAAAGTATCATGGATTATGGGCGTAAGTAAACAAATCATGCAAGTGTAATTAATATAATATATTGTTATCAATAAAATGTAACATAACGAATAATAATAATAATAATAATAATTACAAAATAGGGCTACGTATTTTCACTGTTTACACGAAGATAAAAAAAAGTAAAGTGTGCCGAAACAATCTGTTAGAAAGAAAGTATTTAAAAAATATACACGAACCTCTGTCCATTGAAAAATTACATGTTTCACGTTATACAGACAAGTCTATTTCGCATGGCCGATTTGTGGAATTATATTTTCTTTTGGCATGTGTCGAAAAATGCATTACGGAACACAAATTCATCTCGATTCTAAGTTTTCCTTGGATCGCTAAATTTATTTCTATCGCGTTACAAAGAATAAATCAGTCGCTCGTTGTCGTCGAGTCCCATTAATATATTATGTGTATAACACGTACCATGATCATGTAAAATTGGCATTTCTTTTTCGTTTGTCTCTTTGTGTCGTAATATCTCTTAAAAAGAAAAATCACCGTAACATTTCAGGAAGGAAAAGCTTTCCTAGTTTTCAATCATAAAAATAAAATTCTTTGATCGAGAAAAATTTGAATCATGAGACGGCGTTACAGGAATTGCAAATGTATCTTCGCTAATACTTTAGAAAAAAAAGATTTCCCTCGAATCTTGTCTGAACGATTACTCAACGTACAGTCTGAAAGTACAAGTCTATATTATATGATACACAGCAAGTATATCTGATACATCGGCATCAGATTTGTCTCAATCGTTTCGAGGAATATTACCTTTCTCATCTTACTTGTAAAAATATCCACAACATAGAGGCATAGTGTGCATTTTATGCCAAAAGGCGACGCGTTTTAATGCTATATCTATATAAAGTTCTTGTATCTCGCGTACTAGGCTCTTTATCACGAAGGTCACCCGTTCTTCGAACAGCGAATTCTCGTATATCGAAAAATACAATGTTTACGCCAAGTCTTTCGTTAAATCTCCGACTTTCGAAACAGTATGTATTTTTCGTTTAATATGGCCGATACTCCTTGTTAACCGATGTACACACAAGGTCGATATTGTACCTTCGCGTTTGAACACTCCATTAATGGACTACCAAGAAATAGGAAACACCACTCCGCGATTCGTTTGTCACACGTAAATGTTATGAATGTATTTTCAGAACTACTCTCTACTCGATTACTTGTGAAACTGAAATATGAGATGCTTACGGGGGATGTGTCTATTTTACACGCATTATGACTATTCATAAATTCGAGTAGTAATATCAGTCTCAGTGAAAAGTTCTCCCGCCGCGCCGCGCCGATTCGATTCGATCGCGAACCTAACAAATAAACAAACAAACTTACTACCTTGTCGTCGTCTGCTACACAATCAAACTCTACGTCTGTGCATCTGTGTGTTACTAAAGTAGGAGAAGCTTTTTCATTGGGACCGATAAAGAGTACTAATGGTGTATCAAGCCAAGCTAAAAACTCGACATCTAGACCACCAATGCATCCTGGTAGCCCATTCGATAGGCGGAGTTTGAAAAATCTTCATGATCAGTTCTGCTCCAACTCTGATCCTGTATGTAGTAGTGGTGGGACATGGCGGCCGATGCTCTTGGCGTCTGTGCGGGCGACATCAAGTCTGCAAACAATCATTTTATTCTTATATCGATCTCGAATGAAATGACAAGTTCAAGGCGCGTACACCGTTGTTGTACTTACCTAAGAGTGATAAGGAGTGACGTACGTAGATGGGAAGAGGCCCCGTCTGTTGCCAATTTCTCCGTGCCACCAATGTTGATCCGTACGGTCGGTTACAGTAATTACATCGCCTCGTTTGAACTCGAGTTCACCAGGTTCTTGTGGCATGAAATCGTATAATGCTTGTACTAGACACTGAAAAGAGAAACGGTCACGTGACAAATTGTAATAATCCTTCTATATCGTATATATTTCATTAATTTATGTATATTATTACTTCTTCAGGAATCATGTCTCGTAGTTTAACATCCTGCGAGCGAGACACGGACGCGGTACGGTGATATTCTACTAATTCGTTAAGACTGTTAAATTTGACCACCCACAAGAAGAATTTTCCTTGGGCATCTCTCAACACCTTGAAGTGTTGGACACCATCTGAACACCTGAAGGAAACCATAGAATCATTATTACTCGCCCAAAACGTTTGGTCTTTAACACCTGTAGCTCCTTTTAAAAGCATTTTACTAACTTAACACTCAACGAGAAGTCACCGGGCGAACTTTCACTAATCCTTATGAGAAAAGCGCCTTCTTGTTTGTTCATTAGTAGTCTCTCTGCGTCCGCTCTGGTTATCCTTCCGTAATACCAGCTGTAAAAGATGAACAGAACATGAGCAAACAATGAAACATGGAAGAATTCGATGGCAATTTACAGTAAATTAAAGGGTAGACTCATTTCCAGGATAATGCAGTTTCTCAATACTCAAAAGTCAGTTGCAAAAGTAGCTACATGCATAGCTTTATGCTTCCAAATAATGCGAATTGTAGATTAAATCAGAGACTAGACTAGATTGATCTTTTATCTAATGCTTTTGACTACCGAAAAAGCTCATCCTTGCATTATCCTTGTAATCCTGGAAACAAAACTACCCCCTTAACGAGAATAAA
This sequence comes from Lasioglossum zephyrum, assembly GCA_028455615.1. Lineage (NCBI taxonomy): Eukaryota > Metazoa > Arthropoda > Insecta > Hymenoptera > Halictidae > Lasioglossum > Lasioglossum zephyrum. The sequence goes on along the minus strand of CM052326.1, from coordinate 12,586,836 downwards.
TTCTATGGGACACCCACTCATGGTTTTTCATTTCTATGTAGTTACTTGGAATGAGTCCTTCTCTGGAATCTAGTTCGGCTCTGTACCAGTTCATGTCATCCTCCATATTTAGAATCTGCAAGAATAACATAGCTGTTATGCTGTGCGTGTTGCTGTAACAATGTTACGTGTTAAATCTATCAAGTCTGACAAGTATATTGCTCTAATACAAAGAGGAACAAAGTATTATTGTCTTGTGCACAATGGCAAAAGCTTATCGTAGTAAATAGTTATCTGGAAAAGTCCCTTTATGCCAGAAAATGTTTTTTTTTTCCCAATATCCGACGAAAAATTCAATTGTAGAAAATTCAAAACAATGACTCTGAAAGATTGAACCAGATAGACACTGTCCAATGTTATAATTGATCAATGAATCTTTGAAATTATTCGAACAACATGAATTGATATAACACGCTATTCCGACGAACCGCAAAAGGAAGTGGAAAAGAAAAGGAAATTGTTATCTTCCCGTTAATTCGCGTGTAATTGTTCGATACGCGTTTCGAGCGGAAGCAGCATCGAAAACCAGTCGACGATTGGAAATCAACAAGTCACGAGCAACAAACTCGCCGAACAATCAGAGGCTCGAGGAAAAAAGTTGAACGGGGTAGCATCGTTTTGCGTAGAACGCGACGCATTGTCGCGAGTATCCTGAAGCGACACGCGACATCCGTTTGCGCGATAGCGGTTCGTGAAGATCCAGGATTGGTGCACCATGTGCGAAAAACTAGCAACGGTACACGATTTTCCCTGAATTTTCCGTATTCGTAACACGAACGATAGAGCATATGATCGAGTGTGTAGATCGTACAAACCTTGAGGATCTGGCTCCTTCGAAAACTAAGCTCATCCTCGGCGGTAGCCGTGAAATCATGCTTTGCTATCGCCTCCATTCTGTTTCCTCGTCCCGCGAGAACAAGAACGACAGAGAGGGAAGGAGAGAGGCGATATTATATATCCCAGTGGTTGAAGGCAGCGCTAAACTAGCCGCCTTTGTTTGTCAGTGGGAAAAAGTAATGACAGATATTGGCTGTTATTCAGTTTCGTAGTTTCTCGTACGGAGGTAGGTATTTCTATGGTATGAGTCAAAGACACGTAGGTGGTCACGACAACGGAACGGAACGCGCGACACACACGAGCGAGCGAGCGAGCGAACGAACGAACGAACGAATGTACGAACGAACGACCACTTGTGCTTTTCTCTGTTGCCTGCGCTGCCTGCGATTATCTGAATCGGTCCTCCGTCGGTTCGCCCGGATCAATGGCACATTGACACGAACATATTAGGCGCAACACGACTGCTGCTCGCGGAACGGCCCGTTTAGCGAGTTCGAGTCACTTTTCAGGGAAGGTGAACTGTCAAAAGCAAAGGTAGGATCACGCGCTCGCACGGCTGTCCATCGCTCGTCTTATCAGACATTACACTCTCGACTCTCCCACTGATCTTCGGGTCTCCGTGTTTCGGTCCACCGATGCGCACTGGCCCACTGCGCCGACAAGCCCACCTCGACGTCCGGATTCGCCTCTGGACAACCAAATTCTAATGCCCTCGAGGCATTCGATCCCGATACCGATACGTATCACAGCTACGAACCCACTATCGGATTCCAACGAAACCAATTCGACGAACGACCGACGCGGGCTTTTTCCCAACCACGGGGACAAGAGAATGCAATTCTACCAGACGATATCTCCAGCGTACTATTTTTCTGTGGCGCAGGCGCGCGCATGCGCACTCCGCCTCTACCGCGTCGACTGCTCTGCCACCATTTTGTACTTTATGATATCACCCGTACGTGTATACACAATATACAACACGAATGTTGCGACTTTTCAAAGCTGTACAGTTTTAAATAGATCTCTACGCTACGGGAACCTCGTTTTCTATCTTTACCGTTCCGATATCTACCGTTTATGTACTAAGCCGTTGTATACGGGTTCCCGTTTTTCGTACAGATCGAAATCGAAAGCTCGGATATTACGAATCGATAAATCGATTCCGAACGAGCTTTCAATTGGTTAGATTTCCTCTACGCGTTTTCCGGTTCGCACAACTTTTTCTTTACGGTAGGTTATTTAGGGTTGTAACGTTCTATTGATACGGAGGGGAAATCAAAGACCATAGGTAATAAGGTACTGCGCATTTTCCGCTTTCCGTCATTTCCTGCTGTGTGGAATAAATTGCCATCGAGTAATTGGATACTGACCACGCGATAATAGCGAATGAAATCCGTGTCCGTTGCGTAATTATTTCACTCATCATCGGAAGAAGCACGTTTGCGTTAAATGATGAAATTACGAAACAACGAACGGCTGAAAATTTGACTGGTTGCGCAAGCGATATCCGAGACGCTGATTATTTTACGTTGGAAAGCGTCTTACGCTATGAAATATGCAGAAGAGAAATAGAAATAGAGAAACGTTCGGGCGCACCGCGAAATACTTGGACATTTCCCGCCGGCATCATTGTCACCGATCACGTGAGTTGTCAACAAACGTGCGGTGAAAGCAAGAGAGGTTATAGTATTTGCAGCCATTCCAAGTTCAAATTAGAACTTTCCTCCACGCACAAACATACGATGGGCGTACGAAGTATTCGTAACTTTTGCAAAATTGGACCCAACACTCAATTGTTCTTTTTTTGTTGCGATGTTATATACTTGCAGAAAATAATAAAAATCCATATCAAGATGCTCGGCGCTCGGCGACTTTCCGCATAGTCTTTCCAAGTTTGTTGCAATTATTTTTAAACGCATGCCATTTGATAAATTATATATTTAGTTAGTACTTTCAATTGAGTATCGAAGAAAGTACCGAATGGTACATTTGAGATTTTATATTATATTAATTTAACTATTAATAACAAATTTTAAAAATAGTAGACATTTATATTGACGTTGAGATCGCGGCAAACAAAATGAATTCTTAAGAACACCCAAGTTTTCATTACTCCTTGTGAAGACGTAGGTGAACAATGTATTATAGTATAAGATATACTCTTTTGAAAAAATATAAAACAATAAGGTCATCGCAATTTATTAAAAAAATTATTTTTCATTTACCAATCGATTAATCTTTGTATTTTATTTCAGAAAGTATTAATAACCCCGATATACCTGATACATTGTACAACTGGTAACTCTACACATATGTACGACGGTATCACGGTAAAAATATTTCAAACAAAGACAAGATCCGCGTGGTAGATATACGAGGGCAAAGATACTCGCGTAATTTCCACGGCTGTCTAGGAACCGGAAATTATCTTTTAGTTTACAAAGCGGTGACCGCTCGTTTTTCAACTCTATTTACAGTCGACCGGCGGGTTTCGAGAGACGGATCATCGATGCGTCAGTGTCGGCGTCAGGCTATTGTTACCGACGCACGGTTGTTTTTGAAGCAGAAAAAATCGGCACGATAAAGATACTCGATCGACCCCATCGTTGTTCCGCGATAAAATGCGGTTGAAACAGCGGCAGACCCGATCAACAAAAGAATACCTCCGCACACCGTTCAGTAAGATTGTTTTCATTATTCATACGTACAGCAGAATTGATAATAACGCAGAAATGAATTATTCCGAATATTAACGCGTTTACTTCATATTTTTGTTCCAGCGAGAACCGTATTTAAGATCAATGTGCGCCGTCGTGACGCGTGTCGCCGGCGAGTTTAATTGTTCGCGCGCGCCGATCGATAATTGTTCGACGTAAGTATGTAGGTGTCATTAACGAATTAATAAAACGCTTATTCATCGAGCTCGATAAAAGTCTGTTATCGAGACACGCGGAATAATTGGCCGGTTTCTTTCAGTGGATCCTTACAACGCGATTGAATCTATGGAACCGGAGGTGCGATATTTCGAAGAAATTCGAAAACTTGATTACGATTAGTTTCTCGAACCAATGGCTGGCGGTGCACCGTGTCGATCCGTTGTCTGAGACTTCGGCGAACGCATTGTTTATTAGAGTTATTGTCTCGGACTGTTTGCTCAAGAACGAACGTTTTCAGAGGAGCGACGGGAGTAAGTACGAGCGCTCGTGCGAGCTTGTTGCCGCGGAAATTGAATTACCTTTGTGCAACGGTAGCGTTGAAAGCGAGACTGGATTGCACCGCCTTGCGAACGAGCTTCCAATTAAACGCGACAAAGTACTGCAATTTGTGCAACAAAGAATCGAGACAGTGACCTATCGACGATTCTCACCTTGCAGCGGCTTTTACAGTTGCGCTCGTAATTATTATCGAAACGAATTTTTGCGGAATACATTAACTATCCGCATTTGAATAGTCGAATATAGAAACGCGTGTCTCAGTATTTTGTCGTGCCGGTATCGGTCTGTGTCGTTGTCGGTACGTGACGGTCCGTGTCGTACAGTGTAGAGCGACCTTTACGCGCGCGTTTCGCTTCCCGTTCGAGATTTACGGGCGTCGCAGATCCACGCTTCCGCCCACTTTCAATGAAAGTTTCCGAGAGATTCGCACGCCATTCGATCGTGCTAATTTCTGGCGACCAGAACAATTCCTCGTCCACGGTTACACATCAAACTGCTCGTAAAACGTACCAAGTTTATTGCCACTTGGGAAGGTCAAACAGGGGGTGTAATATGCTGATCGAAAAGCCGCGCGTTCGATTTTTGCGTTGCAAATGTCCGCGAGCAGATGGTTCGCGAAGCGTGAAGGTGAAAGAGCAAGGTCCCGGGCACAGGAAGGGTTTCGATTTGCGGGAAATATAAATCGCTATCCGTTCAAATCCGTTTAATTGAATTTAAATGGAATTCAGTAACGGCCTTTGTTAGGGTTTCTCACGACTCCTACCTGACGCGCCGTTAGCGCCATCCTTTTCATTATCATGACCGTTACGTTATCGCGATCTGCCAAAGGATGACACTGTTACACGTTACACACATCGGGGGGATTGTCATTAACAGGGAACAATTAAATTAATCGCGCGTGCGCGTTGCGTTCCTGTTGGATAACTAATGGCCTTGTTATTGGACAGTTACTTAACCCAGGCCGTAACCCCCTTTGCCATTTAATAATCGACGGGTACGCGATGAGCGCGATATAAATGAACCAATTTCAATACTAAATAGTTTATTCGTTTCTCGGCCGAATTCTAGTCTAGCTGGTAAACTGTTTTAGGAACGGGCGGATTTCTAGTTTCTATGGACGAGAGGACACGGGTGCCGTTCCTACTGATTCGTACCTTAGACGATGGTCTAAGTCTAAGATTCGTTCGCAGCTTATCCTAAACGCAGGCTGGTTGCACGGTTAATCTCCGAGGAGGAGAAACTGGGGTCAACAAGACGCTGAAAGAGAAAAGAGAAAAAGGAACGGGGCATAGACCGAGGCGAAGAAGAGCCGAGCCGTGCGATAGCGACAGCGACAGCAACAAACGACAACGACAGGATAGGATAGGGTGAGAGAAAGGAAGGAAGATGAAACGTAACGAGAGATGAAAAGTAGGCGGAGGAGGCAAAGAACGAGACAGGAAGGGGTCTCTCTTCGCGTCTGAGGGCGACCCTCGGTGGAAATGCAATTTCGGTTCTTGTCTGGTGGCGACGTCGCAACCGTGGCTCATATCTTCTACGAGGCGTAGCCCCTTCAAGATCGTTGAAGAAACAGCCTCTCCCTGCAGCACACACAGAAGTCTCTCTTCTCTCTCTCTCTCGCCCTCTCTCTCTCTCTTTCTCTCGCCGGCTGGCGTGTCTCAGCAGATGAAAGACTCCCGTGGCTATCAAAGGGAAAGGGAAGAGGCAAAGGTCCCACCAGACAATAATGGCCCTGAGTTCCAAGGTTTTCAGCCTGCTTGTCCAGGGCTCGGTGGTCCAGTCGCGTAATCACTCGAACCGAACCTGTTCGCCGGTTCTACGATTTTTTGTGACTTGGAACGATACATTAGCGCGTTCCTACGACGCACCTACGTCTACGCGTAATCGAAAAGAAAGAAAGAGAGAGAACGGATTTTGATTCCGCGCGAACGAAGACGAGTTTGTGGATGTTTATTTTAAACTACGCGACCGAGCTAGCCAGCCAGCAAGCTGAGCTTCGACGAGGACAGCTTCCTACGCCGAGCGAAACGGAGGAAAAACTCTGCTCGAGGATTATTCACAGAGGAACGTTTCCCCTTTTAACCGATTACGAAACGAAGAAAGAAGGCGGTTCTAAATTTGTATCGGTTCATTTTGCATCCTCGCACAAGAGGTGAATGCTCTTCTGGACTAGCGACGCTCTTTCATTGTTCAGGGCCGTCGAAAGCCGGAACAACGGTCCACGATGATTTTCCTACGACGCGCTCTTAGCATCTCTTCGAAATGATTCAACGTTCTCGATCGATCGACGAAAAGGGAAATGGTCAAAGCGGAGACCGATGGTGCGCGTGTCTCCTATTACGTTACAAGTTTCATAGTAAGGGATTCTCAATGAAAGCTTTCTCGGTTTCGACAGCCGGAATCCGATTGGAAATATGACGAAACCCGTGTACACGCTGAAACAGCGAAACTCGAATCCAATCGATGGAAATGTTACCGTAAATCGGCGTTAAGATCGTGGCTGACGTCATCCTCCGAGACGCAACGTCATCCGACTTCGCAATTTACGTTATTTCGAGTTGAAATTTCCTCTTTCTATCGCACGACGATTCTCTTATTTGCTGTTACTCCATCGAAAACTAACAAAACGGACGATTGCGATTCCCATGAGTCTCGACATACGGCTCCAATAATTTGTATAATTCATATCGGTCGTATCCTTTTACTCTCGTAATAAGGTGGTTCAACATTTCTAGAAATTATTGTAAGAACGGCAAAAGTTTACAGACACGTTCGAACATGTATCCTCAATTTCCCGCGATTTCTAATTCTGCAAAGTAGATTCACTTTATAAATTAAATTGAACAGCGTTGGGACACTTTTCTTTGTTTATGTTATAATTGTCAGGTAAAAGCACGGGTAAGGTGTATAACTAGATCGAACACCTTATGGATTTACAACTAACAGTTCACTACCTTACTGATTTCGAAATAGCGATGTACGCGCCATCTTCTCAGAGGGCAGATTTAACAAAACGAAATCTTCTATTACAGATAAGATGTAATGGTAGATTCAACATCTTGTGAACTTTCGTAGCCTAATATCACTGTTTCATCGATTTAGAAATTAAAAACAATTATACAGAAGAAATTTCACCTCCGCTTACAGTGAAATTTCTAAGTCGGTAAAGCAGTCACGTTTGGTCACAAGAGCCACAAGACATTCACTCTATTGTTTCATCTCGTCTATGGAATCAGGCTTGTAGGTAATTGCGCGGTCGATACGTGCTGCCATCTTCGACGTTGGTGAAAGTATTCGATAAGGTAGAGCTCAGCTGTCACAGCGAAGGATGGCTCGATATGTACGAAAATAAACAGATCCGTCTCACACGTTGCCTTGTAACAGGTGTTTTCGCTGTTTGGAGGGGAGGTGGACCGCTGCTGTTCATGTTTACATCGTTGATTTCCGTCTAGTTGGGCGCTGTCCTCTCGCTGCGGGAACGGGATCAACAAATCGGTACCTTGATTTGTATTTTACAGAAAATGCGGATGTTTATGCAATTTGCAATTATTGTAGACTTTGAAGGAAGTGGAATCAAAGAAAATCTTGTTTACAGTGGTGGTAGCCTTTGCCGATATTAAACGTCGAATTTTATATTCTAGCATTCTCTTTCGGGAACCATAAATGCATAAAGATCTGCGATCTAGTCATCACAGATTCGATGCAAAAAATAAAAAGGCAGATACTCTGCCCACTCTTCCCGAAATAGTATAATATATATATAATAGTGTAATAAATAGACTGCGGATCTTCATGCAAAATAAAAATGTTTTGTATTGATTGTGGGAAGTAGGAATAGTATAAATATTTACAGCATTCTTGAACTTTTTTAATCTTTATAAATGCATTAAGATCCGCAGTCTAGTAATAAGAATAATTATAGAAAACGATCGATGGACGTTCGTTCGAACGAGTACAACGATTGTCTCGAGCAAGCCTATTGAGGCCATTTTAGTTCATACAGTGTAGAAATTTGGGGTTTCCAGAAATATTGAAGTCGAAGTAGCAGGTGTGCTTCACAAGGATATGCCAGTAATAAGAAGATAATATTCGAGCCTCTCGAGAAACAGCAGTGCTCGCGAGTATAAAAGTGTGAGAGACTGTGAGGGAACGTCCTGCACTTTCCTAAGCACCTGCGGACCCAGAACGGATCCGGCAGGTGCAACAAGTGTACAAGGAACCCCGAAGAGTTTTATGGTAACCCTCGCCCTTCCACCGACGTTCGTAGGTAACACGATACAGCGTACGACTATGTATAATGAGAAATTGCGTGCAATCGAAACTTATTCACCCTGTCGCACTATGTCCAGGGTAAATGTACCTATTATACTGCGGTTATAATGAGATTGAAATACGTAGAAATAAATATTTTGTCCTGAATAAATTTGTACAATTCAGTGAGATTGTATTCTCGTTGGCGAGGCAAACACAATTGTCAATCTCATATATTTATTTTTTCTTTCTTAAAATGCTTACACATATTATTATTCCGTGATAAATTGGGAATGATATTAATATGATACCACAGTAATAATCGGTAGTTCCCCTATAGGTCCCACGAGACAAAAATAATTCCTACGGTCTTGCTACATTTTCATAGAAAATAATCCGATCAATTTCTATCGTTCAATGTAGGTTTAGCAGAAAACGAAGTCCATCAGGATCCAGAGAGCCAACAAGGTACAATTCACGTTATGGAAGTATTACTAACAAATAAATGCTTTTATGGACAAACATATTTGTTGCTGTATTTTCAGAAGGTTGCAACAAAGAGATTTGGGAACGTATTTACATATGCAACAGTCGCCGGCAGGTAATGATCTACGGTGTCGAAGGGAACGGCTATAACGAGCGATGGCGATGGACGATCTTCCTGTCGTTTCTTGTTTCCTGTTTCCGGCTAAGTTTTGCTTTGGTCAGACTTTATCGTCGGGAAAAAAAACTCGTTAGGTCGGCGCAGCCCAGCTGGCCAGTTTCCAGATCCCACCGGCAGAGGTCCGTCGTTACGACGGAGATCGAGCGAGGCCGACTGCGATGGATATCGTGACGTAAGATGCAACAGAATAAAACCACCGTAAAGGCTTGCCGGTTCATTAGCGGAAACCGCGAAGTACCGCGGAGTACCATCGAGCATGACATGACATCCTTGCAGAGAGAGAGTTAGAGACGGAGGAACAGAGAGGGAATGAGGTTATAATCCATAGTCTGATCCCGGCCTATCTACGATATGCCTTTGAAACGTAAGCTCCGCTGGCACGAAGCTCAACGACGCCGTTACTCGTCAGAGAATCCTGCTTCTCCGCTTACTCATTTTACACCGGAATCGTTGAGCCTTCGTAAATCGGAAGACTTTCCCGAAATAGGTCTTCTAACCAGAGTTGGGCAAAATGTAATTCGATTGATGATTGAAAATTAAGATTAACATACAATTCAATTATTAATCTGTGGCTATCGAGCACTAGGTAATCGGTAATCATTGATTAACGAATAAGAAAGGAATCAGAAGTACCGATAAATTCGATAATTTATTAAGATTTTCGCACACCCCTGTGATGATTATATTAAATAATCGATTACAAAAAAATTTGCTTACAAGTAGACCGCTAATTTTATGCATTATGCACTTGTAAAAGCTACGCAAGGGGTTAAACGCATTGAAACATGAATTTGTCTTGTAACTGTTGTCTTCGAATTTTTTCAGGTTCTTTTGTTAACCGCGCTATAGTTAAGCACAGCTTTTCTTTGCAAAAGTAGCGTCCCTCTCGATATCGATAAGGAATCGATTGCCGCCGTATCGCTCCGTCCATGAAAGGCCAATGGAGACACCAGGATCTTTAACGAGGTCGATCCGTTACCAGAACCCGATCGTCGAAGGATAAATCCGGGCACGTGTTCGGTCGGTGAGTGAATTTAAGCGGCCCCTTCTTCCTCGTTTTCGTTTTCGTTTCTCGTGTTTTACAGAAACGCGTTTCAGACCGTTAGAGACGGAATCAGAGGATCGTTCTCGGTGTTGTTCGAGCTCCATGCTGCAGCGAGTCGCTGCATTAACAGTTGTTCAGATAATGTGGTTGACTCGCGCTCGAAGAGGTCGGGTAGATAAGCGAGAAGCGAACCTGCGGAATTGACTTTCGCAATTACCGACCGAGACTGTATGGGTACACATATGTATATAGATCCGAATGGTAATTGTAGTAAATTGTTCGGTTACGATCGGGGCTTTAAACGGTTTCGAAAACAACTGTTTAAATCGAATACTAAGGCTCTGAATCGAACGATTATTAATATACTCGAAAAGTAATTTCGTTTTCTCAAGGGATCATGAAAGCCAACTTTTCCTATTTAGTAGTGATGGGCAAGTATCCGAAAATTTCATCACGATCCCTACACGAAGAATGATATTACTTTTCGAATGACCTACTAACTGTTAGAAATACCGAAATTCCCAATTGCTCAGTTATCTGTTTCAACGAATTGTTTCAAGCCTCAGTTATACGATCAGGTTCGCAATTCCTACGGAAGTAAAAACGGTTTCGCGGAATAGGCCCGACGTTATTTCGACGTAGATCGATCGCGATTCTTCTCTCTGCATCGGCAACGCGTGTTCATCTCTGTTCCTCCTGCTCGGATGTTGTCGCTCAGGACAACGTGCACCGCGTTATACATATGTGCATACTCGTACATTGCACGTAAAAAATCGATAGCGTGAAGCGTTGCGTAAAATCGGTAAATTGACGTTTTCTATAAAATGACGTCAATCCATACGTAAGCGTTATCCTGCGAATCGCGATACGACTGTAAACGACGCGCAACGTTCGCGCAGTAAATTTCGCGAACTTCGTTTCACCGATCAGATTACAAAATTTGATTCGCTTTTGTATTTCGTAGGAGAATTGCTCGAGTACATTTTACATGGACCAGAGCTTTGGGAAAATATTGTGGAGCTGAAGAAGGATCGCAGATGGGCCAGAAGAATTCTGGTAAGCAAGAAATTACACGGTTTGGTTTTTATGATGGAGAAATTTCGAGGCTCCGAAAGACTGTAACGCAAGAAGCGCGCGTGTCGCCCCGAAACAGTTCAGTGTCAAGCGTCAGCTATTTGTTTTCGCGATGCACGACCGTTTCGTTGCACAACGGCGATTTATCGCTGACGAGGAGAAGAACGCGATTGCCGTGGCTCACGATCGCTGAGCACCGAACGCGTTATCTTCGCGATTCTCTCGCAGTCGGTTTTCGAAATCGATTCGTCCCCACGCGCAGAGAAACGTGATGCGAGCAACAATGGTAACTGCGTCTAACATGTATATCAATCGAACGATTCAGAGGAATAGAAACATTTCAAATATCTTTTTCACGCTGCGCTCAAAATTTTTGGTATCTCCAGTAGAGAACTAGCCGAACCGTTCGGGGGCACGTTATCTTATCAACGAGCAATAGCAACGGCAACAGAACCAGCCCAAGTTTTCACCATCGAAATGCGTGCCAGTGCCAGTGCTTGGCAGATAACATGTCGCCTCGTGGCACGGCCAATGAGATTCTATTCGAGATCCCTCTCGGTCGATCTCGGAGAAACCAGAATCCGGAATACGAGACGCGGAATACGAGACACGAGATCTCGCGCTCATCTCGATTTCAATTCTCGCGATCGAACGGCTGCTTCTTGTTGCCTTGTAATCCTGTCGAACGAGTCCTTTAGTCGGTGACCTAGACATCCTCTGTACCGCGTCTGGCTAGTAGAATGCACACGACAGACTTTAAAGCTTCCGTGGCAACGTTCCGATCCAGTTCGCTCCGAAAAAACAGACTTTCTCTTTGTTCCTCGGGCGCCTTCTTTTCGCTTTTCCGGTCCAACTGTACACGCGGCATATGCTTTAGCCCTTGGACCATATAAACCTATAGGCACGATTCAGATCTTAGACCGAGGAATAAAATATATGTTACAGCTACAATTTTCATGTACATATATGTGTCTGCTGTGTCAGTTATTTTGAAATTATCTTGTTACTTGGCTTCTTGTTCATGTTCATCCTTGGTATGTATATGGTCTAAGCTTCAGCCAGAGATTGAAATAAACAGGTGTGTCTTTTACAACAGTTTATTTTCGAACGTTCGATGCGAGAACAGCTCTTACGATCCCTGGTAATCTATGCATCATTCAACGAACGGTCTAGAGCACCGTGCTAGTTCTTGATCGATGGAAAACCCTGGGAAAATACGAGAGAACACCGAGTGATCCCGATGACGCTATCGTGCCGCGCAGTTTACCGCGAACAACGTTCGGATTTCACAAGTACCGCGATGCTGACCTTTTCTTTGAAAAAACAGCATGGCGGCACGACGACGCTGGCCGTACACATCGGAATCGAGATACTATGTTCGATCCGCAGTCCAGAAAGGGATTAAGTAACGATTACGTGAACGCTCGCGTGGTGGTTCAAAGCCGCGATTAGATAATACATAGTCGGAACGATTGTTGCTCACGAACAGGGCGATATTCTACAAAGAGAGGATGCCACACGCGGTTTGTGCGTTCTTTTCGTCATCGAGTCCCTTTAAATGTCGCTAGAGTAAATGTACCTATTGCTGCAGGTGTACATTTTTCTGTGGTATTTTTTCCTGATTAAAAATAAATATTTTGCCCTGAATAAATTAGTACAATTCAATGAGAATGTGTTCTCATTGGCGATGCAAAAAATGGTATCAATCATTTATTTTCTTTCCATAAAATGCTTATACATATTATTATATCACGACTTCATCATAAAATAAAGTACGATCGAAGTATGATACCGCAGTGATCGGTAAAGTTACTCTATCGAGTTCTCGAGAAGAAAACACTCGGAGAATCCACGCGCGAAGCTTTATCAGCTTTCGATGAGACGATATGTCTAATCCGGTGGAGATCCGATCGCTGCTCGGAGGTTTCGCGCCTGGTTGGCCGAATCGTACTCGCGCTATTTCCCGGGCGAAGGTCTGGGATCGTGTTTCCGTAGGTCAGTTACAGAGCCGCTCCACACTCCTGTCTGCAGTCAGATAATTCCTTCCCGCCCGATCCCGTACTCGCTCGGTAGGAATCGCATAGGTTGCGCCGCGGATCAAGCGCACTCCGTTTGTTTACAAACGAGACACGAGTTTGTCCTGGGTCAAGGCTGCTCGGTTTTATAATCCAATTCAGATAACGGTAACATAGGTTTCTGGACCTTGAGACCGTGCCCCGCTAGAGAGCAAAGGAGGGACGGCCGAACGGAGAGAACAAACCACTCGGTGACTCGTTTACCCGAGTAGTTTGTCAAATCATCTGTGTACCCCTTCCCTCCCCCAAGACCCGCCCCGATTCCCTCCCTTGCTCTCCCTATCCGTGAACGGAGAGCGAGAAAGAGAGACAGCATGTTTATCGCAAGCCTAGTGCGGTGGTATGGGTAATGCACGCACGTGACATTTCGAGTATCTCGAATTAAACTGTAAACATCGTAGTACGACGCGACTACGGCCGAAGCGCGACCACACGGACGGTGTCAATGATCCTACTAATTTATTGGATCGTTGCTTACGCACGGCTCTCCGTACGATGTCTCTGCGTGTGCGCTCTCGTCCGTGTGTATGTACCTCCGCGTACGTGTAACGATGTCGACAGACGAGGCGCCGGCTCCTTCCACGTCTGACTTTTGTCAGTCGCGACCTCGAGGGTCGCTACTTCCGCGCGTCTCCTCTCTGCGTGTGTCGTCCGAACCTCGTTCCGCGAGAACCATATATTATCGTGGGGGTTCTCGAGTGGGAGAGTCCTTTTGAAACGCGAGCTACCTTCGACGGAGATCGGAAGACACGATACTGGCGATCAGCTGATCAATTAACACTTTAAGTGTTCTATAAAGAGATTTGTAAATATATATCTACATTCAGCTAGACACAACGACTGAAGTAATACTCTGTTTTCAGGTTCTCCATTCATAGCTGAACGGACTTTAACAGCCAACACCTGACTGACAACACATCAGAGGACGTCTCCAATAAGTACGCTCCCATTGAAATACTACATGTAAATAGTTTGAATGTACCGATGTTGTCGAATGCCATTCAAGCGACAAACTTCTAGTATCGATGCAGCGCGTGCTCGTCGGAAGCCGTTCGCGAGCGTCAATGATGGGGGCTCGTGGAGCGAACCGTATTTACTTTTGGCCTGTGTCACGTTCCGACTGGCAACTTTTCAGCTGAGGATGGTAGTTTGATCTGGTTCTCGGACGATCTCTGTGCGACGCGTCGATCAGAATAGAAACACGGAGAACGTCTCGGTGCCGAGGATCAACTCGGATTCACGAATGTTGCACGATCGTTTGGGTCGACACACGGAGGTATAGGTAAAAGTGGGCACGTGCGTCTACCTCTGCATTCGCGTGTCCGCAGTTTGTGTCGTTGACTGAGGGTGGCGGCGATGGCGGTAGCGGCGGAAAGGGGGAAAACGGGGTGGCAAAGGGGGAAAAGGGTGACGGAGAGGGAGCAGCCACGTGTGAGGACGTACTACGATTTACTCGCAGATCGGTGGAACGTCTTCCTCGTTCCCTCCCTCGCCCCCCTTTCTCTTTCTCTTTCTTTCTCTTCTACCCTTTCCCCCCTATCGCGTACTTCTCTTCCTCGTTCTCCTCCTCCTCTTCCTGCTGATCCTCCTCCTCGTCCTCCTTCTCCTCCGCCACCTCTTCTCCTCCTACCACCGACATTATACTACTACTACGGGGTACTCCACTTTCATTCAGTCGCTTCTAAAAATAAAGTCCCTGATTCACAATGCATGAATGACAATCACACTGAAAGGAATACCGCACAGACTTGTAGCCTTTCTCTCTCCGTCCTGGTAGGCATCTTTGTCGCGCTTTCGATCTCTCGCTCTTGCTCTTACCGGCCCTTGTCCCATCTCGCTCCTCGTGTCTCCGGCGAGTCTCTCTCTCTCTCCTTCTCTGTCTCTCTTACTCTATCACGTATCGTTTCACCCATCTCGCTCCCTTTTTCCAACTCGATCTCTCCCTCGTTCCGTCGTCCACCTCCGCCCGCACCCAACGGTTCACCGCGCGCGTCGCTCTCTCTCTCTTGTAAGAGAGCGAAATCTCGATTCGCCTGTTGCGTCAAACTATTGGCTCCGTGTAAATAGATCCCGTGGAAATTCCAAGTGGCATTGCCGGCGGGTTGATCGATTCGAGCAGGAACAGGATCGATCGCGCGCGAGATACTTGTTGCTCTGCACACCAGAATTTACGGGTCCGACGAACCGCAACCATTCCTACGTTCTGCCGTTCGTATATCTTCAGGATTATGGTAAATAACGGACAACTTTGCTGTAGCACGTCGCGTTCACGATTCTGTACTGCGCCGCTCTAAAAGAGTTCATATTGGCGTTCCGAACGTGTCTCGCAACTGTCGCGGTGTTAAATTGACTGTACGCTTTCCAGATTAACAAGGATGGTCGTTTGCGCGGAGGTAGCTCGGCGAGCGTAATCTCGAAGTACCCGGTCGTTTCTCGCAACGCTCGAGAAATTCGAGGAAATTGGGCCGAGCAACCCGGTCTATGGTCGCCTCGAGTTCTCTTCGTCCCCGAGCATCCAAGGAGAACTGGTTCCGTACTCATCATCATCGTCACCTAGCCGCCGAGATTCAACGTTCGAAAATAAAAAGCGGATAATCGAATGTCCCTGACTGCGACAAAACATCGGACCCGGTCGACTATTCGAGAAAGTCGACGCACGAGCGTTGAAAAATGGAGAAACCAACCTTGACTCGTCGCCGACGAATTCTGAGAGCCGGTCGCCGCACGGAATTCCCCGCCGCGTTTAACATTAATTTTCGTCCGCTGCGAAAAAGCGACAAGGATCGAAGGCGATGCTAAACAGCGAAAAGGGAAGCAACAGGAGCAAGGAAACAATCTCTATCGAGAGGCAACAGATTTCTGTAGCGTAGAATTTCTGTGTGGGGGACGGTTTCCCTGCGATGGTTACTCGTCGCCTCGAGCTTTTGCCTCTGTTCGAAAGAGACTCCGGTGCTCCGAGCATCAGGCAGAGTTTGGTTGGTGGTAGCAGCAGCAGCACCTAACCAGCGGCTCGAACTGCTCACAGCTAAATATATCTCTCTCTTTAGTACTACTCAAGGTCACAGCGCTTGGATTGGCCCACGATAAAGCCGAGCCTGGTGCCCGTCTCTCGGCCGACTGGCCTTATGCTCCATCCGCACACGTTTCGTGCCGTTGTTGCTGCTGCTCTGCCACTGTCGTGGCCCACATGTTGCCTCTCGACAATGTCGTGTCGCAGCCGCATCGTGAACACGTGTTCATATCGAACGCGGCTATAGCGCCCCACATCCGAGCTCCGTATTTCGAACGCGATACAGGATACAATCAGTCGCGGCTACTGTTCGCCCTCTTTCCTATTCCTTCGCGCGCCAAGTTGCATCTTTTACTTTCCTACAAATCTATTTATTCAAAATAAGCAACGAAGAGCCGTGAATCTCTAGTTTGCCGATGTGCGAAGAAAGGAAAGAGGTGGGACGAATTCTCGTCTGGGAGAGACAATGCGGGCTCGAGCCAGCAGGGGCATATTCGACAGTAGTTTTCGGCGCTTTTGAACATTGGTCGATTCAATTTCGAGGGGGCTGTTCTGCGGTTCGTCGGCGCTGATAACAGAACCGAGCCGTGTTCGTTCTGCAGCTGAATTTGAGGTTAGGTTATTGTCCGGCTGTGCGGTGAGCATCGATAACGGCGCGTTGCAACCGCGCGCGCGTCCTGTTTCGGCGATCTGGCAACCGTGGAGCGGTCGACAGTGCCGGGGTTGAATTTCAAGCGCCCGAGGGACAGAGGGGGTCGGGCCTCTCTCTTTTGTATAGGGGGCACGAGGGCTTCGCCGATGCTCGGGCTCGGCGCATAACGGTGAGTCGACGGCCGTGATGCGGGGCTTATAGTCGGCTGCCCGGTCGGTTCTCTTGCCTCTTGCCTGCTAAAGCGCTTCGGAAGAAAACCGGCCTTTCTCTTCGTCTTCCCCCTCTGTCCATGTCCCTCGTAACATTATCCGCGACTCGCGCTCTAGGCCTACGGGGTTGAGTCACGGCATAATCGCTCGTTTCTCACCACCGAATATTCACCCGCCTATTCGAAAAACAAGACTCTCTATCTTCCCCTACCGCGGCGAACATTCGAACCCTATATACGACCGTGACTCTCGAGCAATTCTTCGTCTTGTAATCCTCATCGAACGAAAACGGGGCCTCTCGCCAATTGCAGCCCTCGTCGTAGATAGCTTTAAATTCTAGTCGACGTAGAATCGTAAAATTTATTGCGGAGTCAGTGAATAGAAAATTTCTCGGAACGTCGTGACGGGTTCCGACAACGAGACAAACACTGCGCAACCCCTGGTGGGTACTCGCTGTCCGACTACCTGCACCATTGTCCGCGCGCATACCTGCCGGAACTTGAAATTCCTCCTTCGCAGTTCGACCCTACGATTTTGAAAATTTTAGGGGTAAACACAAGTCCCTGTAATCCTGGCAGGTAATGTCGTAAATTGTCGGAGATACGAGCGGAGATATTGCAACCGCGCTTGTACGAAGGTCCGGTGTCGGTTCAGGGAACAAGGGATGGTCGGTAAAGTGGTCGCAATCGTCTCCTCGTGCATCGTTTACAATTTAAAGGTCTGTGTACACGCGCCGAGGAAAAGGTTTATGGTTTAGGATTACAGTTGAGACTTAGAATTTTGGCGCGCGGATTTTCAGGGCTGGCCCAGGGACACCGACGATGCGAAGGTTTCGCAAAAGATTCCCGACGGGTTCGCTCGTTGTTGCTCCGCAGGAGCAACGACAATGGAAAGTTACCGAAGCGCAAGCGCTCGGTCGGCACTTTCCACGGCTATAGTCGACTGGCTAGCGGTTATAGGACGCATCGGTGGTAGTGATGCTGACATTAGTAGTGAGGCGTTCGCTGTGCCATGGTACTCATGGGCATGGCTCGGTTGGCGAAGAGATCTCACGACGATACACAGCGTAGCTACACGAGCACACCGGTATCGCGTACCAATACGACCGCGCGCGCGGCTGATTATATGCCAGCGCTGCTGCTCTGCTGCCACCAGCGTGGCATGTGGTACTGATATGGTGGTGTATGGGCGTATGGCGTATGCTGCCGCTGCAAAGAACGCCCGTTCTCTCACGTATACGTACGCAACGCAACTGAACGAACCCTTCGCGCGAAATACGTGTCGTTCCGAGAGGAGCGGTACGCAATTTTGCGCGACGGTCACGGACGCTAGGGAGAGAAAAAGGGGCGTGCGAAATGAGGGGACGAGAGATTTAAATCGATCCGACTCGGAATTCCGATAAGCAGCGCGGGCCAGAACCGATAAAATTTCCGACGAACATCTGCGGTAACAATGGATTTCGTCCGAGACGAAGTTCCACGAAGCTCGTTAAGCTCGTAAGCAACTACGGCGGAGCGAAAAATTGCGAAATCGTTCGCGTTTCGCAAGCAACGCTCTCCGACATCGTTCGCCATGGAAAAAACAGCCCCTTCCCTTGCATCGCCGTTGTTCGGCACGATACGAAGGCTTCGCAGACTTTTCGAAAATACGTTCGGTTCGGCGCGAGGGTTGCTCGCCCGCCTCTTCCACAAATGCCCCGTTTCGCGCTTGTGTACGTGTGCGTCTGTGTTCGAGCCACTTCTGCTGGCACGACCGTACACAGACAGACGAGCACACACGGCGGAATACGCACGCGCAGAACAGGGACAGCCGCGGACGTATTCGCGAAGCGTGACGCGTCGCACACAAGCTTCGACCTCTTCGTAGAACGAACCCCGGTCTCTACCCACACGGTTTAACCTTGCGAGGTATAGAGCGGCGGTGTTCGCGCGCATATAGAGGCTCCGGCCGCACACAAGGATCGCGATCCGTGTGTGCCGACCGTGGTACGGCGTAGGGAACCGCTGGCACTGGCGCGCCTCTACTCTACCCCGGCTTTAGCATCGATTTCCAGTCGGACGACCCAGCGCGATCGAGCGAACGGTACGCGCCTTCACGAGGACGTATCGAGCGGTTGCCTCGCTCCGAGCAAGCGAGCTGGGAGACCACCAGCTCACGGACGAGGATATGCCGCGCGAGAAATCGTACCGCTCGAAACGACGGATACCTCGGTACGAAACGCGCATAATAAAGACACGGATCCATCGGGTTTCTTCGTCCTCCTCTCGCGTCTGACGAAGAGCGAACGAATGCGCGCGGGGGCAGCGGGGGAACGGATCAACGTGATAGACGAAGAGGGAATTATGTTTTCGATCGGGGAGGGGGTAGCACGAGTGGGAGCAAAGAGCAGCATCGGTGGGGAGATAGGGTCGGCGCTTTGCGCTGATAGAGTGTCCCGAGGGGCATGAGGGAAGGGAACGAGCCAGAAGGCAGCGAAGGCACTGCCCCCAGTCGGTCGCCCGTTTCACTACAGTCAGCATACAGAATACCGAGCATTGTGAGCATAGAGGAGAGCGAACGATTGACTATACGTGGTCTCCGGCTAAGCGCGCAGTACTAGTCCGTGTTCCCGTTTTTCGAGGGAAGGCTTCGAGCATCGTTCTGCCCGCTCTTTCGCTCGATCTCGAGCGAGCGCGCGCGCATTCGACTCGGCTCGAGACTAGACTTGCACTCGCGTATCGTAGCTTCGAAATAGACGGTCGACCGCGAGATAGAAAGAGAGGGGGGACGCTTAGGGAGAGAGAGATAGCGAAAGAACGAGAGTAAGAGAGAAAGAAACACAGGCGAGCGAGCGCGTACACAGCCATCGAACGCGGTGATTCGTACTGAAACGAACGTGCGATAGAGCGTAACCGAGGCCGTTTCTTGCGAAGGAAAAAGACGAGGCGAGACAAGGCGAGGCAACTCGACTCGAGGCGACCGTACATCGCGCTGTCCTCGTCGCGTTCTCTCGTGATCGTTGCGAGCTCGGTGTCGTCGATGAAACCGTCGGCGAGACTTAGCCGACGTTCGAGCGTGGACTGTTACCGCCGAGAGACGACGAGAACGGAGGAAACGGTTACATGGAATCAATCGGTAGAAGACCGTATTCTGGCAGAACAAGGAGGACCGTCGGAGACGTTCGTGAGTAAATAGAGCGAGAAAGGGGCGCGCGAGAGAGCAAGCAGCGCACGTACCCCGCTGCGGAACGTGAACTGTACGCGCGCGTACAGTCTCGCGACAGCCGATCGAAGCACGCGAGAGAGAAAGAGAGAGAGAGCGAGCGAGAGAGAAAGAGAGAGAGAGTGAGCAGAACCGTGTATATTCCGAGAGAGTTGGGTCGGTAGATCGTCGGTGCTGCATACGTGCGACGAGCGACGTGCAACGTGCGTGTACGAGGGCCGAAAGCGGTGGGGGAAGACCGTCTTTGCTTCGCGGACATCCGGCGGGGAATCCGCACGCATTCGCATTCGTACGAGCCTCTCTCTTGTCGCGGACACCGCGAGAAAAAAGGAGAGGAAGGATCTGGCGCCGAGGGAAACACGGCGCTCTCGAGTTCTCGGGAGAACCGAGGCTGAGAGAGTGAGAGAGAGAGATCGAGTGGAAAAGAGAGACAGACGGGAGAGAGAAAGGAGGTTCCGAGCCGAGCGTTCCCGGCTCCCGTATCTTGCTCGTTCTCCTTTCCGTCGAGCCTGCGAGAGCTCGAACGGCGAGCAACTCCGTCCTCCACGATAATAGAAAATCATCGCCGCCCCGTTGTTGTCCTCTATCCCTGGTAACATTGGATTCGCCGTGCGTGTGCATTCGCACGCCGCTGCAACCGTTGAAATTTACGGTAGAAATAATAAGGGTGGTGAAAAAGAGGTGGAAGGACGTGGCGAAGGTTGGACAGAGACGGAACGAGAAAGAGAACGATCGCGTCAGCGAGGGGGAACCGTCAGCGAGTAGGGTAGAGCGTGAGGGGTTAGAGAGAAGGGGAGAAGTAGAGGGAGGGAGAGGGAGATACACGCCGAGCGGTGCTGCTCCCTATTGGCGACGTCGAGTCGCGCTCCCCACCCGGGACAGTCGAACGAGGTCCGAAGGCGAGTTCTCGTTCTCGGCGTGTAACTACGGTGATTTTCCCTTACGAGAGTGTACGCACGAGACATCGTAGCCGAGCCAGCGTACCTCGCAGCGCGTAAACATTGCCCACGGTGCGTCCGATACACACCGCGTTCGATTACAACTCGGTGAATATCGTTTCGGTGACGCAGTCGTTGGAACCGCGAGTAATATCCCTACGGGAGAAATCGAAAAACTCCGAAAGGAAGAGAGACACGACACCGAACGGAACGGAGAACGATCATCGAGCCGTCGTCAGCTAGACAGAGAGCAAAACAGTGTGCCAGTGTGCGGTCTACTCGTCGCCGTCGAGTCTTTTCGATTCGTGCACGCGTCCAGAGACGGTCGTTGTGTGCGCACCGATCGTGAACGCGGCCCACGCGTGTGTCGCGTATCACCGCCGCCGGTGAAACCGAGAGAATTCGAACGAGGCAGAGGGTAAAATAGGATTTCTCGCGTGGTCGGTCCTCTCCCGAGGCACGCGCGGAGAGGGGTGCACCCGTCGGTCCGCGAGAGAGGGAGAGCGCGCACCGACGACGGCGAGCGAGGACAGCACACACCACCGGAACAGAGGCGAACGGTGAGAGAGCCGCTCAGAACGAGAGAACGAGCGAACGTGAGAACGTGAGAATAAGAGAAGGAGAGACGATATCGCGCGGAGCCAGAGAGGAGCGGAGAGGAAAGAAAACTGTGTCCGAGTCCGAGATATACCCCGCTTCGACGAAGATAGAAGAACCGTGAGCTAGAGGGACGGAGACGCGTATAACGTGCGGAGGCGCTGCTGCTGCGCCCCAACGGCCGTTCCGAGAAGCTCAGTTATCACAATGGCTTCCGTGAAAGACACAGCGACTTTCTTCGCGGAGGGTACCGCGAATCAGTTCGAACACGTCCTCAAGCTTTATCCGCAGGCGCTTAGGCTGAAGGCGGATCGCAAGACGAAAAAACCCGAGGAGCTGATCAAGCTGGACAACTGGTAAGTCGTTCGGAAAACGTTCGTTCTATACCGTGGACACATTACGCCCGACACTCGGGCCCTCCTTTTCAACGAGGGGCTTCCACCACGGGCACCACACGGGACAATGAACCCGTGCCGTGGCGCGCCAGTTGCCACCGCGTACCACCGCATGCCCGTCTACCTCGCGTATGCGTGTGCGTACGCGTACTGCTACTGCTACTGCTCTACGCGTATGTATATGCATACGTGTGTGTTCTGTCCCGTGGCTGCCTACCTCCCTGCGCTTCGTTGTGCCCGTGGCCTATGCACCTCTCTCCCTCCCTCTATCTATCTTTCTCTTTCTTTCTTCCTTTCTTTCCCTCTCTCTCTTCCTCTCTCTCTCTTTCGATATTTCTTTCTCTCTCAGTATACCTGTGTAATCGTACCGTCCCGTTTCGTGTATCCGTATGGTCCCCTCGCGAGACCAGCCGCGATTTCAGATAACATATTTACCCTCTCTCACCGTCGCGATCGGCACCGATCGACACACTGCGATCTTTTCGAATCGCTCCGAGAGTTACATGCTTCCACGATCCGTCACGTGTCGTCTACTCCCGTCTCGACCCCCACCCCCATTGTTCCCATCGTAATTTTCGCGATCCTCCACAGGTTTTTCCGAACTCGTCGGCCGATCCTATCGACTTGCTCGTAATAATTTTCTGCCAGCTCATCCAGGAGGTCCCGACGTTGCCGTTACCCATATCGCACCTATCCATTCCTCGATTCTCGCCGCCGTGTATTTATCCACGGAGTCACGGTGCTCCCGAAGTATACGCTCGAATATCGAAACGAAGGGGTACCCAGTTTTCGGCGGATTTTTCGAACGGTTTTGGTCGATAGCGGAGCAGATTCGGCCGCGTCGGTCGCGCTGGCAACGATGCCAGTGAAAGAGACGACTCGCCGGCGTCGCTTTCACGGCGACGCTCGACGCTCGTCTACTCGGCTCCCTCGGACACATCCACGAAAACCGTTCTCCACTCTTGTTTTCGCGGTCCCTTTTTTTCGACACGCGACCCCATTCACCCCCTTAGTGGCCAGTTCCTGTAAAATAGACGTAGCAACACTCGCAGCTGTGCCGTTGGACAATTTTTTGCTTTAGGAAGTCGTTTAGCGATTAACGGATGGCGGATCGTTACGAAAAATACGTAAAACTTGTCTACCCTGAATCGTTACAAACTGGAGTAAAATGGAACATTATTTTCTGTGCCCGTAATTATCAAAATAGTCCAAGTCATATACAGTGTGTGTACAAAATATTTGCGTTTCTATCTTTTTTTTCTTTCTTTCTTTTTTTGCATAATGTCATAATAATGTATGCTATATAAACCAAACTAGGTTTATGGCATCAATAAATAAATAAATAAAATAAATAATAAATATAAAGTATTTGCGTACAAAGGGAAACAGTAAAGGTCACGATTTTTTGATTTTTCATCTGTGCCTGTAATGAAAATTGCAAACATGTATTTTTTGAATTTAAGCGAGCTGTGTACATGTATTTGCAAGATGTAAAAATCTTTGAATTTAGAGTTATTTTTTAGGTTGTTATCAAAACTGTTCTTCTTTCTATTGAGTGATGTATATAATTAACCGAGACATGAATTCTTGTCCAGTTTTTTGCCATTCTGGTCCACTTCGCGGCGACCCTGTTTCTCCTGCGAAAATAAATAACACACGGACAAAGAAACCCGTCCGGAGATCTGCTCTGCTAGCGTTCTCTCGCTCCATTTCCAATTTCGAGCGATCGTTTGTACCATCGAGAAGGAAAGTGAAGTGCTGTCGGTTTCGATCGACCCATCCCGGTGGCTCGCCTCTATCGTTATCGCTGCAGATAGCGCCGCGATATTCGCACACGAACTCCGAAATGTGCGCCACTACAGAAACGTCTTTAAAAATCGCGGAGCCGGCTACGATACACCGTCGGAGAGCGTGCCGGAATTTCTGCCGAGCTTAATCCCTGCAGGCGCGTAAATCTTGGGCTCGCCGAGCCCGTGGTTGGAAGGTTCGCCGCGTCGCGGACCGGTAAGTAGAAAATTTACTGACAAGGGAGGCTTCTCAACTTCGATTTTAACGAGATTTTATACGATCCCACCACGCGGGCTCTCGGTGATAAAATATTGGCAGGGGTCACTCGATAGTTTCACGGATACACACAATTTCGCTGTCGAACCCGCGATTGAAATTTTCAGGCTGTATACAGCGAAAAGCTGTCTCTTCGCCATTTCTAAACTGGTAATCCAGTTTCCGTGTTAGTTATTGTGTTTCCAACGTTGTTTGATCAATTATGCGAGTATTTGCGAAGAATCTGAGAACTCGCGTATTCGACGAGAACGTGCAAAATCAAAGTGGGGCAGTCGAGGTTCCTCTCTTTGTTAGGGGAATAGGATTTGGTTGGCCTCGGGCGAAATCCGAGCCCGCGAAACTTCGAGATTCGCGGCTGAATTTGTATCCTGAATTCGTATCTGAAATGCGGAGCCGGTTCTCGCGACGAGACGCCACGGCTTGCGAGCTTCAATTCCTCTGGCGTCGCGTCGCCTCGCCGTCGCACCGTGTCTGTCTCAATTAATTAAAGGCAGATTCGAGTCTCGTCGAATACCGCGTCGAAGCTTTTTAGTCTTTCTACGTCGACGACGAGCCGGAATCGGGCAATGATAATGGGATCTATTCCCCTGCCGATCGCGTTTTACCGTTCGATTGTTCGCTCGCTTCCACGAGCATCATCCGCCGCGGAGCCTAGAAACTCATCGCGTATTCAGATTTTCGTACGCTGAAAAATTACAATGTTTCCAGGCACAACGAGGGCTTCACTCTCTTGGAAAAATCACGGCGGTCGCTCCGAATCGATTTACATATTTCGCGCGCCTTTATAATTTTCTTTATCGCGAGGACGAGCGAAACTTCTTGCAAATTACAAGCGGCTCGGGTGGCAAGTCTGAGGCGCCGTTAACTACAAATATTTTCATTCCTTGATCATACGATCCACAATAATTTAGATATTCATCGAGAAAAATATTAGAGATGGTTTAAAGAGAAATTGAAAGTGTAAATAAGATTATTCAAAACGTTAATTTTACTTTTACTTTGAACGGCTGTGATCGATGAAATTTCGGAAGTTAAAAGAGCTTCGAGATGTGAAAAATTCAGAGACACCCGCGGATTCGCTATTCTGCTCCGTTCTCGCGACCACTGACTTTTTCGGTTTTTTACGGGTTCGATACTTTACGATCGCTCTTTCCTCTCCGTTTATTTTCCCGATGCTGTAACGCCTGGTTGTGCAACGTGCCACGTGTTTTTCGTGGTCGACGATAGTCTCTTTCGCCTCGGTCGTAGTTTTTGTCCGAGCCTGCGGAACGGAGCTAGTAGGTTCGCGTTAGGAAAACGATTTCGGTTCGAGACCTGGTGTCCTCTGCGCCGTCCCGATAACGATAAATCTTGGCTCGCGTTCCGCTTGTGCGACCGAGCTGAATTCAAGGTTTCCATGCTCGCAAAAACAGGAAATCGTAAACCGCGCGACAACCGTCCGGTGTCCCGTGGATTTCGGAAAGCTGCGATCGATTCATCTCGACTATGTGTCCGCGAAGGGAAACTCACGGTTACGTTTTCTCGAAAAGCGAGCGGGAATTCGAGAAACGAAAGCGAGGCGAGAGCTCTCGAGCAATTCGCGAAGCAGAGGAAAAACAAGCGACAAAGGAGCCCGGTGGAAAGCGTCGTGGAAAAACAAGCCTCGTCGAGTTCTCGCGAGACACAATCCTCGCGTTGAAGCGCGGCGATTGTGTCAAGGTTGTTTTTGCGTTGCATTACATCGCGCGATGTGTACATCGGGCACAGTGGAGTGCGAGAACGCAAAGCCTCGAAAAGATTTCGCGTCGGAGCAAGTCAGCCACCGTGTTTGGACCACGGACTTTCGAGAGGGAATAATCTTTTTCTGGGAATCGCGCATCGATCCACGTCTCACGGGCTTCGAGAGAGAAACGAGCATAGGCTTTCGGCCTCCAGGCAAATCGACTCCGAAGCAGCTTTATTTTCCCAAGTTACCAGAGATCTATCGCGAGCTTATCTTACCCAAGCGGTGGCATCTTTATCGCAACGGGTAAAGCCACTCCGGAGTTTCGGCTTCCGGGACAAATCGATCGGCGCGAGTTTCGCGAGAACCGGACGAATTTTAACGCTGAACCAGCCGACCATCGAAAGTGACTGATCTGTATTAACCCTTCACTGCATGAGTTTGTTTTAATTGGGATGAAAAAATTGGAAGAAGGTCGGTATTCGTGTTTTGTTTAAGGGAAAATATTTTAAAAAATTAAAACAACATTTCCAGAGAAATACACATAAATAAACATCGGAAGAAAACACATTCTTAGTTTACTATATACCAGATTTGTTAACTGTATCAGATTCACTGTGCAGCGAAGGGTTAATGTGATTTTTATTATAGTACATACTGGAATACAAAAAATGCATTCGTTCAATTCCCATGAGAACGGAAAACGGTACCAAGTTTCCTTCTTACTCTGATTACTTCAATAATCTAGGAACAATACCTTCATATTTTGAAAATGGCTCCTTTTACAATGTCGTCATAAATACACTGATCAAATTCTGATCAAATTTCAATCGATTCCCATGAGAACGGAAAACAGTACATTGATACTTTTAAATTGAAGAACCAAGTAGACGCTTCCTTCTTACTCTGATTACTTCAATAATCTAAGAACAATACGTTTATATTTTGAAAATTGCTCCTTTTACAATTTCGTCATAAATACACTGATCAAATTCCGATCGTTCCAGCTGCGACGTAAATAGTATCACAGTTGCAGGTCGAAGATCGTGAAGTACCTGATATTTTCACCATTCGTAATCGTCTGCAATAAGAAATTTGTAAACGTTCGAAAAGTTGAATGTTTTGTGCGATTAGTATTGTGCCCGGCCACCGGAGGATTGTCGACGATATTCGTCGGCTCGCGATCGCTTTCGAGCACGAAGTCCCATTGATTGAAAAGGTCGCGGAACGCTATCTCGGACTGGTAATTGTTTCGAGCGGCGTGCCTCGATAATCGTTCTGGCTGCGTACGAGTTAGCGTGGCCTCTTGTAAAGAGACAGGGTGAGAGAACGAGAGAATGCGAGAACGCGAGAGCACGCACGCGACTGCTCGTCATTCAGGGGAACACGTGTCCAAGTGTCGCATTATTGTGAATGAAATACAAACTATCCGTAACTAAGTTTAGCTCTTCGGCCGTACAGCTGATCGGGGCGACCTCCGAAAACTCTTACCCACAATAAAACCACGCGCAGAGAGAGAGAGAGAGAGAGCGAGCTAGCAAGCAAGCATGTTTCTCTCTTCGTCCCTCTCCTCTCGTCGTTCGTCTCGCTTCCGTGCACGGCTTGCGGAGCCCGTTGCTCTCCGGAGAAGAACAACGGCGAGGCGAAAACTTGCCCGTGTCGATGACCCGAATAATAGGGACAAAGAGAGGCCAGGGAAAAAGGAAGAGGAAGCGTTACCTGAATCTCGGTCGTGTTCTCTCCCTCTCTGATTCTCGGACAGGAAACCAGATTTTTCGAAAAAAGGGTGGACACTTAAACCCGATCGAGCGCGTTCTTCTGCCCTGCGTCAGCAAGCTGCAGGCCCCCGGCTCTTTAAATCCTCCCGAGCGACTCCTGATCGTTTCCGAGTACCGCCGATGAATAATCGGTGACATCACCGTTCGTTGAAGCACGCGGTGCCAAGTCGTTTCGAGAATGTCCGCGCGTCGATTCCCGATCTCCTTCCTCGTCCATTTCGAGAATTAACCCTATTATTGTCGCGCACGTGTGTGTCCGCCATCGCGATTCTCTTATATGGGGAATCCGGCGGTGAATTTACATTCCAACCTTGTGAAAAACGTATGAACCGATTAATTCAACTCTTTCGTTATCTGTTTCTGCTTGTAGGTACCAGAATGAGCTTCCGAAGAAGATCAAGTCGCGCGGCAAGGACGCGCATCTCATTCACGAGGAGCTGGTGCAAACGATGAAGTGGAAGCAGACAGTGAGTATAGAGAACTGTGGAATTATTGTTTTCAGGAGGCGTGATCTAGAGGTATCAGGTTGCTCACGATACGATGTCGCATCGTTCGATTGTTCGCAGCGTGGCAAATTCTATCCCCAGCTGAATTACTTAGTCAAAGTGAACACGCCGCGGGCGGTCATGGCAGAGACGAAGAAGGCGTTCAAGAAGCTTCCGAACCTCGAACAGGCGATCACGGCTCTCTCGAATTTGAAAGGTGTGGGCACCACGATGGCGTCGGCCCTGTTGGCAGCTGCATCGCCGGAGAACGCGCCGTTCATGGCGGACGAATGCCTGATGGCGATACCGGAAATCGAGGGCATCGATTACACCACCAAGGAGTACCTCAACTTCGTCCAGCACATTCAGAACACCGTCGAGAGGCTGAACAAACAGAGTGAGTGTCCCCTCCAGTAAACATAGTCCTGTATCGGGAGTCCGAGTAGATTCTGTATCGGTGGATCGCTGGATTTATTTTTACATAAATATCGGCATTGGGATCTGACATGATGGCGTGAACAATATCTCAGTCTGCTCCACCTAAATATCTCCTTTATTTTTCATGGCATAACAAATGTTTCTAATGCAACGTAAATGGTAATGCTTCGCAAATGTTATTCTCTTCTCAAGGTCTTTCTTCCGGAGTTTTCAAGTCATAGGTTACACAAGATTATTTTTCATTAACACTGTAAGTTTGTGCAACCACTCAAAATGTCAGAACCCAATAGAAATGTCTAGAATTTGGGAAAATATTTGAGTAGCGGTCTATGTGATTTGGAAAGCCGATTACCTCTCACGAAGTGCATTTACATCGTACAATGTGCATACTATAGAAATGTCTGGGACCAAAAAGACCGACCGATGGCCGTTGCAAGGGTTAATTGATTTGTAAACCGAGTTATCGGTGGGAGGATATAGTGTTAGTCGCGATTGGATCGGAAATCGAAGTTAAGCGGGGAGTAGAGAGCGTAGTAAGTAATTGGGATCGAGGGGCGAAAGAGAGAGCAAGGTAACCGGGACAGTTTGGGTCACAGAGAACAGACAGGGCAGGGCAGGACAGGGTAGGGCGGCATAGATAAATGTTGGGTATGAATTGCTCGGTTTCAGCGTCGATCGGGAAGACTTGGAGTCCGCACAGGGTGGAGCTGGCGCTGTGGACACACTATGTGGCGTCCGAGCTAAAGCCGGAGCTGCTCGACGGTATTCCAGGATCAACGGAGAACGGGAACTCGCATCCGCCGAGCAACGGCGAGGCAACGGAGCCATCGGACGACAGCAATCAGGAAGTGGCGGTGAACGGCAAAGAGCCAGGCAGTATTGATCCAGCGGCCATCGACGAGAACAGCACGACCACGTCGTTCACCGAGGACTCGATGGACAAACCGGCGACTCCGATCACAGTCGCGGTCGCCAGCGAAGACACGAACGATTCCCTCGCTACGAACGACAACGACAACGAGGATAGCAACAACACGCCGCGACCGACCGACAGCGAGGACACCGAGGACTCGCAAGACGCGCAGGAGCCGCCTACCAAGAAGAGCAAGAAGTGACCCACCGCCAGCCAGGGAGCCACCAATGCGAGCAACAACGTCAGCACCCTCGTGTCGGCCGCCAATCTAACGCTGATCGCAGCGAGGCGCTTCTAAAAACCGCCAGGGTCACCGATCAGGGTCAAGGATAGTAGACCTTGTAGCTACCATCGCACCATCACGATCGTTTCTCGATGATTCTCCTTCGTTCCAGCTCTCTCTCTCTCTCTCCCTCCCTCTCTCTCTTTCTTTCCCTCATACATATATACACTCTCCCTTCCTTTCTTGTAAACTTCTCGCACTTTGATTCTTCGTCTATCTTCCCCTTCACGCATCATCGACCACCTACCTTTTCCCCAATCGGTTCCACGTCTCCCAAAGCTGACTCCGTTCATTTCTCTTCTGCCGTTTTATTTTTATATGATTCTCACGCTTCACGTTCACCACTTAGCCCTGTCTCTTTGCCGACACACACGCACCCCCTTCTTCTTGAGATTCATGTATAAAATAGAGCGTACTCGTGCACACGATGGACTGTTACACCTGCGAAAGGCACCTTGCCGGTTTTTAGATCGATCGCGGGAGACGCTTCTCTCCCGATCGAAGGCAGAAAAACAAATAGGTAAAGCTCTCGGACCAACGTCTCGAAGATGACGCGCGAGTTTTGCTTTTTCCGTAGCCGCCTCTGGATCATTTCGCTTTCTCTCGACGGTTTTCATCGACGGAATATATAGCGGTTCCGCTTGTTCCACCGTTGTTGGTGTGTATCGTTTGATCGCGAATCCACGGAGGAAAACACTAGAGCTGAAAGAAAAGAGAGAGGGAATGAGAGACCGCGGAGCTTTTCCTGATTTTTCTGGTTTTCTGCCGCGGATATTATCCTCTGTTCTCGGTTCGTCCGAACGAGGCGATCTCGATGCTGCCTTTTCCAGCGGATCCGTTTTCCCTGCCTCAACCGTTAACATCGTCAGCCCCCACCCCCTTTTCATCTAGCTCTTTCTCAGCTTCGCGTCACACGATAGCGAGACCGACCGTAGCCTTTTATCGACGAGAACGATAGTATCATTCCTTTGTACCATGATTTGTACCGCGTGTTCAAGGCTGCCGATGAATTACGAACGCGACTCGAATAGGTCGATAACACACGTTGACACGCTTTTTCGGGTATATACATATATAGAGAAGCATATATCTTCGAGCGTATGTGCGTTGTACGTTTTGCTGGAATGCGTGAATGCGCGAATATAAGAGAGACAAAGAAAGAGAGAGAGGGGGGAGAGAGAGCAAACGTGTGTATGTGTGTGTGCGTGCGTGTGTATGCGTGGCCGAGATGGAGATAGGGACGCGTTCTAAAGAGAAGAAAGCGGGAACCGTTAAGATTAGAGGTGTTAGAGAAAGAAAGATCGAGCAACTGATTCCGTGACCAGCAAAGAGAATGAAACGGGCGGTACACCGAACACACAATGATAATATTAATATTAATAATAATAATTATTATTATAATTATAATACAGAAATCATTACCATAATTTATATACCTAAACGAATCTGCATGTCAGAGCGATGCATGAAGCAAAACCAAATACCTTGTAAGTAAAAGAAACTTTAGAAGGAAATAAAAGTAACGCTTTTTTGAATCCACCAAGAACGAGAGAACGAGTGACAGAGAGTGGCAGAAACCTAGAAAACTACAAAAAACGCGTACACACAGGTCATACACACCCACAGGCACACATACACACACACATGCCCATCCACGCATACAAATGACACGTATATATATAATAAATATATAGATATATATAGATATATATATATATATAAATATAACATTGAGATACGAAAGCACCTCGGGTACACGCGTACGGCGCGGTGTTTCAACGGGAAACGCGACCACCACCGTTTGTCGCGTCGAGGTTTTCGTGTACAGGGATTTAACTAGTATTTTTGCAATTAATTCACGGTTATCGTCGATCGGTTCGAGCGAGCACACGAAACAGACAGACGACCGCTCGATCGACGAAAACGGAATACCTGCGACGACGATTACGTCTCGACGATAATCGCGATAACAAAGAGACGAACCAAGCGAAACGAGTACGCTATACGAGAACTACTTACGCGAAGAGATACTGCGACCGACGGCGAAACACGGAGAGATAGACGTCGAGAGAGAGAGAGAGAGAAAGAGAGAGTACAGTGTGAATGTGACAATGCAAGAGTGAATAGTGGGTTTGCGTGTGTCCGAATCGTGGAAACAAGAGAACACGAGAGAGAGAGAGAGAACGATCGAGCGATTACGGATAATACAAGAGGAAAAAAAAGAAACCACTATAGCTTGATCGAAAACGTTCATTCAAATTTTATAAATATACATATTATATAAATATAAATATATATAAATATATATTTGCAATTTAGAACACTGCGCGGCCGAGGGGCTGCCCTTTAGTACCGACCCTATTATTATTTGACACGCGGCCGCGCTTCTTTCGCTGCACGAAAGGAATCGGTAACGGAACCGAACAGATTTCAGAAGTTCCGGTGCATCGATTGTCGGTGTCGTCGCGCCCCCCTCTCCTTTAACACACAGAAACGTGCCGGCAAAGCTAAGATATCGCGAAACAAAAAGGCAAGTGGAAGTTGAACGAGGAACAAAAAGAGTACCGGTGACGAGGCTCTGGCGTCGATCAATCTATCCAATAATAAAAGAAAAACAACAACAACAACTGTAGCGAACAGTTCTATTTATTTAGCGCCTAATTCATTCCGCATCGATCGTTTCGTTGGCAAGGGATGATGTAGAAAAATATATATAGATAAATTATTTATATATATATATATACATATACGCATATACATAGTCGTGTGCGAGTTCGCGGAACGGTGTCGAGGATCCCACGTTTCCAGGATAACGACGACAGCGACCACTACGATCACGATGATCGATGAACGGACAACATTTATTTTAAGGACGATATGTCGAGTAGATAATAAAGCTAGCAATTTGCCCAAAAATCGATTGACGCGCGTCTGCGAGCCACCACGACGAGGGTGATTACGATTGCTATTATAATTACGATTATTATGATCATTATTATTATTATTATTACCATTATTATTATTATTATTGCTATTACCATTATTATTATTATTATTATTATTCCATCGTTGTTGCTACTGCTACTACTACCGCCACTACTACGAATCATAGCGAGAGAATATAGTTCTTAGTCGACTTATAAACATAACGGACTTCAGTGTAGCGCAATTGTTCTTTTCTTTGCATATGAATCTCAACGACTGGCAAAGAGGCAAATTGTTCTTCGCGCACTACATTCAAATACATTCCACGTTCACACACTCGTACGTACAAGCATTCTTCCATTTGTTTTTCCGTTTCTCTTTTTTTTATGTTTCGTCGGAGAGACACGATAAAGCAGAAGTCTGCATCGATTCGAAAAGAAGAAGAGACTATCTGCTCGTGTCATCGTCACGAGTCTCTCTATTCTTTCTCTCTCTCTCTCTCTCTCTATTTCCCCAGGAAAATGGTAGATTTCGTTTCTCACTCTCTCGGCAGAACGGAAATTCGGAGCGTGGTTTCGCGACGATCGAGAAAACCGACGAGCTCCTCCACCTCGTCACGCCTAGGATATAAGCAGATCGGAGAAGCCTGTGGTTTCACATAAGCTCCAGGAATCGATGGAAGCATCGTCCACCGTGAATGGAAACAGAGGTGTGTTTCCAGCGAGATCGGGGCCGATCGAAGGATGTTCGCGTGTCAGGTCCAGAATCCGTTTAAACGATCGATGATCGACGATCGATCGGGACCGCCTTTATTACTGCCATTTACCGTAACTAAGAAGCGATCGCAGGAAGGGCCGCAACTCCCTCTTTACTGTCCGATTCCCTGCGACCTACGGCCGCAGTCGCACGGAGGGAATCGCGATTTTGCCTTGCTTTCGACATGGATCTCGCGTCTGCGCGGCTTCCAATCGAATCGTTCCGTACACACACACACTCACGTACATGCATACAGATCGTCCTACCGACATCGCACATCTCCCGAATTCCTTTGGTCGCGGCACCTGACACCCAGACCCAGAACCCTCGCCCTCGGTGCACCCGATATTCTCTCTAACTTTGTATAGAGCGCTTCAGCGACCGAAAAAAAAGAAAAAAAAACAACCGTTTCGTTTCTCCTCGAAATAGCGACGTGTAACTCTTGGATTCATTGTAAAGTAACGTGATGTCATTACGAAGTACGAGGTTAAATAAATTATTTGAAAACGTTACGAGCTGTGCTGTTATGCCTCCACCGAGCGGGCCCCAAGGGTAGGGCTCGCAATCCCGCGGGATAGATGTGCGATTCATTTCAAAATTAAATACGTACGGATAGGTACTATTCAAATAAATGTTGCAAACAGGAGATTATGAAATTGTGGGATTATTATGGACAGCTCCAGAGGCCAAATTAGAAAGCAATGGTCCTATTTAAAGTTGAAAAATTATATTATTCTATATACTATCAATGCGCGACACTGACGTCGATCGCGCAATTTTCTGTTTAAGAAATGCGGGACCTGAAAATGGCGCGAGATTACAAGCGATTCATTTCAAAATGAAATACATACGGATAGGTACTATTCAAATAAATGTTGCAAACAGGAGATTATGAAATTGTGGGATTATTATGGACAGCTCCAGAGGCCAAATTAGAAAGCAATGGTCCCATTTAAATTTGAAAAATTATATTATTCTATATACTATCAATGCGCGACACCGACGTCGATCGCGCAATTTTCATTGCACGCGTATTCCCGCAAAATTTCCTGTTTGAAATGCGGGGCCTGAAAATAACGCGAGATTACAAGCGATTCATTTCAAAATTAAATACGTACGAATAGGTACTATTCAAATAAATGTTCCCAATTAAATGGTCCCATTTAAATTCGAAAAATTATATTATCCATATATATAAAAACGAAGTCATGACTGACTCACTCACCTATCAACGCCCAGGCTAAACCCTTGGCCCTAGAAAGCTGAAATTTTGCACAGAGGTTTCCTTTATGATCTATACAAGGGATAAGAAAGGATATTTCGAAATTCAACTCCTAAGGTGGTGAAAAAGGGTTGAAACTTTTGTACGAGGAATATTTTATTTGTGGTCAGATTTGCTTGCAACTTGGTCTTAATGCTCTGTGATATAATTAATCAAACACCTATTTCGGCATGTTGAAAAATTCATCCCCTACGGGGATGAAATTGCGGCGTTTGTATGAGGAATATATTGTTCGTGGTCTGATAATCTGAATGGGGTGAATGAGGGGTTAAAAAGTTTTATGGAGAAACAATATCAATTTTCGAGGGCATTAAACTATATATTATCAATGCGTGACACTGACGTCGATCGCACAATTTTCATTGTTACAAACCCTAACCAAGGGCGCACGGTTTCGGGTGTTCTTTCAGGTAGAGTTCTCGCAATTCTCCGAGACTGTCGGAAAATGAAGACCGGCCACACGGCGTGTTTACTCGTTGCTGCTCCCGACGCGAAAAACATCGTTGTTTTCTTTTTACCGGAGCCTCGACTTGCATTTTTACGACGAACGCGACCATCGAGTTTTATCGGATGCGACGCGACAAGCGAGAGGCTACGAGCTCGTACAACGCGTGTTTTTACCTCGATCGATCCCCCTTTTCCCGTCCGCCTTTTGTTAATTTTTAACACGCGCGAAAGTTCACTGGGCTGATTAATCGGTTCTCCGTCGAACGCTCCGTCAGCATTGCGTCGATACTCGCTGCAGAGATCCTGTTCTTCGTCGTTCGTTCGACCGCGGACCTCCGGAGAAGTTCGACTCGCTAACCTTGGTCGGTCTCGGGTTTAATTAAATCCCGTCCAGAACCAAACGGAAACGTTCGGAGCTACGTCTCGCGAACCGTGTGTATTTTAAAACGCGAAACCCGCGTAATAAATGGCACGGGAATGGTAATTATAAAATATCGATCGGCGCGGTCCACGAGTGGCCGAGTTAGCTCCCGTCGTTCTCGCGTTGGAAACAGAATCGCGAATAGAGTTCGCAACCCCTCGGGATATTTTCATTCTCCCGCGGAACTGAGGATTTAGTTCTTCGATCTGATATACATTTAATAAAGAAACGTATATTATTTAACGAGATAATCATTTTCAATAATAGTAAGAAAAATCTGTTAACAAGATATTATTTTCTCTCTAGACATTCCAAGAAGGATTTCGCAGTGTCTGTTTAAAAAAATGCTGCAATCCTGCGGGATTATAAGCTCTGATCGCGAAAGACTTCGATGGTTTCAGCGAACGCGACTATAAATCGCAGACGGCCAAGTTTTCTTAATTCTTAATTCTTAATTCTCTACGTTCTAATTCGTTCACTCATTTGCAGGATTTCGCGGCATTTGTTTTAAAAAATGCTGCAATCCTGCGGGATTGCAAGCGCTGAGGGCGTAAGATTCGTCCTTCGATGGTCCCAGCGAACGCGACTATAAATCGCGGACGGCCAAGTTTTCGGAAAAGTCGCGGTTACCGTGTGTAATCGAGGAAAAGCGTTTACGGTTCCAGGGGTAATGGTACCGCGCGCGCGTTGCTGCAATTACGCGACCATTAACCGAGCCCACAACGAACGTTGCGGCGTGGCGCGCAGCCCAAACAAGCCGGCAATCGATTCGAAATTAATCGGAGCTAAAAGGAGCTATTATGCCCCGCGTTTTGTGGGAACGGTCGTCTGACGATCGGGCCGATTGGACGGTAACGAATCGATCGGATCGATCGCGATTTAACCGTTAATTTGGTCGGTTAATTGGAAGCAGAACAACTCCGATCAAACGGAGCGGCGGTGAAAGAGCTCGCCAGCGCGTGTGCACCCGTGCATCTAGGTACGATATGTGCAAGTTGCAATCGGTGACGGTCAAGCGCGGATCCGAATGCAAGGAAGAAAAACCACCATCGAGGTTTCGGGAATGGATACAAACGTTGTTGTCCACACTGAAGCAACACCGAACAATTTGTCTTCACTGGATAAAAGAAGAAGAAGGCAACGAGAGACGGCAAACTCTTACTTCAGTGTGTAACTACAAGAAAGGTACGGACACTTGTTAAAAAGTTTATTACATTAAGTGTGTAGCAGTTAGAGTTGCAAACAAAACGATAAAATTCTTTAGCTATAACAAGTAAATGTTGTTACTGTTATCGATCGTATGAATGTTAAGCCAGGAAGAATATTAATTCTTTCGGCGCAACGGTTCGATCAAAGAAACACATAATGTAGTACAATCTGATTTTATTATAACGTCTTTCATTGTTATAAGTTCAGACGCAGTTTTTCTCCTTTCTTGAAAATGATCCACACGAGGATCGAAACGTTGAAAGTTTAAATTAATTTGAAAAATTGCTTTATAGCATTGCATTAATATTTTTCCTGGTGTAACAAGTAACATATACAAACGTGTCAGAATCTCAGGGTATCTTTTACCGTTTGTATTGTACGTTAATTTGAAGTTTTATGTGCAAGTAATAAATTTTTTGGAAAGGGCCAGATCATAAAATTTTTAAGCCTGGTGGGCCATAGAGCAACAAAAACCAAAGGTTCCAAATATTTTGTAATAGAAAGTGATATTTTTATACACAAGTGTTTTATTTCATGTAATTTGATTTATATTTAATTTGTTAATGTAAAAAACAATGTTAACCTCGCAGATCCAACTCGAAACAGGCGGTGGGCCGGATTGGGCCCGCGGACCGTAGTTCTTTTTTTTATTGAAGCTCTTTAGACCCTTAGTTGGGTCGATTTGTTTGGGTTTGAGTCCATTACAATTTGTTTTACAAAGTTACCAGTTGATGATACATAACATAAGATTTATATTAATAGTTTACAATCTCTAAGATAATTGTGAATACAAACACAATATTATAGGTTTTGCTATAAACATGTCAATATTTAGAGGTAGTTGGAAACCCATTTTATATAGGGAATCCAATAATTTGTGCCTCTGATTGTTATAATTTTCGCACTGCCAGATAACGTGGTTTAAAGTTTCATCGCTTTGGTTGCAACTACACTTGCCGTCGGAGATTATGCTGATTCGTGCCAATGAAGTAGCCAAATGGTAGTGATCCGCTCACATTCTATTAATCGTGGTAATGAAACCTCTGAGAACCAGGGTTTGGAACTTTCACGGAAAAAATATTGAAAATAATTTTTGCCCTTAAATAAACCTTGCCTCCTGATAATTTCTTCAGAATTCTCTTTGGCCTGTTTCTTGTATTTTTCGTAAATATTTGTGAAAGGGACCCTCGGAAAATCAAAGGAAATCGAGAAAGTAGCCAATTTGGCAGCCTTATCAACAGGACCGTAGTTTGCCGAGAGTGTGGCATATGGCGAACTGTTTTACAAAAATCCACAAACAACTTAATATGTAATATGCAGTTTCAACGAAAGAAATTGATCGTACATCGTGATATAAACGAGTATGTATTGAGAATGCAAGGTTCGCTCGCACTATGCGGCGCGGCGAAAGTGAAAGCCGTACGCGCACCGATCTCCTCGACTTTCTCCGAGAGCAGCTTCGGCGAAACGAGCGCGCGGTGTTCTTCTACTCCAGCGTCGATCGTCGTCATTCCGACGCGTCGGGAACAGAAATAAAGTGAGCCGGCGAGCAACGAACGTCGCGGGTTATTATTTTCGTCGAGAGAAGCGCCTTCCCGAGCGTCTAAAATTAAGGAGAGAAGGTTCGCCTCCGTGGTCCGTTGCCAAGAACGCGAGCCTCGCCGGAGAAACTTTCATCCGTTGGGAATGTTGCTCGACCAGTGGGATCCTGGTCGGTACCGGCCGCTAATCATCCTCCACGGGAACGGGTCGATCTTTTAGAGAATCCGATCTCCCTCCTCTTGCCTCGAGAGCCAATGAGATCTTGTAGGATCCCGGCGAGCAGACTCGGATCGAGCAACATCGGGATCCAGGAGAGAGAAGAACGATCCTTCGAGTCCGTCCGTTGTCGCAGGATCGGACCAAGAAATAGAATGAAAGATGAGAAATCGGACGAGACAAATGAAAATCTCTTTCAACTCCGGTTTTTAATTGAAATTACGTCACTAACCTAATCAATAATTTTACCGGCCTCATATAAAAATTGCCTAGGTCCATTTTTTATGAAAATTGGATTTTCAACTTCGCGTTATTAGTTACTTCAATTTCTACGGTTCGAGGGTATGTAATATTTTTTGTTAACTGCCTCAATTAGGGTCTAAATATATATACATATATAACTTTTATATATAACTTTTATTTGATCCCCTTGGAGTTACAAATTTACATCCACCCTCTCTTCACACCCGCCGCTCATACAAACTTACTTACTAAATACTTAAAAACTAAACAATATACAAATACCTAAATACTTCAAACTAACGAGAGAGAGCCACGCATAAGTTACCAGCAAGTACAACCTAACATTTGCATAGAAATTAGGGTTTAAATAAAAGTTCGAAAAAATCTTCGCCTAAAGGAAAATAGTTTTGCTTTGAATCGTTTCTGTCGCCTCCTGTTTATTTTCTCGGATTCACAGGCAATTTTCATACGAGGTAGATATGTATACTTATTAGGGGTGAGCGGGTACCCGGAAGTTTCGTGGGAAACTTACAGAAAAAAGGGGAATGGTCGCCTCGTCTAATTCCGTATAAATATTTATGGAAACTAACTGTAGTACATATTTGATTTTATTACTCTACGGTCCGAGCCCTGTATGGTTTACGGTTGGGACCTCGGGGACCGACATAATTTTTCGATCGGTCCGAAATCCGTGTTCCTTCGACCAACAACCGACAAAGACACCGGGAGGGGGGTCAGTTTTTAGAGACGGACAATTCGGGACACGGAGTTGTCTTGTTTATTTTCGCACCGGCTCGGTGGCAAGTTTTCGAGTTGCCGGTGATAGAAAGAACCCGGTGTGCGAAGGGACGCGACGCGGGGTCATCGCAGTCGTTCCAGTGACCTAGTCGGCTCTGGCACGACCTTCGAGGCGATATGCGTTCACCCATTTAAACCATCCTCCCGCGCCATCTCTTTCTCTCTCGGCCGTCGTTCTCTCTCACTTTCACTCTCTTGCGTCACGAGGAGAGTAGTAGCACACGAGCGAGTCTATGTACGTAGCCAGCCGCGCGTACATATGGACGAACACGGAGAGTGCCGTGACGAGGAGGAGGAGGTGGTGGTGCAGGAGGTGCAGGAGGCGGTAACGGAGGAGGATGAGGAGGAGGGTGCTGGAAAGGGAATTCCAAACACGGTGCTCTCTCGCGAGACGAAGAGCCACCGGGAGCGAGAGGGAAGGTGACGAGTGTGTACACATCGACGGACAGAGAAGCGAAAAGAGACAGGGAAACTCGGCTAGATAAAGAGGTCAGCGAACATCGGGTACGACGAAGACCGAGTGAAAGAGGCTGGAACAGAGAGAGAGAGAGGGGGGGAAAGAGAGAGATGAAACGCGCGGGAGTCGGAACAATCGAAAGAGAAGGAGGCCAACGACAGAGGAAGAAAGAACCTAGTCCACGGACGGGGTGCGAGGCTGTGTAGCCCGCGAGGTGAAGGAGGGGAGGGGACGAGCGGGACAGGATGCAACAAAGCACCGACAGGTCGTGTGATACCCCGTTACGTCACAGACGGAACAACTGGTTGCCTCATGGGGAGTTTGCCTCGCCCGCTTCGCCTAGTCGCCTCGACGCGGACGCTGAAAGGGAGAGGAGAGACGAGAGACGATATACACACCGGATGGGGGTATTCCCGAGACCGCGGGACAGCGGGGGAATCCCGCGGGCGTCAGGAGGGAGGATGATATATACAAAACACAAGGTCACGAGTACGGCTATAGGTATCTCTCTGTAAACACGCGGTGACGTAGCGAGCACGTGCTACGACGTTACCATGGCGGGGACGATTCGAGGGACACCCTCCACCCTCTGCACCCGCACCCACACTCGTACCCCGCTCGTTCACCGTTCCTCGTTCTACCTTCTACTTTCGATTTCGATTCCTCTTGCTGACACCACTCGCCTCTCGGTGTCCCGTCGGATGCAACGTTCTATCTCGCACTCTCGTCCCGGACGTCTCCGGACCTTTTGAACGGTTTCTCTGACATTTTCACTTTTGTCGTTGCAGTACACAAGATCCAGAGATATGTGACCGCGACCACAGTGGAGAGAACAGTTGCTCTTTGTCGCTTCCTCGGGTAAGCACTTTTGTCTCGAGTGTTGCGGATACTTTATTTGGAAGATACCACGGAACTTGGTCGAAAACACGTCGACGATATATTGTAAGTTAACGGAATGTCCAGTGGTCGATGACGGTCGAACGAAATGCGTATATGTACTTCGGAGAACAGTGAATCTGCCCTGTGGAGGGAAAAAAGAGTATATACAGGGTAGTTACTGTTATTATTTTCTTCAGTAACAATAGAAAAACATGATAGAGTAAATATCATATGTCATAATACGTCCTAACTTCCTATGACCTTATCTTTCATGTGGACGTACCGATGCGTTGTAACATTTGTTCGAAAGTCTGGAAGATGTATCTCCGTACGAAGAAATGTTGAATATTCCATAATATATTTTTAAGATTCAGAAGAGAAACGCTGAAAAAAACTTTTTTAACTATGACGCACTATACTCAGGAATTTAAATAGGTAAGTGGGCTCTTTCAGTTTCTATATTTTTCGGTCAGGTAATATAAGGTCCGAGTTTTGAAGGCGATGTGGCCAGGCAAAGGTTCGAATATGATGCGGCAAGGACAGAGGTCGAGAATGAGTCAGGGATGAAATGAGGAGTTTGTACAGTATTGTTGGTGAAAAACAGGAAGCCGGGTATCTGCGTAGAATATGAAACGACGTTGATATACAGCACAAGTTTAACAAAACTGTTTGCTTCCTGCCTCCCGGAGCCTGGCAACTGAACACTGGATGGAACGCGTTGCTACTATATAGAAGAATAGAAGAGAAACTTGAACGTCATCGTTATTGGATCGTCTGCAACCCTTCAAGTTCGCAGCTAGCCTGTACCTGTAAGGTGAGAGGGTCTTGATAAGGGTTTAAATAATGAAGCGCGTAGTAACTCTTTTCATCATTATTTCTATTATTTCACTATATTTCGCCTCTGCACTCTTATGAATATTTCCGGACCGTTCTCGGAACGGGAAGTATAATTGAATCGTACGATATTACAGCAGGAAGGATTTGTTGGAACCTGAAGGAGTTAAAAAATTATAATAATCTGTTGTCGCGATAAGGTTCGACCGGTCGAGGGACAACACCGGAAACGCCGTCCTCGAGTTTCTCCGAAAGCTCGGTCTCTCTGAATATTTCAAGTCGCGTGCTAACGTATTCCATTGAGCCGGAGGAAAGCGTCCAGGACCCGCTTTCCCGCTGCGATCCCCGAGG
The DNA here is from genome assembly GCA_028455615.1 of Lasioglossum zephyrum. Taxonomy (NCBI): domain Eukaryota; kingdom Metazoa; phylum Arthropoda; class Insecta; order Hymenoptera; family Halictidae; genus Lasioglossum; species Lasioglossum zephyrum. The sequence continues at coordinate 12,544,611 of CM052326.1, read as the reverse complement.
GTCAGGGCTGTCCCTTTGTCGCCCCTTTTCAATTCTGTGTCTGCCTGCCTGCTAGCCCGTCCGCTTGCCTGGTTCGCCCGCTGCTCGCCAGCTGCTTCTCTCTCTGGAAGAGACGTTTTTCAAAAGTCCCCTTCGTGCTAACGACCACCCGGTCTCTTCCTAGCCCCGATGCGAAACGCTTGGAGGGTCGAAAATCCCGCTGGGAGATTATTTTCCCTCGCTTCTCTCCGCTTCGCCCTGCCTCGCCCTGCCTCGCCCTGCCTCGCTTCGACCCGCCCGCTTCGTTCCGGCACCTAGCTTCCATCCCTGCCTCGTCTCTCCGACCTGGCCTCTCAACCGGCGAGTATACTCCGTGCGGAATATTACCAGCAGATATAGGGGAGACTCTTCTCTCGACGAGAAAAGGAAACTTTTACCAGTACAAGTATAAAAATCTTTATACAATCACGTTTATAGCTAAATTGAATAGATGAAATTGGAGATTGTTAAAAAATTTTTTGAAAATTCAACATGTTCACATATATGATTTCTTCTCTGTTGGAATTATTAAGGAATGAAACAGCATTCAATTTAAGTTCCATTTCTTGCAATCGATACAACCAATTTTTGTTTCGCATGAAGACCCGCAGTCTAGTCGTTAATCTCAACACTTTGAAGTTTCAGAGTGGCAGTGGTACTAAAGGTTGAGCTATGTCCAGAGAGTGCTCGATCGTCCCTTTAGCATTGGCATGGCAAAAAGAGGAGGAGGCCACAGAAACCATAGTAGCTGCAGTAGTTGCTCCGATCTGACTCTGATCTCGCGTTTGATCTGGATACAGGTTTTCACGAGCGTCACCGGGGATCGCAAAGACCAAACGATTTCTCGAACGAACTCTCTGAGAAACCGAGACCGATTCTACGGACGGAACTCGATACAGGGTGAAGCTTCGACCCTGCCCGGAAGGCACAAAGACCAGGAAGCGGAACGACGATGAATTATAGAGTATCTCAGCCCTCCGCGCCAACCGTGGGTCGATATCCACTTCGCGGGGCTAGGCAATGCGTACCGGGAATCGATAACACCATGCATTATCGATGCGTCTTCGTAACGGCCAGGCCGACATAGAAATTACACAGAGACATCGATCGCAATTTGTCCATCTTCTCGCCGGACCGATTACAACCAGAGATCGTTTTACATATTTCAATTTGTTGTTATCTTTTCGAATGTCATCGTGCGACGTTACCGATTATCCGGCAAACTGCCGCGGGGATGTTTCTCTTTTCGCTGGCACGTTCAATGACCCTTCGCCAGGATCGATATTTCGGCTAGATAGTCAAGCTAAATTATAAACGGCGGACTCTTCATCGCGGTACCGCCTGCCCGTACCGCCGCGCATACCCACCGATCAATATTTCTAATTTACTTTTCCGGCTGCGACGCGACAGCCAATGTTCTCTGCGAGATTATATGAAAACGCGCGGTGACCGCAGCTTATCCCATCCGACTCTTGCGATACACATTGTCGGAGTGATGATTCGATGATTCTGCTGACAGACGAATGCCGGTGTTGGCGGTCGAGACGAGGAGCTACTCGAATCGGAATAGGTGCCAGACAGTCTCGCGAGAATTTCGATCGTGAAGGAACCACGAACGAAAATACACGAGCTGCAGCAATCTCGTTGCCTCGTGATCTCGTCACCTCGTCAGTGACCTAAGGCAAGTTGCGTGGACCAGAGGAAACTCGGAGGAGCGGAGGCACGGTGCAACTGGCCGAGGCGAAGAACGAGCAAACCAAACAGAGCAATCGCGTGCACGTGTGCATCTCACGTGACACACAGCGATACGGGTTACACGGTTACACGTTGGCTCGAGCCGTTGGTGCACACGAATACACGGACAGGCGAATAGAGAGAGAGAGAGAGAGAGAGATCTGAGCGCGAACGAACCGCGCGGCCCATGTATCGAGACGTATACATAGCGGTGCGTGTGTCCGTGTATATGAACACCATTGACCGGGATATCGTCTGTCTCGGGATGAATGAACCATTACGTCACGCACTTGTACTCTCTGATCCCCTTCCGCCTCTCCTCCCTCTGTGCTTCTCCTCGTCCGTCGATTCTGTCTCAGTCTCTCTTTTCTACAGGCTCTCGTGTTCGCGTTATGTTATGTGCTCTGCACCGTGCCTGCCTGCCTGCCTGCTGCCCGCCTTCCTTCCTTCCTCCTTCCTTCCGTACCTTCCTTCCTTCCATCGATTAGCAACGGAATTTCAAGCGGGTAGGGAGGCGGCGATAGAGCTATAGTTTCGATTGGAGGTCAACGTATCGCGGTGGCTCAGACACCCGGCAGACGTGTCTGCTCTGTAAAACCTAGTGGGACGCGGAGAGGGCGAGGAAAGGGCGAGGAGACCGGAGCGGGCAACGTGCGGGGAACAAGGCCGGCGAATCGCTTTCGTTGCACCACTGATACACTTTCCTGCCTAACTGTGCACTCGTATCTGTGTGCGCGCCGCTGATCTCCCCATCCTCCCGATTCATTCCTTCGTTTCCCGCTTCGCGATAAATCACGCATTCTCTTCGGATCGAATGGAACAGCAAAGCGCGACCGTTACCGTAGGAAAAACGTAAATTAGAAAATTATTATTTATCGACAGGCTCTATAATCGATCTTCACATCGGATAGTAGACGATATTCAGCCTTCTAGAATCGGCTCGCGAGGTTCTCGACCCGGTTCCTTCAAGTTCGGATACAACTTCGCTTTGTGACCGTCGCTGTTCACTCTCCCGTGGAAATCCGGCTTCTTCTCTTTGGGCGCGCTACGCTGCAACCAAATGTCCAGCAAACTCTTCGGCGCGTAAAAACTACCCTTGTGCAGCTGCTTTCCTAAGGACATTGAGGTGCTTGGCGGAGGCGACATCGGCGAATCGGTCGTCGCTCTTATCACGCTGGCACGGGCCGTCCCATCCTCTTTCCCGAATCTGTCAAACATAAAATGAACATGTTATGTAAAGCGTTCTCTGTTCGTACACTCCCAGCGTAAATCTCCGGACACTTGTTCAAATTGCTTGGATGCAGATGATTTTCTGAGTCGCCACTAAAAATTGCCGTACCAGTATGCACACTACTATTTACATTATTAAATATGTCGGTGTTATAATTGCTAAACAGTTAGGTATTGCACGAGGTATTGTATCAATTTAACAAATCGTAGGGAATGGAAATGTTCTAGGTACGAGAAATTTATTTACTTTTCAAGTTAAAATTTCTCCGAGTACAAAGGGTTAAAGAACCTATATTATGAAATAAAAATGGTACTTAGAGAACATACAGATCGAGAGAGAGAGAATCTAACCAAAAGATATCCTATATCTTCTAAATTTGAATTATTATTCTTATATTCTCTCTCTCCCCCCATTTCTCTCCCTCTCTTTCTCTAGAGCTATCCACAATCATCCCACAATTTCACAATCTCTTTTTTCCAACATTTATTGAAGTAGTAAGAATGCCCGATCTTTCGGGCAATGTATAGGATACCTGGGTTACAGTATGAAAGGAGAACCCTAATCGACAAGTTTACCGCTATAAATAAAAAATGTCAAGTATGGATTTAACACGCTGTTCAACGAACCGAAAATATACAAAATGTCCAAGCAATTTGTCAAATACCTGCCCATTATACACATTGCCCGTAAAACCAGGCATTCTGTAGAATGCCTTCCTTCACAACACAACGGTCATATCTAATAAAGTAATAAAATCGATCTGGCAGCTTGTATTCTTTAATTACCATGTTGTTGAAGGGACTAAGTGTCCGGTGATTTATGAACGGAAGTGTATCTCTATTCGTGTTTGATCCTCGAGCTTACTTACCCATCCAATTCGCGCAACGCCTGGTCTAATTCGACCTTGTCCTTGTCGTCCTTGCTCCGCACGTCCAGAAGGCAAGTTAAAACTTCGGAATGAGCCGCGGAATTGTTTGCATGATGCTTCAGGAACGTCTCCAGTTCACCCCACAACAGTCTGTAATGTTCTTCTCTGCGTACACCGCCTTTGCCACCGCGTCCGCCGCCTATGCTTGGCAATGGCAACGCCTCGTGTTTCGTTTCCAATTGTAACAAGCTAAAAATTACTTGTTTGCATTGTAACACCTCCTCCGCGGTAAGTTCCTCCTTCACCATCAAGTCTGGCAACGGGTCTATCAACTGAAACACGCAAATCACGTAAGTACTAGATATCGTTGTTTTGAATGTGTATTAATAACACAAATGTATACTTGTACACGTGTATGTAAAATACACTTTAGTACGTGTCATCTTAAGCGCACGAGTGCACGTGTACTATATCGCGTGCATTAATACATCCTCATTTCAATTCGCATAATTTTTAGAACAGTGATATTAATTTATGTCATCGATGTTATTCGTGATAAGATTTTGTTTTCCGAGCTATGCGTGCTGCATCTCACATTTTTCCGACCATAAAATGCAAGCACGTTCAAATTTCCGCGTACAACGAACGAACTAAATAATAATGGAATTAAATGGTATTGTTGAATCTTTAAGTAGACATTTCAAAACGAAACAGTGGATAAACTGCATTTGGTTGGAACAGAATTTACCTGTTTTAAATTATACATTAGTGTACTGGAAATGGTGATGGGCCAATATTTTGTATGCCTCTCCAATCTGGACCTCATTTTCTCTGCTGGACCTTCGCCATTGGTATTTGTACTTTGTTTCAAAGGCACCAATACGTTATTCCTCATGAGTCTTCCAAAATCCTGCGACAAACGCAGCTATTATATAGAGAAGAAACCACACTACTGTCCATAAGTTGTCGGACACTTGGTAAAATTTAGATGCAGACGATTTTTTGTTATTAAAGGACCTTTACCGTGATTCTGTAATCTGTCACCCGTCCACCGCAGCCTTCGCTGATAGACGGTGGATCCTCTAACACGCTTCTAGCAGTAGACAACGTGTGTATAAAGATTTCACCACCGTGTGCAGCGAGCAAGTGCGATATAGTTTTACCTCCGCTTTTCCGAGCCATTTCGAGCATCACGGATCGACCGTTCAACAGGAAATTGATCAAGCAGGATGACGGTCGACTGTTTACATCCACCGGTGTGATCCTATGCATCGCGGTGCAGTTTTGCATTTCCGTCGAGCTGCATCCTCGCGGGGTACACCATTTCAAAGTGACCGTTTCGTACTCCGACCCCTCCTCGAATCTTCTGAAAGTTTTAATCAAAGCCGAGTCTTGTGGATTTCCTGCAAAAGCCATTAAATTATTTGTATTTAATCGTTTGCACTCGAATGGTGAGTCTGAGACGACAGTAAAAATTGCTACACCATTAATCGAAACAGTTTTAATATGATTCAATTCGTCTGTATTCCATAAATTGTAAAAAGCTAAACTGTTGTATGAGAAAACAGGGTTCCTTACTGCACTTCAATCTGAATTAAAGTACCTTTCAGAATCGCGGAATGCGCTGCCGACGAGTGAAATATCTCGACATCGTAATTCGCAGAGGAGCTGGCATTTTGTTCTTCCTTCATGGGTATTCCTGTGACCGTCGTACTCGCCAAATCATAGTGAGACAGGATCAAGTGAGAAAGTTTCGAATGTAAAGCTGGTGCCTTGATCGAATGTACTTCCACCATTAACAACGGCGAAACCTAAGGCAAAATACTCTGTAAAGTATGCTAACAATTTGCAGAAACATGAATAACAATACCTCTCTAGGTCCCTGGCTAGTAACTTGCGACTCTATATTGTTAGGAAAAATGTTCAGTATAACTAGATGGCAATAATCCACAGGTATCAAACTGTAACAAAAGTAAAACGATCGTAATATCGATAGCTGTTAGCATCAAACAATGTTTCTGAAAGGAATACTAACTGATCTGAAGCTAGAGCAGCTTTATTTTCTTGAGCCAACTCGTTCAGGAATATGTTTTCCAAACTTTTCATATTGCTGTTGTCTCTCGCACTGGTGATACATATTACTCTGCCTCTGTTCACTAATTTGCTAGCACTCTCGTTCAAGGATGTTCTCTTCTCGTGCTGAATTTCTGAACATTCGTTCAGCGTTCCTATAGCCACCCTTAAACCATGGATTACGGAATAATCTTCTCCAGGCTCTGGGGTTTTTGTCGGTACTCCCAGAATGGCAGTGCCATTCATGATCTGAGTTGCAACAGTTGCTTTTAGTCAGTTCAGTCTCATTTCTCGTTAATGCAAAGAGGGGGTTCCTCGGTACTTAAAAGTGCTAGATAAGAGATCAATCAAGATCACAGTTGCACTCAAAAATCCTATTTTTACACTTACCAGGTGCAATTTGATTACTCGGAAGCAAAAAGCTGTGCATGTAGTTATCTTAATAAAGCTGCGACAGCTACATGCTGCTGGATAATACAACTTTTTAGGGGGATAAAGGTTTAGATTGATCTTTTATCTAGCACATTTGAGTGCTGAAAAACTCCATCTTTGGATTATCGAGAAATGACATCTACCACCTTAGAGTAGTTAAAAAGCAAATGTAATATACATAATAATCCACGATAAATAGCTTACATGATTCAAGTTCTGCTGTGTAGGCTTCCATGAGTTCAGTACGTACGCTGCACGATCGGTTACGACGAATCTTATCTGAAATTTAATCGTGAATATATATATACGATAATTAGTTTTCGAGTTGTACAAATATTTTAACTAAGTTACATAAAATAATGTTGTACCAATTTTCCAGTTGGAAAGAGATCCCACACTATTCTGCAATATTCTAAAGAGGCTTCCACACTAGTAGTCCACAGAGATTTACAAACAGGTGCTAAAGGAATTAGATTTTGTCCGCGACTCTTTAGGAAATCGAATTCCAGTGGACATTCGGTGGATATACCAAAATACGGTGTATGGTCCAAAACAAAAATGGTTTTATGATTTGCCGGATACATTCTTCTATACCATTTTAAAAATTCGCCTCTTTTTCAAACATAATTCGTTGCAACCCTATTGTTTACACATTTGTTATAAGCAGATTCGTGCATCGCGGACCTTCAGATATTATAGGTTAGAATACACGACACTATGAAATCATCATAGTTATTCCTATAGAATTATAGTCGTAAAATTACGTTCGTAAAAGAAGAACGTTTAAAAATATCATACGATTGCATTCCTCTATAATTAAGTGCCATTTCGTTCAGCTTATTCACTATATCAATGTCTCAATGTAACTGTTACGATTCTCTCCACATAACAAAACAAACGTTTGTTAAAATTATTAATGTTACCGATATGAAAACGTAATTATTCATTATTTGCAAAGTGGGACATCATTATACAGAACTAGAATCATACATTCATATCTCGTACAATTTATGTACACTCGTCTGTGAACGTTTCAAATTTCCCGGTATAGCCTGAGTGTACTTCCGTTACGTTGCTACTTCATTTGATCATTTTCGATCAATTAATTTTTCTAATTTTAGACGTAGTATTTTAAACATTGTTGTTATATTCTTAACATTCCCTAAAGCAAGTATTTTTACTGTAGGAATAATTATTTTTTAGTTTAATGTTCGTGTGTTGATCGAGCTGTCTTGTAGCACTGATATATACTATGGATGCGGTATCCAAAATTTTTCATGTCACAATTTGAAAGTCAGAATTGGATGCCAGCGCTGCTCTTGGTTCGACCAGTGTACTATATCCCCGTACTCTCCTTCACCCCCGTGATCCTCTATACTTTGCCATGCGTTTGCGTCCCTTCAGGTAACGCTGCTTTCAGTCGAGTTATTAGACGCCATCGACACCATTTTATTTTGTAGCGTGCCGTGTTCGCGTGCCTTTTGGTGGTTTGACTAGCGTATATTCATTGTTTGTATACCTATTTACCTTTCTCTTATCTACAACAAAAATGTTACAAATATTTTTAATTCAATTTTGCGCTTTCTCTGAACATCATTAATCATTCTTAGTTTCTTTTATATTACATTTATTACACAAATTTCACTTCTGGTTAATTTGTTATAACTTATAATTAACTTGTGATGTTATAACATACTATTATTTCAATCTTATAAACTTCATTTTTGAAACTCGCGCTATTTCCCTTAGTACACTGGTCGAACCTAAGACGGCGCTGGCACTGAATTCTTAGACATGGCCCCGTTCAATTTGTGACATAAAATTTCCACGGGGCTTATGGGCAAAACCGTATCCATAGTATATATGTATATCAGTGCTTCGGTGGCTAAAATCGTTGCGCATGCGCGAAAAAAAGCGCCAAGTCTGGCAGCTCTGCCCCGGATCCATGCACTGCACTGAAAACAACTTCCTTTCCGCTTGGAAGTCTCCTAGTGGCATTGATAACGTAAGTGTTCCGTAACATTATAACAATTTACAACAATCATTTGCATTTAAACAGTTCAAAAATGTTATTCACAGAGTAGTAAAAGTACGAGGATTAATATTTGTACAAATATGAATATGAATATCGAGTACTTACAGTTTATATGTAAATATTCAAGTTGGTCAGTGCACATGGCATTGTTCCCTCATCATTTTAGTATTAACAATCTTATAACATAGAACCACGACACTTGAAATTATGCGGTTGACAGTTTAAACTATTTATTTTTGGTGATTCACTAATTATGTTTCAAATGACGCACG
>CM052326.1:12437447-12522100 GCA_028455615.1 Lasioglossum zephyrum | reverse complement strand
AATTGTCTATTATACAAGTAAATATCATCGGAATTATATCATATTTGGTATGACTTTAATCAGAAAAATGCCACAAATATGGAACTTGAAGTTCCATAAAAAAATAATGAAAAATAGGGAAGTTGGAAATTCTGATTAGGCGGTCTCACCCAGACACCCGAGCCGCATGATATCATATTTCTCGGCGACCGAGGCCTCTCGAGCTTCTTGGCCCTTCAAGGGGGTATACCCCGCAGTAGTGGGGATAGACCAGGGACTTTTATGGCTCAGACTTTTGGGACATATATGCATAAAATACTGTAATTCTTCTCCGTCGCATATAATTATAAAAAAATCAAAGTCTCCTCGTCACTCGACATCTTTGTTTTCTTTTAGTAATAACTTGAAGTTTGGTACACGCTTCGAGTATAGACGATTACGCGACGATGACGCTACGCTCCGTGGACAGAGGGCCTTACGTAAACGCTCGTGATCGTTAGGACCTGTTGCGCTCGTTCTCTTTCAGCGGGAGAGCAGCACGCGTGTTCGGTAACGATCGGTGATCCTGTGGACGGATGGATGGACCGGCGAGGAAACAGAACCGCGTCGAAATATCGCGGGAACCGGCGAAAACTAATTATAGTCGCGTAATCGCGCTCCCGTTAATCGCCCGGCGCTGCGCGCAGAATATACGCTCTCGGACATTTTAAGGTGGATCGTCTAAGCGCGCCTGGACGCAACGGTTTGCGATCCAAACTCCGTTTGTCATAACTACCTGCTGTGTGTCTGGGTTAACGATAACCTAAACTAATTATTTTTCGATCACGTTCGTTCAAATCACGGTGATTCTCCACATTAATTCGTTATTCACATAATCGTACCTGATTAGCGGATCGCACGGCTGCGGGATACGCATTCTCGGCAAGCCCTAGATTAAAGATCAATCAAGCGCGCAGTCGCCCTCGAAAATCCTATTTCTACGTTTACCGTCTTACGATTAGCTATTTTCATAAAGGTGCGACAGTTACATGCTGCCGAAGAATGGAAATCACGTGAATCCCGTCTCGTAAACGTAAAAAAATAGGACTTTTGAGGGCGACTGCGGCCTAGATTGACCTTTTATCCGGTGCTATCGACTACTCAAAAACCCCATCTTGGATTCCTGGAAACGAGTCCACCTCCTTAACATAGAACGCGACCGGAAAACGCGTTGCCACTCAGTCGAGAGCAAACTACTTGGGACCTTCTACCCGACAAACGGTATTTTTAGTTTACGGCGCGGAGCGAATAAAACTTTCGGAATATAAATATCGTTTGGCCGAGTCGCGTGAGTCGGTACCCGGTGTTCCGCTAACGGCTAGAAATTAGGATCGCACGTTTTCGCGCGGGTTACGCAATTGATGGTTCTCGATCGTTTCAGAAGCCTCTGGAGGAACCGGAGGGGCTGGACGTGTCGGACCAGAGCAAGATTCATCCGCAAAACCTCTGCCAGAAGTGCAAGATGCTGGGCGCGTATTGTCGACTATTCGAAGAGGGCAACCGGCCGAAGGTTACCCGCCGCCGTCGCCGATAATACTAGAATCGACCGCCTAATATATATTTTTCTACGAGACTACCGAAGGCTACCGAGCTCTTGACGCGTGCAAAGAGTCTACTGTTTACTTGTCAAACCGGGAGACCGGAGTACGATGTAGTCAGGGACACGCTAAAACGATTCCGGCTCCACTGAGGCTAATTATAGTCGCTCCGAGATTCTCATAGCCGCGTGCGCGTGCCCACGCGTCTGCCGAGAAGTCGCACAATCACGACCCGAGGAATTCACGAACGCCAGACGCGTGGAAACGATGGTCGGAAGCATCGTCGACGAATGGCCGTGTCGAACGAGTCGAATGAGTGCTTTGCGAATGCTCTCCTACTCTCGTTTCGATTTTGTCGATCGGTCGTTCATGGCGGTCCGTTTGCAAGTCACCTACCGGTCCACGTCACGAGACGCGAACGATCCGCCACCGTCAACGCTCGTACAAATTCTAGAACGATCGCGCGCGTCGTTATTGTTTAAAAATAAACGCGACCACGGAATACTACGAAACACGATACCCGCACTGTAAAACACCAAATTTTCCGTGTTTATATGTGTATACATGTATACATATATTGTATATGTATATGTTCTGTATAAGTATGTGTATGTAAATGATATAGATTTATATATTAATAATAATGTCAATTACACCGTGACATATTATTATTAATATACACGAACCGAAGATATCTTTCTCGTTGATCGTATTCCCTCTTGCTTGGTAGGATCCAGAGGGGCGTGTACTTCATAGAAATATTTTATATCATACAATATACATAACGAATGTACAGTGGTCAAGGATTGGTCACGGCGAATAGTCGATCCGCCGCGGGATCCTCGCTAAAATACGCCGCAGAATTAAAGATCGTCGCCACCGTAGAGCTTATAGCTGTTGTCTGTAAAGAAAATATTCCGGTTATTCTGGCTGTGGTCGCGCGGCGATCCCGATTCTTCGGCTATGGTTTACTCGCGTTTAGCTACTGCACGATGGAAGGAATTGATTGATAAGGATCGCGTGCGGATGAGGAGAAGAAAGAGAGGCTAGACGTTAACGAGATTTGGGAATGGGACGTGTTGCAGGATCGCGCGCAGCGTAACGAAGCGAAACGATAATCGACGTTCTTGGTCCAGAGCCTCTTCAGCCCCGGCGAGTCGAGCTCGGAGGTTGCGACATTCGAATTGAATAAGTTCTCGCAGGCGTTCCTCGCCGCTTTTCTCATCGTGATCTGCTCGACGTCGCGCGGCGGGCTGTAAGAGGTCGTGGATCAGCAAATCGGAGCGAAACGAAAGGTGAAACAAAGGGGAAAGATGATGGGAGAACTAGCGCGGGACCCAGCCGTCGATCCACGGGACATTCCTGCTAAAATGCAAGACATTGATTCACCTCGGACGAGTTCGCGCGATGCGAGGAGTTCACCGTTCCAACGTGTTGCGGTTCCTGCTTATAGAGTAAATGCTGTACAGAGTGCTGTCGAGGCGAGCTCTGCTGTGGTTCCCTCTGTTCCTCGTATTCGGCTGCGACCACGTGCTCCTGCTCGTTCTCGATCTTTGGTACTCTTTCGAGATCCTCCTGGCTGGCTATCGTTGTCCGATGATCTTCGATGGTCGTCCGGCAGACCATCGACAATGGTTGACACACGTCGAAAACCTGTTGCGCGGCTGGTTGCACCGCGACAGGGCTCGACACGCTCGGGGGCTGTTGATTCACCAACGTGATCACCTGTTGCGGCTCTCTGTCGTCGAACAACGGAACCGACATTGGAAGAGAGATGGCGTTGTTCGTCGTCGCCGAATTCGTAGGTTCCATCGACGGTATAACCTCGGTGGTCGTATCCTGCTGCACGGGTTGCATCGGTTCGCCGATCGCGTTGTCCGGTTGCGGAGCTATCGATCCCGGAAACGACGGTTGCTGTTGCTCCACCAAGCTGATCACTTGCGAAGCCTGTGGCGCCTGTGACGCCGGTGGTGGCGGAAGTGGTTCGGGGAACAGTTCCTCTTTCAAATTCGGCAGGAACATGTCGATGGTCCTCCAGGTGGGCGCCCACAGATTCGAGTCGGACGCGAGAACGTTCGTGGAAGACATCACGAGCAACATGTTCTTCAAAGACTCCGGTATAGCTTCGAACAGGAGCTCGCTGTTGTCCGCGTGCATGTAAGCGCGGAGGAGATCCAGGACGGTCAGCCATAGAGGTAGAAATCCGGGAAGAGTCAACAGAGGGTTCAAATGATGAAGAAAGACCTTGGATAATAGCATCGCTGCTCTGACTCTCGTTTCCTCCACTCCGATCGGATCGTCCGCTGCTATCGGTCCCAGTAGTTGAGCAAGCAAAGGGAAGAGTACCTGTTCCAGACACTGGGACCACTCGACCGCAGATAATTGGGCCAAGTCGTGAGCCAGCAGCGTGCTTTGTAGATATGTAATGGCGGCCGTGCGAACTGGCCTACGAGCGTCGCAGCATAATCTCGCGATGCCTTGGAGCAGCGGTCTCCAAGCCTGCGGCCACAGAGAAACCGCTTGCTCGGCGTTACCCTCTTCCGCCCACCATCGGAACACTTGAGCGGTGCGAGTGTGCAACGTGTGCATCAAGTCCAACAACTGAATGGGACTTTGTTGATAGCCGGCTGGTTCCTCCGTGATGGTAGCGTGAACCCTGCTCCTCTTACCTGTGCACTTGAGAACCGCCTCGGCGAAGGTTCTAACGCAACGGATGCACAGCTCAAAGTTGAAAGGGGTCACGTGCGCCACATCTCTGACTAGAAACGTTAAGCTGTCGCAGCACTTGATCAGCGCAGCCGGATCGTGCTGCTGCAGGTCACGATCCAAGATGATCGTGTCGGCGGCTACCGGCAAAGGCGCTTCCGTTCCCGTGGGCGACATCAACATCCATTCCGGCACGGGGCTAATGGGCCTCGGATCCAACACCGACGTTCTTGAGGAGTTCGTTGCCTCGTCCAACACCGTATTTGATTGCTTCGGCGACAGTGCACCGGCGCCGGAGCATTCTAATAGACTGAACACCACCTTCCAGTCTTCCGTGTTGTGAATGTTAGCCGCGCCAATCTTTAACAATTCGAACAATCCGAACGCGATCTGTCGAGCGAGGGGCGCGGTCGTCGCCGAAGGTAAATGGGTCAGCGGTAACAGAGGGGGCAGAACAGTCCACGCGCATTCCTCCCCTCTCAACAATCTGATAGCCAATCGCAACATTCCAACCGCTACTCTTTCCAGCAGGTAGGGATGGTTCTCTCTCGCGGCTGTTGTCAGCAGACTGTCCATGTGTGCTTGCACTATAGGCCAAATGCACATCACTCTGTCGCGATTCTGAATGGTCACTTCCAATAGAAGTTCCAACAGAAATACCGACACGTCTTCGTCCTGATGATTGGTAAAGACCAGAGCACCGACGAGAGACCGAAGCGATTCGATCTGCAAGAACTTGCTCTCCTCGATTATCTGTTTGAGGTAGCAACTAGCCACGAACTCGGTCGCTTTCTTTCTTGTAGACGCTCCCGCCGGTTGAGAGAGGCGTGACGAGTCTTGAGCTATATACGAGTACAAGCTAGAGAATATTCCTTGATCCGGAGGCGGTTGCTTGGGTGTGGTCGGTTCTCGAAGCAGAGATATCTTCCCGGTCGGGTCTATGAAATCCTCTCCTTCGGTGAGGCTATTCGGCAGCAATCTTGCTTTGTACAACGACTGCAGGCAGTCGACGATGTTCTTCCACGAGGCTCTCATCGCGTTCCCGTGCATGTGAGTGATTTTAAAGAGGGTTTTCGCGGCTAGCTGACACCTGCCGCTTCTGCCGAGATATGACACCACCTGTTCGGGCTCGCCACCGGTCGCTAATCCCGTGAACTTGCACAAGCTGACCACGAGCGTGTCCAAATCACTACTCATGCCGTAATGAGCGCTTATCGAGGCGCACCTAAAAAAGGAAGATTGTTAACATTTTGTTCGAACGTTCGATATTGGATCCACGAACGTGCAACAAACCGGAGAAACGTCTCGGCGACTCGACGCTGTAATGATTTATCGGGTGCTTTGTCGTACGCTCGGCAAAGTGCGCTAATGATCGAAGCCCAAGCCTGTTCGGCTAGTTCCTTGTCCACGAATTTACCGGCGTTTCCAACTTTTAGATAGATGCTTTCGGGTCCCGCGCCTCTACGAAGTAGACACTTCCACAAATAATTCTCTTTCACCAGTCCGGTCTGCTCCGCTGGCATTACGATTTCCTCGCCCCTGATAATGTCGAATATCGTTACACAGGAGACCAACGTGCGAATTATTGTGAATTATTGTTTGCGTAACGTGAAGGGGTTCTTACTTGATGGACGTGTAAATTTCTTCGAGCATATCTTGATCGAAATCCGCGTCACCGTTCACCTTCTTCAAATTCTTTTTAAACGCGTCGGCGGTCATCGGATTGTTCTGTCGTTTCACATTGTAATTGTGTTGATCGACGTTCAACATGATCACCGCGTATGCCAAGGTAAACGCAGCGTCAGCCGACGCGAATGGCCTGCCATTGCTATCCTGGGTAAACAGACGTCGATTCTTTACGCGTGTGCCGGTTGCGCCATCGTCGACGATAGAAATATTTCGCTTTGAAACTTACGTGCCAATGTTCCGCGAACTTCTCGAGCAACAAAGAGATAAGTGGCGCTTCGCCAGGAAGCCGGAACGATTCCAAGTAGAGACGCAGGGCTTGATCGACCCGCGTGTTCCTCAGGTCGAAGTTATGTACGAAACAGTTTAAAATGTTTTTATTTTCCTTCTTGCTGATGTACTCTCCGATAGCTTTCTTGTCTAAACTGGGATTCTCCTTCAGAAATTTGGCTACTTGCTCCGGATCAGGATTACCTGGGCTACCACCCAATAGGCCGTATTCGGTCAGCTTGGCGATACCTTCCCGCGGGCTCTCGTTAAATTTTTCCGTTCCCATCACCAACCACTGTAAAACGCGAAACGGTTGAGCTCGAATGATTCGCGACAGAATCAACGAACACCGACACTTACTAGCTTATTAGCCTTTATGCCGTGTAATTCTTCTCGCGTAGGCAGCTTCGGCGATGCGCTGTGTCGCGATGGTTTGCACAATTCGTTGTATCCTGTGCACCTCATTTCCATACCAGATATCAGCATAATTATAGCGTCCAACGAGATGAACTGCATACTGTACATGGTGCCCATAAACGTGGAAGCATTCTATCAGGAGAAATTGATCGCATATAAATCTACTGTCTCTGTTCCAATCGTTTCGTATCCCAACACAACATATGTAGGGGTCACTTTTTGACGTCACCATCGACGATTTTGTTCTAAATGAAATATATTGTAGTCTATGTGAAATTAGGGGGAGGTCTTGTAATTCAAAAATTACAGGTTTTCGAAGTTTGCAATGTTTGACATCAAAAAGTGATCGATTTTTACATGGAATTAACGGCATACCTTCGACAGAAGCTTCATCAATTCGTCGTACAAGTTCGTCGAGTACAAACCGCAATCATAATTGAGATATAATTCTGCTGGTAATCCAGGTATCCTCCACAGTCTTACGATCGCTTCTAAAATGAAACAGAGGAGAATCTCGTGTAAGAAAATTGAAATCTCTTGTATCTCGGCGGTTGGTCCATACCGAGCGCCAATTCTCGTTGATCGTAGGCTATCCTGTTCGAGTCCGAGCACACGATTTCCATCAATTTTGTTATGTAATGCTCCATTTGGAATTTCAAATGTTCCCTCTGCGATTCGAACAACAGAAAGGACACTTGCAAATCGGCTGCGAGGATCGACAATCGATCCGTGCCAAGAAGCTGACGGATCGAATTCAAACGATTAGATCGCCGGCTGAGAATTTCGTGTAAACGCGCGACAGAATGCTTGTCGTTTGTCTTACCAAGATCAGGTTCCTGCACAGATCGTCTTTCACGAGAGCGAGCAACGACGGAAAATTGGTGAGAACATCGGCAGCGATCTCCAACGCTACTTGCAACAAACTCAGACCAAGATGGGTCATTTCTCCGGTGTTCAGTTTGTCGAAGGGGTTACAGAGGGACACGAGAAATCTAAACAATTCACGAACGCATAGAGCACCGTACGGGACCAATTGTTGCAGCGGCGTGAAACGAACTCCTTGAGCATTGATATACTCCTCGACTTGTTCGATTTCTTTCATTTTCGACGCTTTGTATCCGCTGTTCGTGCTTTCATCTATCGATAAGTCCTCGACGCTTCCTGTCGGAGACTGTATCAATTCTGGGCTCTTCTCGTCGCTGACCGATTGGTTCTCTGCAAAACAACACGTACGAATCATTGTTTTTTGCTAACCGAAAAAAAACAACCGTAATCGTTTTAATTACCCTGGCTCTCTTGCTTCACCACGGAGGATTTTTCCGTTCGATTCTGCTTCTCCTTCTCGTTCTTCTCCTCGTTTTTACACTCCTCCTGTTGGACCTGCTCCTTCTCTACCGAATTATTTGTACTTTCTACAGCTCCGTCGCTGTTATCTTTACATTTCGTTGCATCTTCCGCATCCTCTTCCTTTCCCTTCGCCTCCGAATCGTCTTCCTGCTTAGAACCGTCGCTTTTCCCGTTTGAATCTTTTCCACCGTTGTCCTTGTTTTCATCCTCCGTGTTCTCCGCGGTTCCTTGATCCATCGAGCCCTGCATATCTACAATATTTCCTCCGGGAGCAACAGGCGTCGTCGCTAAATGACTCGGCTTCACCCTGTCGACAGAATTCAAGGGCTGAACTTCGCTGTCGTCCGTTTCCTCCGGATTTGGTTTAGGTTTCTGTTTGTAATGATTCTTGTTTCTCCTATTTTTGCTACGAGTATTTTCCATGCCGTCGGTTCTCATTTTCTTCATGTTCAACAATGCCCTCGTGTCGTCCGCGAACTGAGGCAACCGCGTGAACAAATGTTGCACCATTTCCCTCAGACAATGCTCCGCTGTTTTCCTCAACAATTCGCTCAGATGCGTCCCGAAACATATCCTGAAACAACTGAGCATGATTTCGCAAATGCTTTCGTTCGACAGATAATCTCCGGCCGGCGACAAGGTGAGGGCTTTCAGAACCTGCAGTATTCGCATCAAAACAACCCCATCCCCGGTGGCATCGGTTCCGACGAATCTCGCGTGCGTTACCGCGTCCGCAACGGCCTCGACGCATTGCGCTACAGCCGGATGTTCTGGATCTGAAATATAGAAGTCTATTAATTACGTGAACCTGGCGTTTACAAGTCACTTATTCAAATTTGAACGCAGTTCACGCAATTTTCAATGTTTCTAGACAAACTTCAAGGGGACGTTTCTGGAGTTTTTCAATAGTCAAAAATGCTGAGTAAAATAATCTAAATCAAATCTGACCAAAATATCCTATCTTTTCTAAATTTTATTATCACATTCTATTATCACATAGTAGCTACATCTAATCAAAATAAGACAATTCGAAGATAAGTATATGTCAGGTGACTTATGGACAGGAGTATACCTTGACTCAAACTGAACAGGTTGAACAACACTTACCGATCAAGCCGTAGGATATTATTTTATTAACTGCGGATAACGCGAGGCTGGTAACGGGTCCCGTTGTTTCTTCTGATCTTATAATTTCCAGGAACGGTGCTAAAAACAGTCCAGGTTCCAACTGAGACAAATCTTTGGCTTCGTTCAGTGCCTCCTTCAAATTAGACAAGCCTTTCACGAGATTGTCCTGGTCTTCATCCTGAAAGACAATCGTACATATTTCAAATACACATCACCCTGAAAAAAGAGCATGACCGCGTTCGGGTGTTACCATACTTGACGGACCGTTTGAAGGTGCTTGATTCGATAAGGATAAAAATAAAAGCACGTGATCGCGATAGTCGAACGAATCTATGTTCTACTAGCTGCACATGTTTCGTTGTTGAATAAAAGAAAGAATTTCGCTGGAAAGGTGAGCAATTGACAACACGTTCTCTAACCTGATGAGAATGCGAAGACCATCGGGTGACCCGTCTCATAGACGTCACTAGGAGGCAGACCTCGCTCTCGACGACGTACAGACCACCTCCTGGACAGGCCATTTTCGCGATCCTGCTCATCGTCCCCAAGGCTTCGTTTCTTACACCATTTCTACTCCGAATGAAACCTTACAAACAGCTCGATAATTCGTAACGTCAAGTGTCAAAAGAACACTTCCAACGCGATAGTCATCGACTAAGTCGCTTCGAAAGATGTTCGACTTTTTAGGGCACTCCGTCCGCCATTTGTGCTGCCGTCTGCCGCGGTAACTTCGAATTAAGAAATCTACAAAGGTCAACAAAGGTCAACGAAGGTCTACAAACTCCTAAACACGCTGGTTTGCACTATTAGAAAAATATCTTACATATATACTTATATATACTATACATATACTTATAGATCCGAATCTATATAGCTTCAGATAACATGCCTTGTTTCAAGATTACATCGTCTATATACCAAAAGATGGATGCGGGCAAAGTACTATATCTTCTATTATCCTATGCCGGGTCAATAAGTGCACTTATTATACATGTTTATATATGGTCTAAGCAAAATACAATGAATATGAATTAATAAAAAACGAAGATTTTCTCTCCGCTAGTGAAAATGATAAATATGCGGTATTCCCTATCTCCCAATGTAACTGAAATATTCTCTCTGCTTCGAGTAGGATCTCGCGTAATTCATGGTCAGATAAAGATAATATATTGCTGAAAAATTAATGGTCTTGCAGAATTAATATATTTGCGACATCCGTCGTAAATGAAATTAAAATTCGCCGGAAACTAACGTTTTACCAGCCGTAACTTTTGCTTCGCAATCGATTATTCTTTATATACACGTACACGTACACCATTCGCTGGAACGGGTACTCCACACAGTTTCCTTCTGAGTCACTTTTATTCCAGCAAAGTTGCGTTATCAACATTTTACCTCATAGTACAGATTTATCGCATTCTATACGGTAGCCGATACTTTCCGGAGTTCCAACGTACGTGAACATTTTTAAGGTAAATCAAGTGTTTTCATAGAATTTCCGTAGTTTAGAATCTTTGTTAACGCAATTGTCGCAGAAACAATCTAATTGGAGTTACGGCGAGCGCGACACTTGTCGAATTTATATTCGAATGTGCCGCATGTACGTAGGCATTTGTTTTTGTATCGCACTTTGCATCTTTTATTCGAGAACTAACCTAAAACAGATAAATTGACTCGAGTGGAAATCGTCGATCATGTTTACGTCTATCAAGCAATATCTTAAACAGAAAATGTATAACATATCGCCGAGATTATTTACTGGCATGGCGAACATCATTTTCGCGACCCGCCCGGATCACGAATGCTGCAACAGCGATCGCAAGACGAGCGAAATAGATCTCTTAAGTTTCGAACAATCTAACGATCTCTTAATTACCATGCGAAAATTGCGTCATTTTTACGGGTAATGTTTATTTAGACAATCGCAATGGGTTCAGTTTCCAGCACCAGAAACTCTGTCATGACGGTGACTCAAGACCAAGTTAAGCAGATCATTGCATCTGACAAGGTGGTCATATTCTCCAAGACAACATGTCCTTACTGTAAAATGGCTAAGAAGGTATTATAGAATTTCGTATAGACTGATCTTTATGCAGAATTAAAAATGTTTTACATTGATTATAGAAAGCAGGAATAATATAAAGTAGATTTCATCCCTTAACGACTCTGTTACATTGGAAACAGTTTTACATTTCACCCAACCAATATCTTCATAAATATGGAAAGATCTGCAGTCTAATTCCGTAAGTTATACGTTTTTATTCAAGACTTATGATCCAACAACATTTACAGGTGTTCGATAGTTTAAAAGAAAAGTATACTGCTATCGAGTTGGATGAGAGAGAGGATGGGGATGACATCCAAGACATACTTGGTGAAATGACTTCCGCCCGGACAGTCCCTAGGGTATTTGTGAAGGGTGTTTGCCTTGGAGGTGGCACGGATGTGAAGAAACTGTACGACAACGGAGAACTCGTAAAGAAGTTGTAATTGCGCATTGAACTGACATCGACACCGCAACAATTATTTATAATATATCAGTTAAAACTTTTTATTTAATGTAATAAACACTGTTACTTAATGGAACTTAAACATTGCAATTTCATTGAAATCCCAATTTCAAGAATCTCTGACCAGCACCATGACTCATATCAACTAAAATATCGATTAGTTCGCAAATCCTACAATGAACGCCACAATTTTGGCTAGTTACTCTTTTTTAACGCGTTAAATCCACGTCAGATGACAGATCGATTGATGTTATGTATGTACATATATATCGCGTGACGAAATTGAATCGTGAAAAAGTACTTCGTCGTTTGCCACCACGTGTCCACGATCCGGAACACCTATGTGAGTTGATTCACCTAAAAATATCCACGGACCAGTGGAACAGTGAGTCGGTAGTGCATCGAGAACGCGTAACAATGGATTTTTCGCAATATAGGAAAGCGCTGATCTACGCGTTGACTTTTATGGCGTACGCCTGGTCCGGTTATGGCAGTGGTTTGTTATCGAACCTAAGGGACGCTGTTTTATCCGCGGAATCGGTCTTCGAGGATCTATTCCAAAATGCGATTACCGTGGCCAGAAAAATCAAGGACATACACGAGGTGTTTGATGCCGCGGTCGAGGAACATTGTGTTTTCCAGTGTCCAGCGGGTACGTAATTAACCTGTCACCATTCCATCGTATATAGTTTATTAACATGCCTATTCCCGCGTTAAACCTAGTCCACAGGCCGATCCACGGGTCGGGCTGCCATTGGTCAAACTGGCCGCCATGTTTGCATGTGTTACCTTGCACGCGCGTATGAATTAATTTGTTTCTTTTATAAATACTGAAATATAAGATGCGGTGAAGAAAATCGAATGTTTTTTTATCTTTATCATTAAATGTGAAGTAAATTTACGTTATATGTAGATATTTTTATGCAAGCCGATTGATGTATTAAAAAACAAAATTAAGAATAACGTTAAAATTATGACCGTGATCGTGATAAATCACGGTGAGTGTATTTGCACGTCATCTCTAACCGCTGCATGGCACGGCCCTGGTTGCAATCTTCAAATGAAGTGGCGGGAATACTTTTTCATTTCAGGCATTGCGCCGAAACCGGATTGGAACCATAAACCGCAGAGCAACGGCTGCGGATCTTTAGGAATAGAGGTAAGAACAGCAAATTGGTCCAATTCAAAACCACTGTATACTGTAGACGAACAATTTAATTAATTACAGATTAATCAAGAGTACTTACCGCTGGCGGAGATGACAAAATGTTGCGACGCGCACGATATCTGCTACGACACTTGCAACATGGACAAGGAGAAGTGCGATCTGGAGTTTAAAAGATGTTTGTACAAATATTGCGAGGGCTATCAAACAGCGGCTGTGATAAACACGTGTAAGGCAGCTGCGAAGATGCTTTTCACGGGGACCACGACCCTGGGCTGCAAGAGTTACATGGATGCGCAGAAGGAAGCCTGCTATTGCGGCGATAAATGGAGCAAGACCAAGAAACCGAAAAAGGCTGCACAGGCCGGCGGCGAGCTGTAGAATGTAAAATCTTGAACGTGTATAAACGCGGTTTCCGTTTGTTGTTCTTTTGTTCGATTAAGCGATAAGTAGACTGGGAATTTTATGCAATTTTTTATGCAGCGATAATAGCCTCTGTAGATCTGAAACATATGTAAATTTCACTAAATTTTCAGAAGCTATAAATGCATAAAGATCCACAGTTTACCGATAAGCCTGCAGCGGAGTTCTCGAAACCTAGGCGTTTTCCTCCGAGAAGGAAATGTTGAAAACTTCGTTGAATCGAATCTCGCCGATTTGCTTTTCCTAATTGAAATAAAAACTAGTATTAGTGAAATCATGAATCTCGACGTCAATAGCGATAAGAATGTTTTGTACTCGATCAATAAACATCATAATTTTGAAAACACATCTCCGAACATATTCAAATTCTCCTTGATATCCTGCGCGGATTTTTCAAACCGCGAATGTTTGTGTGTGTGTGTGTACCCACTTTTGTTTCGGTCGGAAAACAGTGGAAAGCAGTCTTCCTCGAAGCGATTTGTCCACGATTCGCTTCACGGATTTGAAAATTATCAAGTAATGTTTTCCGCACGATAGAGGGTCTCGTAGATAGATAGGGTAGTGATAAAATGGGAAACTCCAGATCCTCGCAACCCGGAAGAAAAGACAAGAGGAAAAACGAGATTGGTGACGGGTAAGACAATTTCAAGCTCGACCCGAGACGAGTTCTGACGTCCCGAGTTCCCGAAGCAATGATTTCACTGACTTACAAGTTACATGTCTTGATTTTGGGTAGCGTAGATGACCGTCCCGGAAGGAATGGAAAGAGGGGTGCTGCTAACCCTTCTGGGCTCCGGCAAAAAGAGATCATCAAGTACCGGGCCACGAATCCTTTCATTATTTTCTTTTTGCGGTTACGCAGCAAAAAGCCGAAGGAACCCGTGACCGTGGTTGCGCGTGCAGCAGGAAGAATGTGGACACAAATGACACCGGAACAAAGAAAGATGTACATAGATCTGGCGAACGCCGAGAAGAAGAGACGAGAAGGAAGGAGAAGAAAGATGAGAAAGTCGAGGTGACTATCACACACAGTCCAACAAATTTAATCTTTCTTCGCGTTCAACGATTACTGTTGACTGATTATAGAGCTTGTCGTTCTAAAACCAACATTGCTCTATCTATCAAATGAAGTGTTAGAGACAGTTTAGGTTTGGGGAAAGGGTTGGTTGTTCTTCACGATTCTAGTAGAGTGATTTTTTTTCCCCAGGAGAAGAAGGAGATAGCGCGCGAACGGGACGATGAAACTGAATACGAAATTTTACAAGTGAATGCAAATCGGATCATCCCCTGTCGTTCCCGCCGTTCCCACCGTTCGAAACTTTGTGAATCCCAGCAGATATTTTTGATTTCTTTTTATTTGTTAGTAGTTTTTTTAGATCTATGTACAATAAATATTGATGTATTTTTACACTATTAATGACCTTTCTTATCCGTTTAAAGAGTTACGCTAAAAACCGGGCAGCGGATAACGCTGCCTCATCTCTCTTTCTCGCACATTCTTATCGTGTCTCGTACTCCTCTGCAAAAATCGAATTCGTTAACGTACTATAAATATATTATTATTTTGTTCGCGACCGTTCCGCGAAGCGTCGCCGACGCGTGGGAGGGAAATTACAATTCAACGTACACGAACGAGCACCAGTTTTATGTATTTCCCCACAGACAGGTCGAAGGGAAACGAGTGGAGCCGCGCGTCTCCCTCTTTTTCACTCTTTCTCTCTCTCTCTCTCTCTCTCACATTTCTATCACACTCTCTCGCTCGCAATCTCTCTTTCTCTCATCGCGATTCAATACAAAAAATAATTTCCGCATAAATTTTTTTCTCACGACGCTCCGTGGAAGAGTTTTTTTTTCTGTGTTATATACGTAGTCATAATCCTTCTCGAATGTGGTATATATATAAATATATATATATATATAAATCGGTCCGTGTGAATGTGTGTCTGTCCTGTTTGTTTGTTTGATCTGTTTGTCCGTACGTTTGTTTGTTGTGTACGTATGTGCCCTTTCACTCCAAATACTAGCTAGAATAAAAACCATTATTACATACAATAGAGAGTAACGAACGAATGCAATTTGTCCTCTGCGTATGTGTGTATGTGTGAGCGTGTGTTGTGTGTCTCGATTTCCCTAATTTGTCTCCGCGTGTCCGTGTGACGGGCCGCTCGAACCGGATAAAACTATAACTGTATATTGGATTGGGTATCATGATGACGATAATTATAGCAATAATATTAATAATCATAGAAATAATAATATTAATAATGATAATAGTAATCGATAGAAATAATAATAACGACAATCACGATTAGGACGATATCGCGTCAAGAAGTGTGGCTGGTAGGGAGGTAGGGGTATAGAGGTGATAGTGATAGTGGTTGTGGTGGTGGCGGTGATGGAGATGGTGGTAGCAGTGCTGATAACTGGAGAAAAACGTAGTGTCGATGCTGATGACGAACGATGATAACACGGTAAAATGAGCAACGAACGCGTTCACGATGATCCCGATTTTTTGACAATCGTAATAATGAATTCGCAATAATACAATTCGAATGACCGTAGCGGTAAGTATTTTATGATACAGTAAAGTACAGTGTGCCTCGAAGAAAACGTAAACAACAACGTTCAACAATCGATAATATCAAACAGAATATTCTTTGTAAGTATTTATACATATATTATATATATATGTATAGATAATATACATAACATATATGTAATATACATATTATATATACATATACATATATATAAACATATATATATACATATATATAAATACATACACATACGTATATATATGTATATTATTATACAGAAAACGTAACACCGTTGCGATTCAAAGAGGGAATGCCCTACTAAAAAATAGGTATTCGCTTTGTCGATCATAGATCTCAAAACAGAGGAGGGAAGATGTATCTCTTCCGTGACCTCTACCGATCGACAGTTCGATCCTCAAGGTACATAATGATTAATCGTTTTGTAAATGCACAGAGTCACCAAGAACCCATGCCTCGCAATTTTCCTATCCGATACCGCGATCATATCCCGCACAATATATTGTCCGTGTCTCGTAACGTGGTACTAGGAAGGAATGCGACAAGAATTCGCAAAGAAACCGTCCGATCGATCAGGCGCACACAGAAGATTATCACTACTCTATTGTATCGCGTAATCCCTTCGTCCCTGTGCCGGCTAGGATACCACATTGCGAAAAACGAACACTACACAAATATACGCGACGACAAGTTACGAATCCCTTCGATGCGAGCTCTCCTCTCGAATCCTTCGAGGAGCACTATCCGCGCGGACCTTCGGGGTTAGTTAATCCTTGTGTAGTCAACCAAAATATATAGATAAAAATTTCCTTCGATTTAGAATAGTTCCATTCCCTACGATATTTAAAATTTTATGCATATACAATTATAAATTACTAAACAATATTTTGAATAATGTTGCAGCAATTTTTAGTGCCTCCCAGAGTCGCCATTCGATTGCTAAGGGTTAAAACCTTTTTGTATGCAACACGTTTGCACAAATTCTCACTATAACACTATAAATTAACACGCAGAGAAATTTCGTAATATTTTTTAGAGGAACATTAACATATTGTTGACAGAAGTACAGTAAATGGGTGCTCGGTTGATTACACAAGGGTTAACTGGGTAAAAGAACGTGTCGATACGTTTCGAGCGCGTGGTTAAAGGAAATAGGTGGCATGGGGAAAGCTACCCTCGTCAATGGTACAATAAAACGAGACGTATTTCTTGTGGATTAAAAGAGGTCGCCGCGGTGGCGATCGCTCGAAGGATGATCGAGATCGAGATCGGATCGCAAAGAACGCTTGCAGTCTTATCCCGGAGAGGAAACAATGGTCGTTGCTAAGCGGACGATGGCCCACGAGCCTTGTCCGCATCGAAGCTTCGTCGTTGCGGGTGAAGGGGTGTGCGTTTAGGGGAATTTAGGGGCTAGCGGGGCCTCATCGAACTGTTTAGAGGCTGCATAAGGCCTCCGTTGATGTAACCGTGATAGGTCGTGTAGACCGCCGCTGGGTTCTGCTGATGTGGGTCCTGAGGATACGGCGCAGGTACGTTCACTACTCCGACGGGGAGCTGACTGGCTTGATTCATGAAACCGCCTAGTTGCGCCGCCTGGTTCATGTAGCCCGTGCCCGGCTGAGCTACTCGGTAGCCGTACTGAGCCATGAGATTCGTGTTCAACGCCACGTTCGGACTGACCCGACTGGCGGCGCTCTGCATCTGTGGACAGGTACTTCCGGGATCCAGAGTCTGTCTGTACAGGCTCTCGCTCGGATACGGTTGCGTTAGGGTCGCCATGTTCGCGTTCGCCGAGGACCGTGAGGTCGACCTACTAGGTGGGCCGGGCGTACCAGGCGGTGGCACCGTGTTCACATTGTAATAGTTCTTCGGGTATCCGAGCGGCACCTGGGGCGGGGTCGGCAACTGCCTCGACGTCTGAGGGGGCGTCATGGTGTGCGGAATCGGTGGAGGCGGTGTCAAGTTCATCGCCGGGGATGGCGTCGGCGGTATCATCTCCAGGCCGTTGGTAAGCTGCTGAAGCTTCGCCAGGCTGCACGAGTTGGTGGTCTGGTGGTTCCCGGAGGCCGACAGAGAGGGTGCAGGCGTGTGCGAGTGCGGTGGCATCGCGCTCGTCTGGATGTAGAAGTTTGTCGCGGTGGTGCAAGGCGTAGGCGCGCCGGATCTACTGCCTCGATGCTGTATCACGTACGTGTTCTGTGTAGGGAAGGTCGGCGAGGCGACTGCCATGTAGTTCCCTTGCGAGATCACTGCCATGTTGTGCGAGTGAGCGGCGTGTGTGTGAGACTGCAGATGAGGCACGGGTGGCACGCTCATCGACGAAGACTGTTGGTATTGAGGCGGTACGTGGCTCGTGTGCGCCACGGTCGTGTGAGAACTCGCATGAGAACTGGTGTGGGAGCTAGTATGTTGAGAGGAGGCTTGGGTATGTGGTGTTGGAGGCGTAGCTCGATGGGATCTGCTGCTCTGCTGCGCCGATCTTGATCTGTGGGTCGTTTGCGAGCCACTGGCTCTCTTATTGCTGTGAGTTTGTGGCTGCTGCTGCTGTTGTTGCTGTTGTTGTTGCTGCTGTTGTTGTTGCTGTTGCTGATGCGTCGATTGTTGCTGTTGCGGTTGCGACTGCTGAGACTGCTGAGACTGACTATGTGTCATGTTCTGGCCCTGCGTTTGCTGTGCCAGTGACAGCTGCATCGGTTGAGGAGTGTGGGCCTGTGGTAGAGGCTGCGGACTCTGCGTGGGTATGCTCTGCGGAGTGTGAGACTGAGGCAAGGGCTGAGGCGTGTGGGACTGCGGCATTGGTTGCGGCGTGTGACTCTGTGGAAGCGGCTGAGGACTCTGCGTGGGTATGCTCTGAGGTGTGTGCGACTGCGGCGTCCTCGGCTGTTGAAGAGGCTGCGGCGTGTGCGGCTGATGCATCGGATGGTGAATGCTGACATGGGCCGTCGGTGTGTGCTGAGGCATCGAGCAGTCAGCGTACTGAACCTGTGGCGATATGTTCACCGCGACGGACGTGGCCGGTGGCGCTATTTGCATCGATACGGAAATCGGAGCGGTAACCGACGCCGGCATCGACGGCAATGCGCTTGGCGGCCTCTCAACGCTGTTCTGAGACGCCAGGTCGCTGGATATCGAAGTCGGCGACTCCAATCCCAGCTGACTTACGTCCAAATCGCATTGGCCGTAGTGCAACGAGTGCACAGAGTTTGTGGTCGAGTCGGGTGTGTACACACCCATAGAGGGCAAGTCCGGCTGCGAGGGCGGCGTTCGCTTCACCGAGCCGGGATTCTCCAGGTGAGGCGTCGTCTTCCCGCTCTCGGGAGAGTTCTGCTTCATCTCCTCCGGTTGCGTCTGATGCAAGTGCATCGTTTCCTGTTGCTCCATGATCGGCAGCGATTTCTCCTGCGGCGTGAGTGGTTCGGTTTCGGGCGAGGCTATGTTCGAGACAACGACGCTCGTCGGCTCCTTCTTCTCCGTAGGAGTCGCCGGAGAAGCCTCGATCTTTGGCCGTGTCGACTCCTCTTTCGTTTCCTTGAGCGTCGTTATCCTCTCGGAAATCGTCTCTTCCTTAGGGCTATCTTTATCCTGAGTAATAGCTTCTAATTTTTCGCTTTCTTCCCCCTTGGGCAAAGAAACTTCAGGTACCAATTTCAACGTTTCCGGGCTACGAGAAATCGCTTTCTCGACCTCCGAGTCCTTATCACATTCCTTCGGAGCTTCCGTCGTCGCGCTCTCGACGATCCTCGCTTCCGACTCGACTTTCGCTGGCAGGCTTTTCTCCGTGTCCTCCTCCACGGGTTCCTTCTCGATCTCCGCGATCTCGGCGATCGGGATCGCGTTCGCGTCCACGGTCTTTTCGGGTTGTTCGATCGGTTCGGTCTCCGGGTTGCTTGAACACTGTGTCACGGATTTCGGCCTTGGTGCAGGTACTTCTTCCTCCCCCTCGTCTTCGTCACCGCCCTCGTACTCGCCGGGACTCGCTGACGCAGTCTCCGTCTCTGGCGGCACGATCGCGCAATTTTCCTCAGCACTTTCGTTTTTGCTCGTCTCGGGGCTATCCTCCTTCGAGGAGTGCTGAGACACTAACACCGGAACGGGCGATTCCTTGCGCTCGGGATAGTCTGGTTTCTCCAACTCGGCCGACGGCGAAAACGATGGGGGAGGTATCACAGGACTTTGCGGTCTGTCGCCGGTGGGCGTTTCCGGCTTCAACAGAGGCATCTTCAGAGATTCCTTCTCGGCTTTGGCTCGTCCTCGCCTCGACATCGGCGGAGTTTTCGTCTCCTTCGATTCCTCCTTGCCGTTGCACTGAGCCTCGTCCGCGTTCTTCTTCTCTTTCGCCTGTTTCGCCTGCAAATATTTGGTTTGCCTGCTCGTCACCTTCAACAAGATGTCGTCCACTTTGCACTGTTTCTTCGTTGGCTTCTGCACCGTCGACGACGGAGTCGACGTAGCCATCTTCGGTGACGTCTTCTCCGGTTCTGGAGCGTGGTCCTTGTCCCTGTCCTTGTCTTTCGGAGAGTCCTTCTCCTTCGTCTTTTCTTTCTCCTTTGGCTTCTCCCTCTCCTTTTCCTTTTCCCGATCCTTCTCCTTTTCCTTTTCTCTCAAAGACTCGCGAGTCCTCTTCCTCGAACTAACCTCCGACTTCTCCTCCTTCTCCTCGGGTTCAGTCTTTTCGGAATGTTTTCGTTTGCGGAGAGGCGTCGTAGTCGTCGTGGTCGTTGCCGTCGTCATTGCGTTCTCCAGCGCCAGCGCCTTCGGCGTTCTAATCCTTCGTCTCGAGCTTGACAATATAGGTGTCACTTTCGCCGAACTTGCTGCCGAGGAGTTTGCGTTTTTTGCTGTCGCCACCGATCTCGAGTTCCTCGGTGTTGTCGGTACTGTCTTCGGCTCGACGTCCATTGGTTCTTTGGACGATTCCGAGTTCGCGGAGGCTGTGGTCCGGGTCTCTTTTTCGGAGTCCTTGGTCCCCCTCGAGTCCCTCGCCTCCTTTGTCTCCTTCGCTTCTTTCGCTTCCCTCGACTCCTTGACCGACTTCGTTTCCTTGGTCGTTTCCTTCGTCTCCTTCGCGTCTCTCGACTCTTTGGAGACTTCTTTCTTTTCCGTGACGGCAGCGGACTTTTGCGGACTCTTCTGTTTCAACGGCGACGACCTTCGCTGGCCCAACCTTCTCCCCCTCGGTTTCTTCTTGATCTTCACCTTCTGAATCTTCTCGACGATCGCGGTCGTTTGCTTAGGCTCTGCCACAGGAGAAGTTTCAGAACTGGTGTCGGCGCTTTCCTCGGGGCTTTGGTAAGGGTTCGGGATCTGCGTGAGCAACGGAATCCATCGGAGACAGTCCGGATCCAGTTTGATGCGGGAACTCTTCCGCACCTTCGCCATGTGAGCATTCACCTTGCTCCAATCGACTACCACAGCCACTTTCGAGTTCCCCTCGCCGGGTAAATGGACCGACTTGATGAATCCCAATAGCTGCATAGCGGTCGCGATGTCGTGCGCCGACACGCCGGTCTCTTTCGTGATGTCGCCTAACCGGATGTCCGTAGAGTCACGATGGGCGTCAAGGTACTCGAGGACCACGCTCTTCCAGAACGAATGGTACGAAACCCGACCAAGATCGGAGAGAGGTTTCTCCGGCGTGCCAGGTATACCCTCGACCTTGGACAACAGGTAACTGAACTCGATGAGAAACCTACCGAAGCCCTGTCTCTGATACTGCGGCAGAGTCATGATACAGGAGACGTTGTATCTCTGCGCGGGACAGTGCTTCTCCTTGCTGAAGTAGCCGATCAGGTGGCATCCGTACTTGTCGTTCTTGGTTACAGCGTAAAACAGAAACGGCTCCACGTCGTAGTACAAGGTTTTGTGATCCAAGAACAATTTCGCTAATAGACACAAGTTCTGACAGTAAATCTTGTTCACGTTACCGTCGATCTGAAACAAACAGATCAGGTTAGAATAGGTCAGCCGTCGTAATCGTTATAAGCAGGGCTTAAAATCATATTATTCAATCATGTATAGTATGTTGATCTTCGAATGACCATCGAAGGAGTTATTCTTCAAAAAGCGTAACTTAAAGTATCGGTCCTTCACAACTAGACAGTAGATATTCCCATTTCACGTGTACCCGTGTACTTAAAAGGACACGTACTGAGGTACGTGTATACGTATACACATGTGTTATTAAAACACGTACAAAACCACGATCTCTACTAGACAGCGGATCTCTATGCAAAATAAAAATTTTCTTCCTGAATTGCAACAAACTGAAGTGATATAGAGATTTATTTTCTTTGTTAATATGAGGGGATCTTGCGATTGCGTAACAAATCTAGAGACACAGAGAGAGAGAGGAGATAACACACCTCGAAAACAGACAGTCCGTTGCACCTATAGATCTCGGTGGCCGGTGGATGCCTCCACTGACACTTGTCCATGTGTCTGTCGAGTACCGCTCGACTCTTCGTGTACTTTAGGCAGAACTCGCAGAAGAAGAGTTTCGGTAATCTCGCGTACTCCTGAGGAAATGGACTCGAGTACCACGTCTCGACTTCGTACCGACCGAAAACAATGGCCGCGGGGTTCCTCGCGCCGTTTCCAGCCGCAGGATTTCCGGTGCCAGGACTAAGAGCAGAGGACGCGGCTTCGTCGTCTTCTCCGTTCGCATTCGAAACGGTGAGTCTCGCCGCCCTGTCGCGGGCGTCCTTAAACAGATCGACATCCTTTTGCGTAACGCCGGGCGGCAAGGTCTGCGGTAGTATCGGCTCTTCTGTAAGCAGAGTTGAAAGGTTGGTTCTTCTAGTGCTCGCACACCTCCGCGGGACGAATAGATTGACGGAAGTAGAGCTC
Organism: Lasioglossum zephyrum; assembly: GCA_028455615.1. Lineage (NCBI taxonomy): Eukaryota > Metazoa > Arthropoda > Insecta > Hymenoptera > Halictidae > Lasioglossum > Lasioglossum zephyrum. The sequence continues at coordinate 12,499,488 of CM052326.1, read as the reverse complement.
TTCGCTGGGAAGATCTCTATCGAGAGAAAGAAAAGAAAAAAAAAGTTCGAGTAGAGAAAAATTGTTCGTAATCACGCGTTTCTTCCGACACGTCCAGTGTGAAGGAAAGGACCAAGACGAGGAAGTGTTACTGCGATACGGTTCGATGCTGACGAGGGCCACGCGACACGAAACACGAAACGATTCGAGGAAAGCACGGGATCGATCGTTGGAGAACTCGTCGTCGACCGAGAAACAAAAGCAATGTTACTTTCATCGAACAAGCGTGACAATTATGTTATTCAACCAGTGCACAACCTCGACGAATATAATCAATGGGTCATTCCATGCCAAGTCGATTACTTCTCGACACGTCACCATCGACGATTTTGTTCTTGATGAAATATTTTGTAGCCCGCGTGTAATTAGGAGGGTTTAAGTCATCATTAGACTAGCGGATCTTTTTGCAATATAAAAATTGTCTGAATGTAATTTCTTCCCCTAACCCCTTGCCGTATTTCAACGAGTCAGAGTTCTGGTGAAGATTTGAAAAAATTATTTTATAATAGCTCAATCCTTTTTGAATAAAACAAATACAATATAGCTCAATCGGACAAAAATTCGTAAGTGAAATTCGTTTGGAAGCCTGTATTTTTTCACCGAATTCCAAACCGGCAAAATTATGACTTAAACTCCCCTAATTTCAAATGTACTGGAACATATTTTAATTCAAGACAAAATTGTCGATGGTTACGTGAAAAAGTGATCGATTTGGTACGAGGCCAAAACGAAAACAAAAAAAAACAGTGAGTAATTCTGGCGTCGAATAGAGTTGTTAATAATTGCGAGTACGGTGGGGGGCATCGAGAGAAAAAGCAAAGCTGTGGGATATCGGGTATTTGTGGAATGTGTTGGCAGAGTATATCGGTAGTCTGGCTCTTCGATGGCAAAAGGGCATTCTCGTATTGCGTTGCGAAGGGCGTCGCAGTTTTATCAACAACAACGGTGTTTGCCTGCTAAGTGGCAGCAGCAACAGGTAGACGCTCCAGTTTCGACTAATACGGGACCGGCTGAGTGTATCGATAGTATGCCACCCAGTGTCGTATTTCTTCGTCCTGGAAAACTGACCAGTGCGGTTACACGCTTCCGATTGTTACGAGGGGAGAGGGAAATCGGGGGATACGTGGCTTCGACAACGATTTCTCGAGGAGGTGCGTGGGTGATCCGCGACCAACATCTCCGAGAGGCATCACCCGATTCCGAGATTGTTTCACGTCGACCGGCAAACACGAAAACGAGAAAGAGAGAAAGAAGAAAGAAGATGAAGAAAAGTGTGTGCGAAACGTTTGCGTGTACGATCGGGTGCATTGGCAAGCGTGCACTAATCGTGTACCCTATAAATACATATATGCGGCATGGATTAAAAGGAGAGTTAAGTGTGCCAGAGCCAAGTAAGAAACATTATTAGTGACATGCAATAAAACCACGTAAATATTCGTAGCATGAAACCGATGGAAATCCACGGAAACGCGAATCCTGCAGCGGCATCGTCTTCGTCGATCCGATCCGTTTCGTTCCATTTGAAGAATCTACGCGAGGCTACCGTGAGAGACAGATTTCCATCGGTTTTACACCGTGTGACCGATAAACATCCTATCGAGGAACCTGATTGTTCTGTGCTCGAACGCGCGACTCTGTTCCCTCGCGATCGAACGAGATAGAGCAACGAACATTCGTTAACGGTCCCGTGAGCATAGGAAACGCAAAAGATTCGATCGGGTGAGATTACACGCGTGGTACGAGAGAACAATCACGTTGATCCTGGAAAAGAAGTTACGTGTCAGAGTCACATGTACACACACATATCATATACCACACCACACCGCCAACACATCCACGTGGTGGTGAGCGAGGATTAGATTAGAGGGGAATTCTTCTTTTTTGCGACTTTTTTCTTTTTTTTTTGGGTGCATCATCGAGGTTAAGGGACTCGTGAGCGGGTCGGGGATAGACTCTTACCCTTCCTGGTGGAGCAGGGTGTCGCGCGGGGTGTCGTGGTGGTGTTGGTGGTGGTGGCGCTAGTACAGGCTCGTGGATTGGACTTTAGGCTAGGATTTGATTTCACGGAATCGGAACACAGGCCGGACTTCGAAACAGCGGGCACAGGGTGGCGTGTCGTCTGACCGTTGCTTGTATCCGTGACCGTGTTGTTGTTGTTGTTGTTGCTATTACTGTTGTTGTTATTGTTGTTTCTCTTTCGTGGATAATGATCGTGCCTGTGCGACGACGGCGAAGACGACGGCGAGGACAGAGACTGATCGTTCGCGGCACACTTGACGAGCGACGAAGCGTCCTTCATCAACTTTCTCCTCTCGTGCTCGTGCCTCTTACTGTTCACCGCGGTTTTCACCAGGTTCGACGGCGTCATTTTCGGCAGTTTCTCGTTCAACGAGCCAACCACGTATAAACTCTCGTCGGAGGGGGTGAAGATCCCGGGCCTCGGCACCCTCGGCGCTTCCTCCGCCGTCGGTTTTTTCCTCTCCTTTGATTTTCCGACGACGGGGACAACGGGCGAAGACACGTCTCTTTTGTTCGCGCTGGTAGACGGCGGTTGAGCACCTCGCGGAAACTTTGCAACGCTACCGCCGCCACTGGTCTTCTCGTCCGCGTTAGGCCGTTTTCTTCTGTCCGGGGCGTAATTAGGCGCAGCCCCACCGGACCTCGCCCTACTGTTCGTAGGCACTGAAAAGAAGTGACTCAGACCGTCGAACAAGCCTTTCAGCTGACCAGTGCCGGGCTTCACTTTGTTGTCAATGCCGCCGGCGAAACCGGAAGACGCGACACCATCAACACCACCAACGACCTCACCACCGACCCCGACCCCAGCCCCGACACCGACGTTCTTTTGCTTCTTTTGGCTGTCCGGGACGGTGGCGGCGGTCACTGCCGGTTGTATGTGCAAGCCAAACGTCGGCGTGCCACCCACGTCGAGCTTTGGTAACGGAGCGCCAAAGGTGTTGTTGATGTTGCTGAAAAACGGTGACTCCGCGTTCAGCTTGGCGGCGGCCGCGGCGAAACCCCAAGGTTTGTCCTCGCTGAGATCGCAGGAGAATGGACTCCTCGGTTTCGGGGATTCGATCCGAGAAGATATAACCCGGCGACCACACTCGGACGCGTCTTCCTCCGACGACGAGTCACTCGAATCGCTCGAGCTGTTACCCTCCTCCTCGTCTTCCTCCTCATCATCGTCGTCATCGGTGGTGTCGCTACCATCCGAGGAATCGGAATCAGACGCGTCGCTGGCGCTGCTACTGCTACTGCTGCTAGACGTTAACGAGGCTCTTTTATTACCCAGCTGTGCAGCTTGTTGTTGCGGTGATTGTTGCTGTTCCCGTTGTTGTTGTTGTTGCTGCTGTTGTTGTTGCTGCTGCTGCTGCTTCTTCTGGTTCGCGTTACCCCGAGTCAACCTAGGACTAACGTTCTGCGAGGACTTAGACTTATCACCGCCCCCCACCCGCTTCAACTTATTGTGCTCCGCGTTAAATGCGCTCAGCCTAAAGAACTTTTGCTTCTCCTTCGAGATCCGGTCGTTCTTTTCTTCGAGTAGCCTACCCTGGCCTGCGAGTTGGGCGGGGGGTTGTGGTATAGGAGAGGAAATTAAAGGTGGTTGACGAGGGGAGACAACACCCGCATTACCGTCCGAGCTGCTGTCCACCTGTGCCACTCCAGCAGCGCCTTTCTTTCCGGGAGTCGCGATCGTCAAGCTCTTTCTGGATACCGTCGATCTGAAACATATCCAACGCGACACCGCCGTCGAATAAACCGTGTCGACCAAGATATCGCCGTGTCTCCGCGATTCGTCTCGGATCGAGACGAACTTCCACTGAAGACGACTCAAGCCCACAGCTGTACCAACACGCCGCACAGTGTTAGGAAATCGCAAAAACGTGGCCAGAATAGAAAGGAGTTCTCCAATTTAGTTCAAAATTGATATTCTAAATCTCAGATCAAAATTACAAAAAATTATTGCACACTCTTGAAAATTAGTAACAAAAAAGAAAACGTGCTCTGACACTTTATAGATGAATTACTACTACACAGATGATTGAACTACTGAAAAAATTATTTTCTTTTGGCCACTATTTTGGGCGAACTCGTCACTGTGCGCCGTATCGTGCCGCGAGTTGTTCGCTGTATTTCAATCTGTATTCAACAGCGCAACCATTAAATTTGCTCGAATACAGTCTTCCCTCTCATAGTGTTACTTTTTTTATCCCCTCTAACATTTGCTTGTTACTTTTAGTTATTTCGTTACGAGACCTTTAACGGATTGACAAAATTTTTCTGATTAAAACGAGATCAAACGCGATAGAATCACAATGATAAATATTAACGGGAGTCACTGTACGTATGGATGCCAGATTGAAATTTGGTCGCGTCTCCATCGGGCGACTTTAGTTTGTCGCCTAATGCAAACGGGGTTTAATCGGTGATCACTAGACCGCGGACCTTTATGCGTTTCGAGGAAAATTAAGTAGATAAAATCAAAATTGTTCGAAAACTTTCAAAATCGAAGATGTCAATATATGATTTCGTGAAAATCATTAAGGGGAAGAAATAACATCGAATTTGATTATTTTGCATAAAGATCCGCGGTCTAGCGATCGCGATTGCCACGCGACGTCTGGACAAAGCGCGTGCGAAGAAAGAAGGGAGGGAGGGCTCGGTTTCGTTCGTTCTCGCTTATGGATCGGTAGTGTGCTTACTTTCTATTCTCGCGTAACTTGCTGAATCTCTTCCTCGCGCTGGTCGGCGTGTCGTCGAGCGAGGCCGAGTCCTGCGACTTGCTCTTCTTCCCGTCGTCCTTGGCGACCGGCGTGTGCGCCGTTTGACAGTGTCGACATCTCCACGGCGCTTTATTCTTCTTGTCGAGGGCGGGATCGAGACAGGTGGGATGGTAACACTTAACGCAGCCGGCACACTTCACCAGATAGTTCTGCGACTCCTGTTCCAGCTGACAACCGGCGCATGTCGGCGAACAGTCGTCGCAGGACCACGTAATCCCCCTGTCGACCAGGATCGAGAGCTCCGGCGGGGCGCACGTGTTGTGCAGAGCAGCACCGCACACGCTACACCTGCTCAGCTTCTCCGCCGCGGTCCGCTTCGTGTTGTTGTTGTTGCCGGCTATCGTCGCGCCGAGACACTCTTTGCATATCGGCAGAGGAGCCGGCAGCTGCGACAGACAACATACACCAACGATCAGTACGGTCAATCGGTAGAAACAACTCGAGCGATTGCCCTTACCAATAAGTTAAGTCTATACTTTAATTCACTTCGCTAATGGTTCTCAATATCGATAAACAGAGAAATAAAATTTCACTTATCCCTTGCCGGTAACGTTTTCTTTACAGTTACAGTGATTAAAACATCGAGAAATGTCGTAGAGCAGCAAAGAAATTTTTTTTTGTAGGGCAACATTTATTTGAATGCTCGAGTATTGATGATTACAAAGGTATCATATTTGGTTTAATCTAAAAAGGAAAGGCGTAACATTCACATTCGTTAGAGTTTGTCCAAATTTTCTCATCTAACTCGTTAAAATACGGCAAGGGGTTAAAAAGAACGAGCAACAGTTATTCCACCGATTTAGCTAATTTGATCAAGAGAGTTCACGCTCCCTAATCGTCGATCGTCGTTACAACACGATCGTAATCGAGCAACTACAACACGTGGTCGCCAAACGCGTAACGCAGAGTTTGCGATGATCTTCCATCAGACACGAAGCAGTAATTAGCGGCGTTCTTCGCGCGAGAATATGATCGCCACCGTTGGATACGATTATTAGGTAGTAATTGGTCGGTGATTCGCGAGAAGCGAATTTAAATATTCATCAGAATGTTCCAGCAAGTTTAACCCTTCACTGCATGATGTTTTTTAATTCGGATGAAATAATTGAAAGAAGGTCACTTTTTGTGTGATTTAATTAAGGGAAAAATATTTTTAAAAAATTAAAACAACATTTTCAGAAAAATAAACATCATTTAGAACAGTAAGAAAGCACGTTCTTAGTTTACTATATACCAGATTTGTTAACTGTATGAGATCTGATGTACTATGGAGCGAAGGGTTAACCTGGTCGGGCAAGACGCGGTAAACGTTCGCTCCCACGGAAAACTATGAAAATGGAAGAGTAAGGCCTTTGCACACTACATTGCCGCTTCGCAAGCTCATCACAGCGCCGCCTCGCCGTTTGCAACTTTTTCTTTGTGTTTCATCACTGTACCTGCAGCGGCAGATACGCGTCCCCATTGAAACACAAAGAAAAAAGTGAAAACGGCGAGGCGGCGCTGTGCTGAGCTTGCGGAGCGGCGACCTGGTGTGCAAAGGCCTTTAATTGGTGGTCGATAGAGTTCGGCACGGCAAAACTGAGGGCGCACGTTCTTATCGGGAGAACTGTTATCCCTTTGCAGTCGAATAGTAACTCCGAGACGGCAGCAGAAGTTGCTATACCATGATTCGAAAGAGTTTTAATAATATTGAAAATGTCTGTATTTTATAAACTGGCTGACCGGGCAGACCCGGTTGTCCTGTCCAAATTTCAATAAATTTGTTAGTGATCGTTTTGTGAATTTCTGAAAAGCTATCGGAAATGTGTAAACAAAGTATAAATGAGAAAAAACGCATTTCTGAGTGATCATTGTATCTATTAACGATTGTGCCCATGGAATTAAGAAGGACTACATTCAGAAGATGATTTTTACAGTTTGTCCGAATTTTCAGACTTGCCTTTGTAATGCTCTCGAATTTTTTTCCTGAGAATTTTTGCAGGAATCGTGAGTTATGGAATTGAGTTCATACAAAAATCCCGTAGAAAAAAGCACTTTCATTTTTTTCTAAATTTAACATTTTTTCGAGCAACTTTTCCAATTTTTCTTTCCCTAAAATCCTTATTCAGACTATTACGAACATTTTTGTAAAAAAAATTAGCCAAATCGGTCCGGCCGTTTCTCAAGTGATGCGCTTACCAGCGAACAGCATTTCATTTTTATTTATATAGAAGATAGAAGATACAAAAAGAATATAGATATAGATAGATAGAAGATTGTAGAAAGCTAGACTGTTATGTGAGAAAACAGGTTCAATTCGATGTACACAATGTAAAACAGATAACATAGAATAAAAATGATCCAGGGATTGTGAAAAGAATATCTTGATTTTCTAATTAAAATTGATTCGAGTCCAAAGGGTTTTGTAACGACTCGATCGAGCGGGTTCCGCGAATGTCGTTGGATACCAACGCGATTCACGGTGGTGCGCATCAATTTTTCTGTATTCGACGAGGCTGGTAGGTAGGTATGGCGTATGGTATCGCGCGCGCGTTGCATACGAAAGACGACCCACCGACCGACAGACCGACCACCGTAAAACGTAATTATTCATTCCGGTAATAATGCAGCCAGCAAGGTTCCGTATATCTCCGCATCAACGAGGGTGCATCTTATTAAAACCGTGGGCTCCGTCGCGCCACTCGCTCTCGCAGACGCGATCTCTCGCCTCGATACGCCGACTGCACGCGCGAAACGGCCGACCACCACACCCGAACCTGCCAACAACTTTCGACGATGCCAAACAAATTAAAACTCGCGATGGTACCTGCTGTCTATCGTCGATAGATAGTTCGGTATTGGTACTACATATCGAGAACCTACTGGACTGGAAAAGTCAAATTTTTCGAAATCGTGATACATACATATGTATGACGATATATATATATTATATTTAATATATATTATATTATATATAATAGCCAATGACCGTGGTCCCGTTGAAAGCACCGGTTCTCATTCGATTATCGAAGTTAAACAATGTGGAGCGTGGAACGGACTTGGATGGGTGACCGCCTGGTAAAAACCTGAGAAGTGACTCCCAGGTACTTTTCACGTGTTGTTGGCAAATGTGGTTCGGAACCCACCTTAAAAACAGTAGGTCCCGCTGGAATTGGTTGCAATTAGGCGATAGGTGAAATTGGAAAGAGAAGGAGAGTGGTGTATGGACTTGAAACCCTGAGGGGACCAAGTATCTATTTCCATATTATATATAATATATATAATATAAAATTTAATAAATATAATGTATATTTAATATATTATATATAATAATAATATATATTCAACCTGTGGTGCACCGTGAAATACGAAGGGGACGGACAATGTGTGACATAGAAATATGCTCAATTATTTTCGTACCGCCCCCGGGATCAATCCTCGAGCTCCAATGATATTTATGTATCCACCCCGAACATCTGAATCCCATGAGACTACCGTGGAAACGCTGCTACAGTCCGATACGCAGGTACTCGTACAAAGGTCCCTCAAGGTCACGTCGACAAAGAATGAAAATTAATCGTGAACGACTAGTTTTCCATAGTGCATTATCGGACCAAACGAGCTTCCGGTGCTCCAGTGGTCGATAACGCTGTACCCCATTCACACGCCAACGTGCGTAGAAAGTTAGGGGAGTGTCGTCATCGGCTACCATTTTTAGATGCGCGATAAGATCATCGGCTGGTTGAATCAACACAGTCTTTCCAGATTGCTAGTCTCTTGTTCCATTAGCTTGTATCGTTTTGTAGTCGAATTTCATAAGCGAGCCCTACACGGTCAGTCGGGATGACATTCAAGTCGAAGATTCACATTCAGATTGATCGTGTAAGGTTAACACTGACGAAATTCAGTATGAATAGTCAGGAATGACACAGTCTGACTTTCCAATCAGACTGTCATTCCTGATTGACCGTGTAGGGCCCGCTTAAGAAGAAAAATCTCTCAAGAGAGCAATAAACTCCTATTCGTTTCCTAACATCTAACTTCTAACATCTCTGAAAAGAGAAAGAAACTCATATTGGTTGTCATACGTGATACATTAAAGAAGCGGGTCGTTGGATAATCGAGGAGCACGCGTCGCGACTAGAGCTGTGACTTATGAGATACCCGGGTACTCGGGTAAACAGCATTACCCGGATACCCGAGTATTCATGTAAACAAAAATTACCCGAGTACCCGGGTATCTCATGAATACACTGAGGATCTTTATGCAAAATAAAAATCGTTTCCATCAATAGGAAAAAGCTGACGATATATTGCGATTACTTATTCTCTTGAACGATTTTAATAAATTTAAATTAATATATCAACGTTCTTTTAATTTCATTATTGTTTTAAATTGCACAAAACCATTTATGACTTATGTCTTATGAGATACCCGAGTAGTTTTGCTTTACCCGGGTATTTCATGGGTACTCGGGTACCTGGGTAAAAGTTCGAGCTCTAGTCGCGACGGGAATCTTATCGCGGTTACGCGAAACCGATACAGAGTGCTAGCCTAACTATATTTTCGATTAGCGGGCGGAACCTGTTGCGGGCGGTCCGCGGCGCAAGCAGCAGAATCGAATTGCGATCGGCCCGCCGATACCAATATCCCCGTTGGATCTATGAATCCATGGAGCCAGTAGCAGCATGGGGAGTAATCGGTGAAGCGAACGGCTCTCTCGGAGCCAGTTGTCTGTCACCGGGTGACATTTTCGTCGGGGCCTCTCTCGGCTGCAGAGCGAGGAATTTCTTCGAACGGAACACGCGCGAGATCAAGCCTCCGCTTCTCGGACCAACGACCTGTTGCTCGACGACGAACTACGGCCAATCGTCGAGTAACTGTTACGCGATTGGGCGCTCCGGTGAACCGCGTCCTTACGCTCGACGACGTTTCTCTCGTGCACCATGCCGCACCGGTGCTGCGGCTAACCCTCTCTTTCGTGTCTTGTCCGCGATCACTGACTCATCGCGCGCTTTCAGTCTCGTTTATCGCCGTGCTCTCCTCGTTAGCGCTGCTACAAGCCGAATCCCTCAACCCCGCTCGATCGAGATCCACCGATAACGTCCGACTTCTGGCCCACTTCCGGCCCCTGCTAAAACGGCCCACAGACGACATGATTTGTCGTACGACCAAGTTAGCCAAGTTCTGCAGACAGTGTTCACTTGTGCTCATAAACGAGCTCACAGTCGTACAGGAAATCGTATGAAATCGGACTCGCGTGCATCATACATCTCGAATATATGTAAAGAAGCGTATTCGCACCGTAATCTGTTCTCGAATCTGAGAAAGTCCTTCGGTTTTTGGACCGCATGACTGGTGGACAACGGATTTGATGCATTTATTACGATAATGAGTAGGTATATTTTGAATACTATCATATTATTTTAAACCCGCTAAACATTGTAAGAAAGAAAATCAATTTCTATTTCATTAGTATTTGTTGCAAATCAGGTAGAACATATTTATTTCGCATGAAGGTCCGCTAATAATGAGACTGGGAAGATAGCAGTGCGATCCGGATGGATCGAGAAGAGACAAAGACGCGTGTCGCTCCGAATGAACAGCGGAGTTTCGACTCGAAGAGCGCGGCAGTCGGATCGGCCGAAGGACGGGGAACCGGTAGCTCTTGTTCGTCCAGCGGTCGATCGATGGAGAACGAGCAAGGTGTGTTGGTGTGGTAGGGAAAGGGTCGGCGAAAAAACGCGGGAAACGCGCAGTGGCGGGAAACTGGCGGTAGCGACGCGACACGGTGAGCCTCCGAAGCAGCTGAAGACAGAGGGAACGGCCCGGGAGGCGAAGAGAGGAGAGGAGAGGAGAGAATTAGCAGAATCGCGTCGGCGCGATCGTTCTATAACTTTCCGCGCGCGCTCTCTGCCCTCTCTCTCTCGCTCTCTCTCTCTCTCTCTCTCTCTCTAGCTCGCTCACTCTGCGGTCTGACACGCATAAAACGCGGTCGTTAGGAACGCAGGGACACGCGGTGGGGAGATAGGAGAGAGGGAGAGAGAGAACTCGACAGAGACGGACCGATTCCGTCGGAGTGATTCCGTGCACGCGGAGGATCAATAAGAGAAGCGATATACAAACGAGTCGCCGGAAGTTGGCCGAGATAGCACATCGTCCCGAGCCTCACCCCGCTGTTCCCCTCCGTCCCAGCTGGCCCTTCTCGCTCCCCTGGCTGCCCCGTTCCAGAACCTCCCGAAGGCGTGGGCACACGGCGTGACTCGCCAGCCCGCACGAAGAAAGGACCGTAACGACCACATAATATTTCCCTCGTTGATTCGCGGGAGCCACGAGCCGGTCATGATCCAGCCCGAAGCCCGACCATCTTTGCCAGCTTTTATATAATATTATGTCATCACAGCCACGCCGCGCCGCCCCAAATACCCACGCATCCAGTCTGTCGCTCGTCGAAGCGTCCCACGCCTCTCCGACACCCAATTTCTCACGAGAACCTCATGGTCCTAACCCTTCGCAACCCAACGACCAAGCTATCCGAAATGCTACTTTACTCTGGTTGCTCCGACTTCCATCAGCTTCGTCCACAATTCATTTTCAGAGAAATAGACAAGGGTAGGTCCCGGATGGTCCTCTTTGATTTTAACCCTTTGCACTCCGAATTTTTCAATTTTGTTCGCCAACAAGTCTTTACTATTTGAAAATGACGAGTTTGACTCGACATAGGAGTTCCTGTGATAAAAACTGATGTTAAAGTAAACAAAGGAGTGCAAAGGGTTAATGCACCTTCGCGCGATGGTAGTGTACACTTGATTTATGTGAAATATTTGGTGTGGATGCTCGAAACTGTCGCAAGTGGATTCAATTTACAGGTCGCTATTCTAGAGTCGCTGTAAATTGTTTGATCCTGACGATCCCTCGTCCTGACTCGACGATGGGCATCGAATCGAGAGTTAATTAGTCAGCGATTAGACTGAAATTGGGACGATCGTGCGCCTTGCGAGCAAACCGCGAATAGCCGCGAAGTGATCCGTTATTTTTCCGCGGCCTGTTTGCATTACGCCGATTACCCATACCTTCTATCTCCTCCATTGCGCCGTTACCGACACGAACACGCATACGAATACGCGTACGAATACGAACAAGAGAGCTCGTGTGACTCATGCCCTGGAAACGCCACGCCACGCCATGCCGCGTCGATTCTTTTCCTCGTCGACTCACTCTTTCGATCCGGCCACGCGTCGCCTTCTCGGCCGAATAAATTCCCTGCCGGCAAACATCGTTCACGATCGCTCTTTTAAAACTAAACGAACGTCGGAACGAAGGAAATCAACCGGCAGACGAAACAATCTAATACTTCCGGGACGACGATGAATCGTCAGTTTGCTTCCGTATAAGATGCTACAGATGTTAGAATAATCTATGGATGATTCAGACTTTTTCAGATGTTTCCCAGCTATCTTCGAACAATAATGCTCCAAAACACAGTTAAACATAATTAGAGCTGTGCAACATTAGCAATTTAAGAGACACCGTCTGAACCACTTCTACAACTCACCCCCTAGTTTCTCCCACTATATATAAGCCACAACGTTGCACAGTTCGTAGCTTAAAAGTTATTGTTACCACAACACTTTATAACCGTCATTTCCATGCATCAAAACACCTCACCCTTTACTAATTACCTAGCACGTACAATTCCATATCCATAAATTGAGAAAAAATCATATAAGATGGAATTATTCTAGGTCGGAGAAATATTCAATTTTTAAGTTAAAATGGATGTAAAGAAAATGTATTTCTTTCGATTTGAATTTGCTCTGCTTGTTGAATTTGATAGACGGAGAAAGGAAAATAAAGTTGAATGATTGTAAAAGAGGAATTAACATTTGAAGTAATAACTTTAAACGTCGTTTCTTTGTTTTCAGGTAATAACGTTGTGAATTGTAAATACTGTAAACAAGGTGCGTAAAACCATGAAATGAAGAAAAAAACAATGATTTCAGAGCAACCCAATATAGTGAGGTTAGTTTGTCAATCCCAAACACTATCGAGAAATAATTAACATTATAAAACGATATTTTCGTTGTGCACAAAGAGGATAAAAAGTGACAATGGAATAACTCCAATTTGAGGTTGATGTTGTTTGTTTGTTTGTTCCTATCGAGGAACAATTAACATCATAGAGGTCTGACTGCAAAGAGTTGCTCCATGTACCTGATGTCGAAAAACACAAGAAAAAAATACAAGATTCCTAATTGTCTTGGAACCGATCTGGAAGATGAAGCGAATCAACCAATTGGTGTCGGATAGAGATAGCGAGGACAGGGCAGAGAGAAGAATAGAATGCCGTGCGCGATTTCTCTCGTGTGAACGGGACTCATAGCTCCTCTCTCGAAAGAGCAGAGAAAGACGCGGCGACGCGGCATACCGAACGAGCGGTTGCCGATCGGTTTGCCGAGATTAATGGATCGTTGCGAGCCGACCGGGAACTCGGCAACTTTTTGCTCTGCGACGGCTGACCCCGACTGAACTCGAGCAGTCGATGGAAAGCAAGAATCTAGATGCGGAGATGGGCCACTGGCCGCGGACAAGTTCCGCGAGGAAGCGTCCATTATCGTCGCTCGCGGAAGAGCCTCAGATCAACTTCCGATGCCAGACCGCGAGGTCTTTATGCGAAATAAAAATGTTCTATACCGATTATCAAAAGCAGGAATTACAACTTCTTTGTCTTTAATAATTTCACTGACGAGAACAGAAGATTTGTATCTATTGTACATCTACATTTACTTGAACATTGGAATGTTGATTGCAAAATAATTGAATTGTATTTCGCCTCAAAATAAAGACACGACAGTCGCATTCAGCAGATTGCATTTCCAGTGTTCGTCACGTCTCTGACTCGTTATTATATGGCAAGGGGTTAAAGGGTAATTTGGGGTTGTAAGAGCATTTGGGGGTGACTGTTCGCCAGTCATTAATCCTTTGGGGACGGAGGGTGGTTCCACGTGAATCGGCATCGGTTGATAAGAATTTAATTTCGGATTTTGCTTATCTCAAGACTTGTATTCGTTGATACTAGAAGAAGTATAACGCGCAAATCTGACCGCGGTCTGGAAGAGGTCGGACGAGTTCCGGATACGCGTCGGCACGGGGTTCTAGCACCGCGAACGTGCTCCGCCGAGTTCAAGGCCGTGAAAATTCTTGCGATATTCGCGCAACAGTTGCTCGGGACTCCGCCGAGTACAGGTGGTTTCGAAACTCGTGGACGTCCGTCTTCAATGGTCGCGGTCTCGTCGAACAGGTGCGCTTGTGAACGTTTCCACGGTTAAAAATTTCAGCCAAGCCGAACGACCGTTCGCCTGCTTCGCTCGCTCGATTTGCATTCCCCGGAGGACACGAGTGCGCCAACTCTTCGCGGTTATTTCAAAGCCGCGACATTAACCAGGGTCGAAAGAATGGGGGAGGGGAAACGGCTGTCCTGCCACGCCGTACGAAGGGTGTAACGGATACGCGGGGATTAACCCGGGCCAAACTCTGCCAGGCATCTTCCATTCCCGAAGACTGTTCGCCAAAAACGGTCCCGTACACTGCCCGACAAAAGTTTCGAACGCCTCTGCGCGTGTGCCCCGACTCCGTGCGAGAAATAAATCTTACGCTCGGACCAGCAATAACACCGGTTGTTGCGTAGCAGCGAATCGATTATCCCTGCGCTCTACACGCTACCTACTCGATTCGCTTTTTTTTTTCTCTTGGCGAACTACGAACGCCGACTTAACTCTTTCGACTAGAAGCAATTTTCATCTGAATATTTGGTCGGATAAAAAAAAGTTTACCGAAACAATATCCATACGAACAACTTCGCTGTTTCAATAATTGCAAAATGAACGACAGAAAACCGATCGTTTTCTTCTACTTTTTTACGGATACTTTTCATATGTTTCTACGTTTATATATGCGAAGGAACTCTGAATATTTGCACAATGTATGTGTATACATTGTTTGGCTCGTCGAGAATACGCTGTACTATTTTCTTTTTGTCTCGACTCGAACGAATCGGATTTTATCAGTTAACTACAAGTTCTTTGGCCCGTAGCGCGGCGTTATATTTTCGTACGAACCGCTTAAAAGTTCAACCCGTTTACGTGTCGACGACCATTGATACGGTCGCGAAACGACCTCGAGTCGTGCCTCGCTCGCGTTTAAACCTCTGCGGTCCTATATCTAGCCTCGATCGGACCGTATATTTCATTCCAACGGGGGATAAGATTACTAGCATACCGTTCACCGCGAAGGGTTCGAAACGAAAATTCTTCAACGAGCTGACCGAGAAACGGAAGGGTTGGAAGAGGCTCGATATGGACTCACCTTGGGGACAGGAGGCTCCGGCGGTGGAAGGTAAGCGTTGTCCCCAATCTTCTTGAGGTATGGTGGCCTGTCCGGTTGCCGGAATAGCCTGCCATCCTGAATAACGATGCCCCGATCGACAGCCCTCTTCGCGGATAGCCTAAGCGCTGTCCTCAAATCGCCCTCGGCTTCTTCCTCGACCGTGTGACTCTGTCTGATGTACTTCTCGATGGTCTTGAGAGTCGAGCCCTCTCTCTCGCCGAGCTCTCTGACCGCTTTACTGAGCACTTTGCTCAGGTCGGAACCTTTGCCGACCTTGAGCGGCTTCGATTGCAAACCGCCCGGATCCTTGTACGAGGACTGTCCCTTGTTGAAGATCTTGAGCACGTCGCCGCGCTTCACGGCGACCTCCAGGTGCTCCGCGATCTCCTCCTCGTGGAAGTTGTGATGCTGACGGATCGCGTGGCATATCCGTTCAACGCTCGGCCTCTGTTTCTGGCTGCGAATCTTCCGGATCGCGTCCAGGAACCAGGCCGACCACGTTTCCGCGGACTCCGGCTCGTCCATATCGTTTCCGTCTCCGTCGGCCGTCTGCCGACGAGGGCGGCGCCGGCGGCGGCGTACCCACCCGCCACGTACCTGGCCAGGTTATACGCACCCGGTGGACAACGCGAGAGCGCCTCCGGGTCTGGGTCGGCTGTGTCACGGCCACGACATTCACATCCTGCGCCTGCCTGCCTGCTGCTTGCTCGCTGCTCGCTGGCTGCCTTCTTCCTTTTCTTCTCTTCGTTTCCCTGTCGAGGTCTGTGTCGGTACACGTGCCCTCTACTTTACTTCCTTTACTTCTCCAGCTTCCGCGACGTTCGATCACTCGTTACTTCCAACCTGAAATCATCAAAATCCACCACGTCAGTTCGTTGGAAATCGACGATACAAAAAGCTCGCGATGGCCACTATTCTCTACAGTTCGTCGATAAACGTTCATCGGAGGGGGGAAAACTTATGAATCCTAACGCGGCCGCACCTTCGAAGGTACCCTACGATAATTCCGTTCTATCAGTAGTCATGTTCGATTTGTTCCACTTTCACCTAGCTACCCCGGGATTTAGCCGTTCTTCGGGCACTCCGGCGTTGTCACTTTCCTACAGAGCTCGAGCTAATGAAGTTTTCTCCCGAACAGAGAGAAAGGTCGACGCCGGGACAGGAGCGATATCCCGGTTCTGAGGAAAACTCGGGCGCGAACGAGCAGGAATTCGGAGCGCGAGCCACGGATTCGGGAGAGCGCATTTTGTTGCGGTCGCGGAGCGTGCGACTGTGATTAGCATGGGAGAGGGTCGCGAGCGACGTTTATCGATCGGTTTCCTCTGGCCGGTCCAAGTATTGTTTTCCGTTACAACAACATGCGCGGAGATTAATTGAAACGTATTCGAGCGTTCCGGCGAGCGCCGAGCGTAATCCGAATATTATCTTTCCGATTTCTAGGATGGAGGATCGATCACCGACGTAGTCGTACGCGCGAAAGCCGTTACGCAACACACCGTCGATGAGAAATTGCTCACTCGAGTCCTCGGCAGTGAGAGAACGACCATTCCAATTTCCAGCTCGGTAGCGAACGATGATCGGCCGATTTTCCCCCGAGCGATGAACTTTCTCCTCGTGAGCCCGAGAGCTCGAGCTCCAGTTAGTTGTATACGCGGTGGTCGCCGTGGTAGGGAGTGAAATATTTAAAAATCACCGTGATCGCCGTATGGCATTGCGCAACCAGACACGACCTATAAGCGCGCGGCTTTTTCAAGTCGATCGTTCGTGCTCGGAACCGTTCGGATTCGATTGAAACTCGAACGAGAACCGAATCCCGGGAGCCACACGTTGTCCGACGTATTTCTCAATGTCCTCGAGTATGTAACCGATAAAGTTCCGCGAGATCGTTGGCTTTGATCGTTCAGTTGTTGGATCCAACGATCGGCTGACGATAGTCGATCTTCTGACGCTGACTACCACGTAAGACCCGTTTCGATGTATCGAAAGCGCCGTACGAAGAATCGAGATCGTCATCAAACCCGCAGAGATAATCGTTTACTCGAGGAGATAAAGAATCGTAACCGTTCCGGTCGAGGGTTCCAGGTGTATGTCGTTCTTCCACAACGAGAATTGTAAAATCGGATTTGACAGGAGAAACCTGCGACTCTCTCGGTCGGCACGCGTTATGAATTAATTGCTCCCACGGGGAGAACGCGTCCCTAAACGCCCGGCGATTACGTTCCACGCAAAACCGAGGAGATGCAGCTGTGACACAAGTTGACCTAGGCCAGTGTCGCTCTGCTGGTGACGATGCTGGGCTGCGACTCGCGAGTGCACGATAATAAATATCTCCGAGAACGGATCAAAGAGAAGAAGTGTAAAACCGCGAGTTAAACCGGCTCCGGTTGATCCACCGGAAGAGACGTCACGACAGGTCGAGCCACGCCGCGCTCCGATCCCTGTTACGACCTCGTTTCCTCGCCACGTGCACGTTCTATTCTCGAAACCACGTTACCTACCCCCGTGGCGACGCGGTCGTCAAGCTTCCCGCCAAAACTTCCTACCCTTCTCTCTTTCAAACTGTCTGCTCCGTTCCACAAGTGTTACAACATTTTACAGCTTCCAAAGATGAGCTTCCCGAACGGATAAACTTCCGACCGTGTGACTGATTCCTCGGAATTCGCCATCGCGATTACTAAACAATGGATCTTTTGCAAATGCAATAAATTGAAATAAGATAAAACGTTATTTTCTTTCTTAATCCTTAGCAGTGACTCTGAGGGCGCCATTAAAAATTGCTCTACTGTAATTCAAAATATCGCGTGTACATTATTAAATATATCCGTATCTAATCGATTACTACATATTTAGGTATTGTAGTCTAGCTCGGAAGATATGTTTAGGCAAAGGGTTAGCCTGTTTAACAGGTCGAAAATAATATAACCGTATTTGGAAGTTCTTCGAAGGTTTGCACCGTTTTAAATCGCGTCAACTCATTGTTCCCATAAACGCATGAAATCCGCAGTCGTAAACCCGAGCGTTCTTGCGATCGCACGCATGACTCACGATCGAACGACGACGATAGCCGAACCGTTTCTCGATCAACACGTGTGTCTGCCTTCGGCGCGTACAAGGTCACGACGTAGCGATGGAGGACCGCCTTCTGTGATTAGGTCTCCCCGGAAAGAGACACCGATTAAACCTGTACTCTGTCCAACGAGACAAGGTAATAAACGTAAATATGGCTACTCGAGTGCGACAGAGTTTAAGTGACTCGTGAACAGTTAGGAAAGGACGCACAGTGGTTCATCGTTGCTTCGTCTCGTTGGATAGGCGATTGATTCGAGCGGCCCGTAGCAACGAGATCCGTACAGAAACGTCTCCATCGCGATCACCGCGTCGACACTGCTGTTTATCATTGGAAGAACCGCGGGAAGGGCTCGCGGCCGTTGTCCGCGACACGAACTCGCCGGTGTTCGCGATCATTCGCGAGTGCTCGCGGACGGTCGAGTTTGCGGGCGCGGGCGCGCCGATCACGAGATAACATTAATACAATAAGCAAACGTGTAACCAGGGCTGCGCGCCGTGACGCTGTCCCGAAGGGAGGATATTTTGACCTGCGCGATTTCGTTCGCGTTTTTCCATGTCGTTCCGTTTCCCGGCGCGTATGCCTGCGAGCTGCTAGCTACAGGCTACGAGCACTGACACCGCCGTTATTCCCCGCTAATTAGCCAGCGAATGATCGATCGGTGGAAACGTTAATTGAATCGAACGATGAACTGGGCGGTCCTATCCGGCCGAAACGGAACTGTTATTTAACCGCTTGAGTATTCGATTGGTCGGTACCTCTCGCTATTAACACTAAATCTACCAACGTCAGTGAAATCACCGCTTTCTGCCTTTCTTTATTCTACAATTATTGATAACCATGTTTTCACTGGAAATAATTGAACACATTTTAGTGTCCAAGAAAACAGGATGAACAGGATGACACAAAACAAACTTTTTAGAATTTAATAAAAATAACATGAAGTACTTTTAGTAGTACTTTGTTTCGTTTAAGATATAAAATAATGTAGTTGAAGATCTTATTTCCCGAGACAACGCAATTTTTAGTTTCCGATTATAGAAAATGCTAAGAGACAGTGTGATGTTATTTCAACATATCCTTTCCGTTTAAATATCTCGAAACAAGAAATACACGACTATCGGAACAGAATTTCAAGACCTAAACCATGTTATACGTCACTGTCCAGATTATAAGAACGAACGTAATACATTAGATACAAAGCATCTCAAAGGCAACTACTGTTCTCATTTTTGTATTCGTTCTTTGTTATGGAAACCCGATATAGAAGGCCTGAAAATAATTTATAATCTTCTCAAACAATGTGTAATACCTACGTAATGTAAGCTACAATTAACAATATTGTGCTTGATAAATAAATAAACAAATTCTATGATGTCATTTTTACAAGGCAACACACATGCGAGCCATTTTTAGAGCTTGATAGGTTCAGTGTTGATATCGAATACCGGTTCGCTATTTTTCTACGAACCCGCGCCCCCGTTGTCCACGCATATCAATAACCTCCGGCGAACTTCTACGGTACACGCGACGCCATCTTTGACGGACTGACGCTCCGCAAAAATCATCGGGTTCGTCGGCGGATTAGCCTTGCCGTGTTCCCTCTGGCGCCGGCCGTGAATGCGATTCCGGCGATCGGCGTTATACTCGAAAAATCGACGAGGTAATTAAGAGGAACAGGAACGGCGAACAAGGTTACCAGTGACGGCGAAACTGTCGCCGGTGGTTGCTTAATTAAAAACGCGAAACTCGTCGCCGAGCCGCGGATGTTTGCGCAGATGTAAATTTTTGTCGATCGATTCGAGGGGACCGAGAACAGAAGGAAAGAAGAAAAAAACCGTTCGCAACGGCGAATAAAATGGAAACCATCCGACGCGCTGTCGCTCACCGAAAAATACCGGTCCGAAACGATTCGAAGACATTGTATGCTAGAACTGCATAAAATTCCGCGCGGCGGTTCGACATCCTCCGAGCTGCGTCGAGGACAGTCATCGCCGATGAGGTCATTGTACAAAAAAAAGTAGGAGGGACAGAGAGAAAAAGAGAAAACTTTCGATGATTCGGAACGTGGAAATTTTTAAGCTCCATGCGAGAGCAAGGAATAAAAACTGTTGGTGATGCGTGGCTGGCTCGACGACGGTTTGGATTTCCGGCGACGGCTTAAACTTTAAACGTCAGCCTTGGCTCGAATTCATTAGCCGGCCAATTACCGGCACGCTTCCAACGCTCGCCGAGAACAGGAGCGGACGAGCCACCTGACAACTTTCTGTGAATAACGCCGACAAGCGTTTTACGAGTCGAACGGGTCGTGCGAGAGGGAATTCTCGTTCCGTTCGACGAAATCAAATATAAACAGACCGTTCGATAACAATAATAGCGCTGCTACTTACGCAACGAACACACTCGCGTTGCAACCATCGTGCATAACAATCGCGAAGCCGACGAACACCACGGAAATTCGAACATCTTCCCCCCGTTCACAGACGGAAAACTGTGTCAACGATTACTAGATCGTTGAAAATTCGAAACAAAGATCTCGACGAACCTCGGCACAGCTGTTCGAAGCGGATCCGGTGCCGCGTTTGCCAACCAGAGAGCACGAATAATTGCACGAACGAGCTGCATCGATTCGCGTTCTCCCGGCGTTGCAATTTTTCCGCGCAACAGTGTAATTCGGATGCTGGCGTGAACGCGAGACGTTAATGAACGCGTGCACGGTTACCGAGCCGCGTCGTATCGTTCCCTTTTATCTTTGAGGTTATGTCAGATGATTATCTTTGCACGTCACACCACCATCGTAGTATGCGTTGTTTGACCTGCACTTTTCCCCGATGTAAATACTGCGACGAGCATCAGTTTACCAACAAGTCTATTCCACTTTATCTTGGAGGTTATGTCGAAACGATACACAAGTCCGCCTGTATGTAAATACTGCATCCACCGTGGGCCGTGCACGTGAACCAATTTCACGGTTTTCGAGCGCGAAACGCAACGGAATCGCTGTCATTGAACCTAACCTAGAAGCTACGACCCTTATGTTAACCGTAATTAAACGAGGAAAGGTTAAACGAGCGAAGAGCGTTTCATGCGAAAGCGGCTACGGAGTGGACCATGTTTGAAATGGAAAATACGATTTAGTAAATTATACGAACGTGAAGAGGAACGAAGTAGCGTCGATCGCGACCGGAAATCGCCGGTAACTGAGCTGAACGAGCCGCCGTTTTACCGAGGATCGTTAACGTTCCGCGGAACAACGCAAAGAAAGGAGCGCAACGTTGTGCAATCGCGCGCGCTTCCATTTTCGACAATAGACGCTCGAAGAAATGTCGAGGACGACGGAGAGAAACCTCGGGCCTCGAAGTGCGGAGTGGACGTTGAGGCGAGGCGAAGTGAGGCGAGACGCGACGAGACGGGACGAGACGAGGCGATGCGACGCGAGACAGAGAAAACTCGTGACAGCACGGTCAAAGCGTTAAACAGGGAAATCGCGATGGATCGAGAAAGAAGGAGCAGTATTTCTCCGTCGTGTTGCGACTTACGACTCACGACGGGGACGAGGGCGAAGGGAGGCCAGTGAGGCCAGGCCGGCTGGCTCTGTTTGCCGGGGCCCCTCTCACCCGACGGAGGGTCAAAGAGAGAGAGCAGCTGCCACCGAGAAAACGAACGAACACCAACGGCCGAACTGCTGCTGCCGCCCGTCGCTCGTTTCGTCTCCTTTCGTATCGTTCGTATGGTATCGTATCGTATGGTATGGTATGTTACCCAATAGTATCGCATCGCATCATGTCGTTTATCCGTCTCGTCTCGTATGATTTTGCTCGTTCACGTTTTCTACGTGGTTCTATAACGCCACGGGAACGCACAGGTCGTAAGCGAAACGATACGCTGTCCGACGGCGGTCGATCGATGGAAATTGTCAAGAAGTATGAACGGAATTTGGAATCGCGGTCGCGGTACGAGTAGCGCGTACGTGGACTCGTTGGTTCACGAATGACCACCAGCCGCAAGCCAGAACTGGCTGCCGTCGGTAGCCATTTTAATTAACGTACTCGGACAAACGCGTATCCCACGATCACCGAGACTGCCACAATGTATCCGGCGGCAGGGCGGAAAACGTTGTCGCGTCCCTCGGCCGAGTCACACTTGCACCGTACTCTCGGTGTAACAGACACTGTACGTTCGACGAACGTTAAGATCGCGACGGCCGTCGCCCACGAACCCGTCCGTCGCCACGGTTATTTTCGATCCATCGGCTGGCCGATCGCGACGATACTGACAACGAGGCGTACGTTTCTTCCGTCGAGTCTTGGACAGGCAGGGCCGAGCGCGAGCAAACCGTACGGAACGATGCAATTACGACGTCGAAGCGAAAACACCGAGGACACAAGTTTCTCGAAGCCCGACGGGCAGCCATCTTGGCGGCTAGGCACGGCCAGTTGTCGACCGTTTTCGCACGATTTTTCGCGCGTTCGAACAACGATGCCGCTGAAATATGTCGGTGCCATCGTTCGGCAAGGTACGCATCGTTGTCCCGACGCATCAGAATTTATGCCGGGATCGGGTAACGTCGCTACAATATCGCAAGAAAAATGAAACGGAGTAACACCGCGTATATAGTAGAGAAGGCTGTCTGTGTCTTTCTCTCTCGTTCTATATGTATCTATCTCCCTCCCTCGCACGATCGTTCGATCTCGCTCCGTCTTGCTCCCGCGCTCTGACCCTCTCTCTCCCACTCGTTCTCGAACAGGCGGCAGCAGAACCGCTGCTGGCCCGTATGCATCGGGCGACAATTCGCGTGGTTCTCGGTTGCCGAGAATATAACGAGAGACGAATTTGTCTTTACCTGCTAGCGGTTGTTCCATGTATAGATCCACAGGGGGACACGCGAGAGCACGAGTCACTCAGGTACCGACACACAGGGCTCGCGTGTAATCACGATCACCAATTATCTCGCGACAACGGCGTCACATTTCACACAAATCAACAAAGGTTACCCACTTGACAAAGATGGCGGTCGCGGGGGTTACACACTGCGCGCACGCGGTGGGGAGCGCACTGCGCACACCGCGCTCTCGGCCACGACGGAATCACGAAGAAACACAGTCGTAGCGGCACGCGTTCTCCTCGACCAATCAAACCTTCCACTTTGACTCGCACACTCTCGTTACCGGTCACACGTGCGTGCGTCGTGTTTCGTTGCCTCTCTCGTTGGCGGGCACGATCGTGCGCGCGCGTACACCCTTCGGGAATAGAGCGTGTTCCTTCTTACACAGCTACGCACCACACTTATACACTCGTAAACACTCCTAAACACCTACTCACACGTATACGCGTCCGTGGTTATGTTAGTACTCGTGTTCGCGCGATGCCCCGTGGGACAGCCAGGAGTAAGAGCTTTACAGCGCGGCCAAGCAGAAGCCGCGACGAATGCGAATACTGAAACCAGCACGATATCGCGGCCAAGACTGCCGTATCTCTCTATTCCTCTGTTCCTGTGCAACTACGCTTCTACCTCCACTATGGCCGCCCACTTCACGCTCGCTTTAACCATTCCCAATCGGCTTCTCGACGCGGCAGCGCGCGCGACTACTACACGACGATATGCCGGCAGCTTTGTCAACGAGCCTCCAGGGCTGTATCTACCCCTCGCCGAACCACGCGTCTGCACATATTAAAAAGAGACGTGACCGTAATTATCAAACTGGTCTAAGTCATGCGTGTATTTCTTGTTATAAGATATATTTAAAGGAAAAGGATATTAACTGTAAATTTCATATAATGTTTTAATAACAAGCACCATCAAACGAATTAATTTCGTTTAAAGTAATGTGATTTTTTTTTTAAATTTTGGAGTAGACCACTTTCATAATTATGGGCACAGATAATTACCGAATTACTTTCTTTCGCGCGATGACACGGTATACTAATTCGATTAACGGAATGTTTTATCGTTGCTACTTTATCCTTCTTCTTATACATACAAAATATACACACAACCTCGTTGCGTTATTTTTGTTATTCAAAATATTGATTGTTTTATTCGCACTATCCGGATAAAAGCAAAATGTAGTTTCAGAAAATTCTAAAAAATCTTCTCGATGAAGAAACGTAAAAAATGAAATTTTTGTCATCGGAAATCGTAATGATACTTTTTTGAAAAATGTCGATATTTAATGAATGTTTTCGACGGTGTTCCGCCACGAATTTGATCGCGAACGGGAATGCCGTTACTTCTGGTACGGTACAAGCAAAACACACACCATACCGTGTGCAATTTCGTAATGAGATTATTGATTTTTTTAAGGACTGCCTTTACCCCGTCCCACGGCGACCGCGTACGTCTTTATCGCTATATCACCGTCCTACTCTATACACTGCATTTACGTAGTGAACGACGCAGGCGTGCCGCGCGATCGCGATAACTGTTTTTCGACTAACATTATTTCAACCAGTGCCCTTACCTTTTATGATACCTGTAAGTATACAGCCCATTGGCCACGTTGCAGGTGATTGTATTGATCTTTCTAGTTCCGCATAAATTAAACCGTCATAAAAGGAACGCAACTTTTTCTTTTTTTTTTGAGGACATTGTTGTCGACATTTGCGAAATAAAGCCAAACGTTATTTTTATAGTACAAATGATTAAATGATGTTTCATCAATCGTCGATAGAATAAAAATACTCAATCGTTACGTACACTATATGTATACACGCTAAAATAAAATAGATCCGCCTGTCTGTATTAATTTTTATTAAAATATATTGTTGACAAAAGTCAATCGTGTACAAGTAAAATATAAAAATAATAGCACTCCCAAATACATCTAACTAAACTGTTCAGTGATTAAGGAAATCAAGGTAAAAAGTGATAAACCGTTTATTAAGTACGTAATTCACAATTACTAATATATTAAGAATTATCAGGGAGTAAAATTGGGCTTCCCTTCATAAGTACATCCCGATCTTTGTATGATTTGGGTTGCAGCCCATACTGCACATTTTATGCAAATGTCTATGCTTTTACCTTGTATAAGTTGTGCCAAGAAACCTGAAATGCATAAATATTTGTCAACGCCTTTGAGAGAATTTCAAACTTAGCGTTAAATGTATAGAGAATGGAAATTACCTCCTACAAAAGCATCTCCTGCACAATTAGTATCTACAATTTTTTCCGATGGTATCCTCGTAGTAGGATATTCTGTTACGGTATTTTCTTTGGCTAGCAACACCTTATCAGCACCTTGTGTTATCACAACAATTCTCGGCCTCTTCTCATTCACTTTCTGCATTTGACATAATTGTAATGCGATATCTTTCCTGTCTGTGGTCTGGAAATCATTGACTTTCGCAAAGGCCTCTGCCTCTGTTTCATTACCAAATAAAATATCAACGTATGGAAGAGCTGCCAGCATGGGTTTTTGATAGAACTCGCATAAAAATGGTGCGCTGAGGTTCATCATGAACATTTTATTATTTTCATTAGCGTGGTTAGCTACCGCTTGAATGGTCTCTGGACTCACAGTTAAGAAGAACCCCTACAATTTGAAGTTAAATAAATATCTTGCTGATAGTCATTCAAATATATGTTTCGAAGTCTTTGCCATTGAGAAACGTACAGATACATAAATGTATTCAGCTGCATTTATAAGTTTTTTGTTTTCTACTTCCTGTATATGAGAGTACGAAAAGCAATTGGCAGCTGCTAAGTTGGCGCATAAAGATCTCTCATTTCCAGTGATCAGAACTGCGCAGGTACCTGTGGATTCTTTATTGGTGTACTGATAGCGTACGTTCAAGCCATCCGCTTGTGCTCTGTCTTCTAAAATTTTTGAATACTTGTCTGTTCCCACGCAACCCATGTATGTGGCCACTTTGGGCTTGCCTAAAAACCACTAAACAAGATTGCATAGATTTATAATGTGTACAAAATTTGGTAAAACATTTTATAGAGTCAACTGTATTTTAATGAATTTACTTGTGCCACCCTCATAGTATTCTGCACAGAACCACCAGCAATAAAGTCTGCATTATATTTTTCTATTAATTCATCGTACATGGGTTTGTGTTTGTCTTCAGCGAGAATTGCGTTGTTCGACTTCAAGTCGTATTTTTTTAAAAAATCACTATCTACGGTCGCTGAAATATCAAGAAGAGGATTGCCCATGCCCAATAGGACACCCTCTCTGAAATACATCGAAATTATTACAACAATCAAACATGTAATTGTCACAGCCGACTATTTCATTCGCACGTAATGTGATAGACGAATTTTAAGAATTTTTGAAACGGGTTCCCTATTCTCCTGCTCCAATCCTGAGCGTTACATAATCCATATCGTTTCTTCCATCATACAGTTAAAATTTTGAACGAAAGTGATAATTAGAAGTAACGACTCGTACGTTAATTAAATTACAGAAATTTGTAGGAATTATATTTTCATGACTAAATATCCGCACGTTGCGAATACATTACTTTTAAAAAAAGTAAAACGTAACCAAACTTTTCGCACGTTCCTCCGAGCACATGATCGCAGAGGAACATAACCTCTAACATGCATAAAGATATCGTTAACTCGACGCGAAAACAAATGAGCAACAGTTATTCGTAATTGTAAAATAATTACCGTAAGTCCTGCGCCATTTTCACAGTTTTTTTTTGGTTATCGGGAATAAAATTGTTCCACAGGTACTGTGCACGAATGGCGACGATTCACCACTGATATTTCACAGTAACACGGTTCCTTCCTTTACGACACAGGGTCAAGTGACATCACGTGGATTTTTCAGTGGTCTTTTACATCAGAATGTTATCGCATCGATTGTTGCTAAATCCCCACGGAATATTACCTTACGATAATGTACAGTGATGGACAAAAGTATCTCCACGCTGCACAAAGCTGAATACATATCTTTTCAACGATCCTCTATCTTGTATGAATGTCTGTTAACAATATCTTACCTGATTACGTACAAAAAGCTGTATCATGTTGGTTGCATAGTTTATTTTTGTCCAACACTGTATGCCGTAATGCACGGAGAGTCTTGCACCGAAGACCGTGCGTGTCTTCTTATTAAACGTTACTGAATAACGTTTACCGATATTTGTACATCTCAATATTAATTTACAACTGATCGAACAGGTTTTAATACGTATCAACGAGGAAAAATCCCAACTAGAATAAATTAACCGCGCGGGTTTCGAGTCCTTGAAATAATAAAACGCAACGAACGAGATCTTAACGGTATAAAAAAAAGAAGATAGGAATGTGACTTTTCGAGCGATATACTTTTAATAAAAAATACAGTACATCTCGTGTTTACTCGCAACATCAGTTTATTTACAAATCGGAATGTCGTCCCGTTCTCTCACAGTTTTTCGATCGACGTGAAAATGCCAAATTTCTTTCGCTGTAATGTCCCAGAGCGAAAAATCTCCGCATACGACGCAAACTCTCCTCCATGTAATACTTTACCTGACGGTTTTGCGCGGGTTACTTACCGCTGTACATCAACTGTACAGTTCATTCGATTACTTCTTTTCGAGTATGCGCGAAAAGAAAGCCGACAACGCCGAACATTCGAACAAAAAAATCCAAGAAAACTGTTCCGAACGACAGAAAGATCGACGGGCGTAAAAGCGCCAGAGCCGATTCCCGCGCGAATTCGATTGGAACAGCGCGCGCATAACGCTCTCGTATCGACGCGGCGGGCGCGCGCGCTTATTTCGGATCGATGAACTGGAGAGAGAAAAAAAGAAATGCGACCGGAACAGAGGAGAGAGAATATGGATGGATTTCTGCGTGGAGAAGAGACAGTAAGACAGACAGACAAAGATAAAGAAAGAAGTAGTATTCGTTTTTTCTTTTCTTTTTTACGATACCTTCTTTGTTTCTTTTTTTTTGTATCCCGACACAGCTGAGAAAGACATTAGAAAAAGTCCCAATCGTTAGACGATATAAAGAAGAAGTATCGGGGAGTGTGAAATGTTGCGCAGCACAGCGTCTCTCTCTCGCCATTGCCAATGTTAGAGGAAGCAGTTTAGTCTGGACGCACCTATATTCGCACATACGAACTTCCTCGCAATGCGGATGCGTGCATGTGTGTGTGTGCGCGCGCTCTAGCCGCATCTCCTGGGAAAGAAAACATGGCTCTCAAAGCGCGTTCGCCGGGGCGTAGAAGAATAAACTGAGAATTGTGAGAGAAATAGCAATGCCCGTGTCACACAGAGACAGAGTTATTAGGGAGAACACGTGTCTCTTTTTTTTTCGTTTTTCGACATGTTTTTCTTTTACACGCAGAGACAGAGAGAGAGATATTTCAGAATTGTGACGATTGATTACTGAGAGGCTGTGATGATGGACTTGCCTGGGTACGACGTGGTCTTGCGCAGCTCGTACGTCTCTGCGTTGGCTGCAACAGCGTCTGTGCGTGTGTGTGTGCGTGCGCTTGTCGCCGTTGTGGCTTGTCAACGGAACACGCAGAGAATCCCTCTGCTCTGCACCTGGCCGACAATATTACCTCTCGCCGTCATGACGGGTACGGGACGGGACCGGACACACGTTGGACCTCTCTCAACCCTCTCACTCTGTTCTGCGTACTCGTGGAACATCATCAAGCCCAGAGCAGCTCCTTCCAAGATTGTCCAGAAGCACGCTTGTTGGGGGGTAGAGGTTATCGTGTCCTATATCATACATCACATTACAATACGCATTGTGTCTTTTTAGATTTCCATGTGGCGCGTGTCTCTCTATTTTTTTTTGGTAATTGGCAACCGACGACGACCACCCGACGGCGCGAGAGGCAACGTTTCTCTATATCGTCGCGCAACGTTCTGAACAGGATTCAAACACACGTCCCGGTCCCGGTTCTGTGCAGAGACTATATACTTTGACTGTTTTTTTTTGTTATTTATATGCTCTATATCTCGGTGCTCACGCACGCATTTATACAGAGAGGATACACCGTGTCGTTGTCCCGGTCCCGATTGCGTGTCTACCGGCCGGTCTCTTTTATTATACTGTTTTTTTTTTATATATACACATACATTATTCCTGCGTTTCGTTTTTTTTCCGTTTCCGTTTTCTACGTTCGTTTTCCGCCGATACTCTTCCGGTTCTCTATGCGACCCGTTCTCGTCTCTCGAAAGTCGCGTATCTCATCCGTTTATCGGTCGTCGACCGATCCACGTTCCACGTTTTTCTATGATATCGGTGAGGAGAGACGGCTCTGTCGAGGGACTCGTTCGTTCGTTAGTTCGTTCGTGCGTGCGTGCGTGAGTGCGTTCGTTTGTTTATACGACGTGCTTGCGGGGGTCCGGAGGAGGCGTGCGTCCCGATCTGCGAGCTAATAGTTCTCGTTCTCGTCGGCGTAGAAGCTTTTCTCGATACACATATGTATATACACACGCACATACATATATTTTTTTGCTTTATGTACCGTACCATACGTACGTATATATATATACATATATATATAGATATGTGTATATGTATATATGAAAGCATGTCCCCACGTACAACCGACGACCACGCATTTGCACATGACCGGTTGGCAACGGCTTCGAAATATACATGTTCGGATCGAGAGTCTACCCAGAACTGGCTCTGCGTGTATACTGTGCATGGATATCACCGTGGAGTTACGCACGCACATTTTTATCCGGCAGTAAACCGTAAGATCTTCGAAAGAATCGGCGTACTCGTATATGATTAGCAGACGTAGTATCACGTCGCGAACCGTGGCGATGAACAATTCGGCGAACGAGGCGTGTGATGTGCGATCTCCATTCAACTCTCGCACCGCCTACACACGTGTATGGATCTATGCGTGCTAATCCCGTGGCTATAACAGTCCGTTCTCGGCCGTCTTTTCTTTCAAATTCATTCTCGTGCGGATTAGAAGTGTCCGTGTCCGGTTCTAGACGAGAGCAGCCCGTTCACCGAAAATCTGCTTCGACGCGCCGGGCTTCTAATTACGTAACGCTGGGACGTATATAGACGCGCAACGCGCATCTACGTTACGACGAGCGAAACTATACTCGGCGCGTTTTGCCTATCGCCGGAACAGGGAATAAGTAAGCAGTCGACCAAGGAAAAAAAAATCCGTCAACTCCGTCCATCGACGACGTTCGTTTCCGTTTCTTTTCTCCCGCGTCTGGAGAACTTGCCCGGTTCGCGGTTTCCGTGCTCGCGAGGACCCAAAGCGTGTTTCCTCCGTTCTCCACAGTTTTTTTCGCAAGTCTTGTTCTTTACGGCCGGACCGCGGAAAAATGAGAATTTCTCGGATCGGAGTTCCTTCTTTTCCTCGGCCGGGGTGCGTCCACGCTCGCTCACTTGTAAGATCGAGAAACAGACAAGCCTAGCGAAGGACACAACTGTCGAAATAAAGGTCAAGCGATTCCAGCGTCGATCGATCTAGATTCTGTTCGACATGTTATTAAACATCATCGTCGCGGCGCGTACACCCGCGCGCTGCTACACATCACCCTCGAACTCTTGGGCACAGCAAAAAGCTTATTCTTAACTTCCTAGTCTAATTTTGAAGCGACCGGACAACTCGCGCGAGATAGAGACAGCCAATCCGACTCGTCTCGGTCTCTACACCGGTGACAAAGGAGCAAGGTTTCAATGGCAAACAAAATACTCGTGGGCTCTAAGCATTGTGTACGAAGTCTCCTTCGCTTTACCATTCCCCCACCCCGCGAAAGAAATTGCTTCAAATAAAAAACGTGGTAAAAAGGCGGGCTAAGTTCGATGGAGAGAACAGATCGGACGAGGAAAACATGTCGAGAGGTTTCCGAACGAGCAAGCGGTCCGGTTTGTTTCGAGTAGATAGAAAGAAAAAAAAATTAGAGAGATTTTGTGTGTAGGGACGGGAAAGAAGAGACTTTGATTTCGGGTGGTTCGGGGAAGCATGGGACGCGCGTTCATAGATCATCCGCGACACGCAGGAAGCCAGTGAAACGTGCGATCACGACTGTCGCGCGAAACTTACACGTGATATTTTCTCTATTCGCGTGATTGGATTTTGACGGGTGTTCAAAGAGAGACAGATAGAGAGAAGAGAGAGAGAGATAGAAAAGGGGTGGACCGGATAGCGGCGTGAAAAACGGTGACGGTGATGTATAGAATTAAAGAATACGCAAAACGCCGTATTTTTTGTTTTGTGAATTCCACAAGTACATTTGTTATTACATATTCGTTTGTCTTTAATCCATTATCATTACGATTACCATTATTAATATAATTATCATTTCAAAACGCGGGTGTGTAGTATCAACGAAACAAATAGGAAAATCCATTTGCGGCGGGGGAAGAATAAAAAGGGAGTGTGTTTTTGTGTATGTATCTGTGTGTAGTTCAGAAAGAGAGTGTGACGAAAAACATGTTTGCGCGCCAACGTACGGCGCAGGTTCTCGGAACGAAAAAATCGGAAGGATAACGGCGATCCATCGTTATCGATTACGGTACGTACAAGCTTAAAACGGAACGCACTCTCTTTATGGGTCTACCGCAATTCGTTTCTCGGTATACCTTTTTTGCTTAAATCCTTTGTTGTTTTTTTTTTGTTGTTGTTTTCTCTTTTACGTCAATTAATCCTAATGTGTTAATAAAACGGTATTGTTACGTGTACTACAGGCTAACGATATAATGTTCGCACGACCCGCTTAGGTTCCCATACAGAATCGACGCATTATCTCGTTCCTACGAGTATTTACGATATCTCGAAAGAAAAAAAGACAAAAAAAAAAGGGAAAAAACGTTTTTCCAAATCCTTAAGTATTACTTATTCTTTCGTCTCATTTTTTTATTATTTTTCTTTATGCGATTGGCAGAACGATTCGGACAGTCGAACCCGTACGCTTTTCTCGTCTCGTACCTCGAATGAAAAAAAGATCTGCGAATTGCTGTGCACGATTTCTGTTACTGTTAAGCTTTCTCATTGACTTCTCGTTCACGCGTGGTTATAAATAAATCGCTAGAGTTCGTCGCGGCGGCGATGACAGCGGCGACGACGACGACGACGATCGGTGAAACAACCAAGTTTTTCGAGAAATATTTTTGTCCGACATTGCGACACACACACGACGGAGCGCGCGATTATTTTCTTTTTATTCTCGCGGTTCCGTGCGTTTCGCGATAGGTGTCCGAAACAGGGATCTACAGGAAGAACGAAATAGGGTTGTGCGGTCTCCACCGATCACGCGCGCAATCGATCGTCCCTGTTCTCATTGCTGCTTCGAAATTGTCGACGCCTTCGAAAAACACGCACATCTACACGTCCGACACGAATCTCGTGTTACAATACTTTTTGAGACAGACGCATGTATCACGGTAGAGGTCCGTTGCTCAAGCAACAGGCTGCCGCCTACGGAAATCTACTCTAACGCGAGACTCGAGAGACAACGAAGGATGTAAAAGGGTGAGAGATTTTACTCTTCCTTTTGTTTTTCACACGATGCTCCGCGACTGCGACTTCGAGTACGATATCACCGCGATAATATATCTCTACTGGAAAACTCGCGACGATTCTCGCGTTACATAGAGGCGCACACATCCGAGTGTCTCGGGCTCGCGACCGAATGGAAGCGGACGCGCGCGCGTATCGTCACGGAGAAACGGTCGTGTGAGGGAGAGAAACCGCAGAGCAGAATTTACATACCGTATGTATGTATATACAGTCGTCAAAAGCATCGTCCTACCGAAGCATTCGTTCGAGTGTTGGCTTTCAAAAATTCGTAGCGAGAAGATTCTCATTGATGCTTGTTGGTGAACGCGAGAACTAGTCGATGGGTGGTTTGATCTCGAAAAGCGAACTCTCGAAGGATTCTCTCGGTAGGAGGATGCCGATGTAGATCGTGACCTCGTTATACATCTAGAAGGAAAACGCCTAAATGCGATCGAACGACGGCGCGTCTCAACCTCGGCGATACGGTAAGAGTAATTGCGGGGATAATCTACAGGACACGGAACAGGGAAACGAAGAGTACGTGGTCGTGAGTAGATTCCGGGAAGGCTGGATCAGAGATAGAGAGACACCGGACCGGTCAAAGAGAGGAGTAGGCGAGGCGCGCGCGTAACAAGAGAGGTGTCTGCGTTTTCTCGATTAATTGTTATTTGTTTAAAGTATCTCGTCCGGCGCACGGCGGGTTTTTGACTTTCGAGTTGCGGTTGTGTTCGTCTACGGATCGAGGACGAGCGTTGAGGATCGATACATCGGTGCTTATTTCCGATAGAACGATCGGGCGTGCGTATATGGTGGATCTTCGCGCGTGTAGATCGACAGACGGCCAAGAGTATCTCGGTCCCGAGGCTTCCTGCTAGCGATAGACAGACTCGACAGACTTCGACGACGACGACGACGACGAGGAGGGCGACGAGGAGGACGACGACAGACAGACAGACCGATACAGACCGATCCCGACGCGACGATTTAGTATGGTGCGAACCGGCGCGACGGCGATGGCCCTCGTAATCCCGGTCTGGTAACCAAAATGAGAAGCAGCCACACGTCAGTTATACGAGATCGAAGGAGGTACACAAACGTGTGTTATATTGTCGTTCGTCTCTGCTTTCGTTCGTTTCATTTCTTTTTTTTTTACTTTAAACACGAGCTAAGAAGTGGGGAGCAACTGGTGGTGAGATACTGAGAGGGCGGTAGGTGGTAGTAGGTAAGTAGACAGGGATGCCACTGTGAAAAGAAAGAAATCAAAAGTTATACTGTACCGATCAAAGGAGGGAGAATGTACACAAAAAGGGAGCGGAGAGTGTTGTGTATATACTAAAAAAACACACAAATTGGATATATAGATATCAAGGAAAAATCTTTCGTCGGGAGGATTCGTGAGAAGAGCAAACAGGGTGTGGATCGAACTAACTTTCTTTCTTTCTTAAGCACGGGGACAGACAGAATG
The DNA here is from genome assembly GCA_028455615.1 of Lasioglossum zephyrum. Classification (NCBI taxonomy): domain Eukaryota; kingdom Metazoa; phylum Arthropoda; class Insecta; order Hymenoptera; family Halictidae; genus Lasioglossum; species Lasioglossum zephyrum. The sequence continues at coordinate 12,465,317 of CM052326.1, read as the reverse complement.
AGAGAGAAAGAGAGATAGAGAGAAAGATAGAAAGAAAGTGAGAGAGTAGTAGTGCTTCTTCCTCGTTTTTCTCGCTAACGATCGCGCGCGTAGGAGCCTCTCTCCCTTCGAAACAAGCGGTTCGACAACGGCGATGCGCAAACAACGAGCGACCGAGAGAGTTAAAGAGTTAGAATGAGAGAGAGATAGAGAGATAGTAAAAGAGAAAGGGGGAGAGATAGACAGAGAAAGAGATACAGAGGAGAGAAATAAAAGAGAGAATCGAACACGCGCAGTAAACGTTCAACGATTTGGGCTTGATGCGTGAGAGACCCATCGGTACACGTCTACTTACCTACGCTCTTCGAATGAATCTCGGCTGAAGTCCTCGTACATGCCTCTACTATAAACAGCGATATAATAAATAATCGAGTCTACGGAATTGATCAGATCAACATATACCATGTACTTGCTCCCTTGTCCAAGGCTTAACTTTGTGAATTAGTCCCTGTATATTCAACGTGCAACTAATCATGGCCGCGTGCTGCCTAATATGACTGTCGAGGAAGCTGTGCGGCACGAGCCGTCGAACGAGCGTCGCGCACCTTTCAGCTCCTCAACTTTCCAATATACCCAACGTCTCGATTCCAATTTTCTACTCGCGTGTGTTACATTAAAAGCCGAGCGATATGAACCGAGCAGCGAATTACAGTGTCACACAGTTCCCCAATTTTCCTCGACCACTTGCCGTAATCTGGAAAAGCGAAATTGAGTCGTTGGGAAACCGTGGTCCACGAGGGAAGTCAACGAACAGTTCAACCCTTTGCACTCGAATAGAGACTCTGAGGCTCTGCGCAGATTGCTATAGTATTATTCAAAATATTGTCTACATTGTCCACCACGGTCAACCCAATCCTATAAAACTAATTGTGCCCATAATTATGAATGTGGTATAACTCGAACTTTTCTTGTTTCGAGATATTTAAAGAGAAAGGATGTCACAATTATAAATTATAGGCACAATTCGTATAAGAAATTTCGTTATATAAAAATCTCATAGATAGACAACAGATCCTTATGCGAAATTAAAATTGTCCATCTGAATATTGCAACAAACTGAAGTGAAATTTCTGAACACATGTGATGGGTTGAAAATAGTGTGACAATATTTTTAAACTCCTCGAATGTTTTCACTGTTCTAAATCGCGTGATATTCATGTTTGTCGTAAATGCGCAAGATCCGCTGTCCACTCGCAGAATTCGTACAAATCGGATTAGAAATGGAAATACTCTAGGCCCGACAGGAATGTTCAGCTTCGAGTGCAAAGAGTTAACTCTTTCATTAGACTCTCCCGGTGCTACCGCGCAAAGTGTTCGGCTCGATATTTCCGCACGACACGCGCCTCGGCGTACACACAACTTTGGAAAGGTGTCTGGAACGAAGGAGAGAGAGAGAGTAGCCATAAGCGTTTCCAATCGAGTGGTCAGAGTGCGCGCTCGAGAAGAAACGCCACGTATAGGCATTGAACACGTGGCAAGCGACTCGAGACGCTAGAAGACGTAACCAAGCCAACCAACGCACGACTACTGGGAAACGACCACGTTCAACAGGGTGGTGAACATCGAAAGAAGACAGTACAACGTAGAACAATATCGGTGAATCTCGAGGAGTCCTAAGCACACATGTTTCACGGAGAGAACGGTTTCACCAAGGTATTAAAACGCGTGTAGCCGTAGTCTGAACCGTAGAATGCTTTCGAAGAGAACAGTTCGAGACACATCGATTTTCACGGAAGGTTTTTCTTCGAGAGGCCTTTTGCGAATGGAAAATCGTTCGGGAGTAGTTCACCGCACGATCAAGGGCGGTTTCTATCATCCTACACCTTCCTATTATCATACCTGACTGCCTATTCACTTACATGCCTAGGGAATTCGAGTGCAAAGCAGCGACGAGCGTTTCTGTCCGCTTTATTCGGTGCGAGGTACTATCGCCAGAAACGAGTCGCGAATTAATAAATGCGCGCGCGTCATAGTACAACGTAATACGGTTTTCTTTCTCAACTGATCTCATTTCGTTCAGTTCGTTTTTTGGCCAGTCATATGAGGCAGGCAGCGTTAATCTGGATTCTTAACACATGCGACTTATTTCGAAGTGAAAAAGAGAGACAGACAGAGACGTATACATATATATATCTATATCAGATCAGAGATATATACATATATATCTATATCATAAATTCGTGATCAGAGCGTGAACGAGCTATTTGCAGCCCAGGCTGGGATCATGTAGGATAAATAAGGTAACGTGCAACAACAAATTCAAAGTATTCAGAACGATTGAGAAGTTCAATCAACTCTTGTTTCTCTATTTGAAAGTATTTTTGCGAATGGATTTACATACATGAAAAGCTTTGAACCTCGTGAGTAGAAATCAGCTTCAAGAACTATGGATCATAAAATTTCTCCGGACATGTTATAACACGGTGATCGCGTTCCTCGCATCGCGCACGGTGTGCTCTGTGTTCAACGATATCAACTCGCATAATCAAAAATCGTTCTCCCTTTGTTTCTTTCTATATTGATTATTTTTTCGAATATTTGGAGAGGGCCGGTTTCACGGAATCTGTAGGATCGATCAAGTTCATCTTGGAATTCAAAGCGCGAGCGGCTCAACGGAATCTCGAGGTCGACATAATTTCTCGCTAGATACAGCTCCGGACGATGCCGAAATCTCGAGGCGTGTAGCTAACGGAATTTCGGAAGAGAAAACAACTAATGTTCTTATACCCCTATCGATCGAGAAAGTTCTTACACGCGCTAATCGAATCGACAGTGATTTTTCTTCGACTTTCAACAGACGTGATAATATTTGCAATGATGTACACGCGTGATGCGTTAACTTTTCTTCATTTTTTTTCTCGTACACAACCGAAGAAAGGATTCTTAATGCAACGCGACTGCTAAATCTATCATACACTAGAAGAACGTATCAGTTTGTTTCACGATTCGACAAAAGAGAAAGAAACAGTACGCAAATAATCGTGATCGAGGATCAACGAGATATATTAAACATCGTCGTAGTTCAAGCTTTACATATATATGTACATATATAAACACACACATATTACGTGTATCTATATATATATTTCTAGAATGTGATAACATACGCGAGAAACGAATAGCGGGTCGTTCTTTAATTGATTCGTGTAAGAAAAAAGCGTGTCTATGAAACTGGCCTTAACATCTACTTAGAAACGCCGGTATACAAAAAAAAAGACTTACTGTCCAATTCGTCTGGAGAGCTGGTTTCTACTTACGAGACGTTTCAAAGACAATCGATAGGCGCCGTTCCTGAAATTCGCGCCAGCCCTTTTGCTTTTCTCTGTTCTGTGTGTTTTTTTGTTTGTTTCTATCTACAGCGGTACCGAGAGTTCGTTTTAAATTGTAGATCGCATATCCTGGCTCGCGGTAGTGCGATCAAGAAATCTAGTTCGCATTCCTTAGGAACGTTTCTTCATCCCAGGCCTCCGCGCCACTCCCGGTCGAGTGATGTACGTAATAGGGAGCGCTTGAAACACAAAGGATTCATGAGAGACATACAGGCCAATCTCGCAGTTAACGCCATGGATCAAGAGAGTCTATGAACAGGGACATCCCTAGAAGAGCAGTCGACATGTTCAAGGCACGATCAGTCGAGACCCGAATCACACACGATAGATATTTTTCATCATCGTGTGGTTTCTCTCTTCGAACCAGGTTCGAAAGATATTCGAATTGGAAATTTATTTTTGTTGTTGCGTCTCTTTCGCAAACATTCTATTTCCGCCGTTGTCGAGACGACAATCGGTCGTTGCGTTTTGTTTTATCGGCGGATTATTTCAAAAACAAATAGAACGGCCACCCGATGTACAAACGCGCCAGCGACAAGAACGAGGCATGACTACTCGCTAACAAAAGTGGTCAAAGACTTACTCTTGCACGACTTGTACGTTGGCCCGGGACTGTCTCTCTAGGGTTGCCCGCATTCATGGACAAAGATGGTACGCAGCCTGAGGTGCACTGAAATTTAGAATGTACAGAAACGTCCAAGCGTCATATAATAACATTTGTACTATGCAGACTCTGCACTCATGTGGGCATCGGGTCGACACTTGTACTCAAAAATTCGTTTTACCGAGAAAGAGAAATAGAGAGAGAGAGAGAATGAGAAAAATTAGAACCAGTTACTGTAATTACACGTGTGTGCGTGTGTACGTTTTTCTTTTCAACTAATTAACAGAACAAAGAGAGAAAAACGATACTCGTATGACAAAAATACTATATATCATGCTACGTACGCGTCTAAATTACGTATACCGTGCAATATGTAATCGTAGATGTAGATAGAACAAGGACAGAGAGAAAGTAGTAGCAGCGGACACGTAATAACGGTTCAGACTAAAAACCAAATATAAGAGAGGCAGAGAGAGAAAGAGAAATCGAGAGAAAGATAAGAGAGATAGACAGAGTGAAAGTGGAGAGAGAGAGAGAGAGAGAGAGAGAGAGAGAGGGCAAATGACTGGTAAAATAAATTTTCCATCGCGAGCACGAAAGAGAGAACCCCGAATTGAAAAACAAAAGATAATCGATCTCAAGAGAGAAGCAACGAGAGAAAGTAAAAAAATATAAAACAATAGATACGTATAACATATCGATCATCTGCGAGAAAGGAAGAATGTACGATTACAGAATAATATTGTCTATATGCATGTATGTAAAAGAAGTATTATGTCGACGAATCACCGAACCCCAATTCGCATGAGCTGTTAATCCAGCCTGGAACGTTCACAATGTTAAGTCGGACGAATGGGCAGTCGGTACACGATGACTCTACTCACCTGAACCGCCCGTTGTTGCCACTCGGAGGGGGTGATCGGCGGCTGAACATCCCGTACTCGTTGCCACGGGAGAAGCCAGTGTCGCGCATGGATCCCATACCTAGAGGAGGCATAGGAGGCATTGGGTCTCGTCTTGGGGGTAGTGGTGGCATTGTCATTGGTGGAAAGTCAAGCCCGCACATGGAACTTCCCATGTCACAGGGCCCTGTCATACCCGTAAACCGCCTCTCGTAGAGATCCCTCGTGTCCTCGAAGCCCCTCCTGTCGTAGTAGCTTTCGTAGTCCTGTTGACGGAAACCAAACCACGCGTCGCTATCAATCGTCTGACACCGAAACTACCACCCCTCTCCCGCATCATGGTATACATTTCTGAAAAACCCTCGAGAATCGTCAGCTTTAACGATCAACGCTTTTACCTGCCCCAAGATCCTATAATTCTCGACGACTTCTTTCTACCAAAAATAAAAATAACCTCTCCAATACCAATCCCGTAAAAAAATGATTAATTCACCGTCCTCTGCCATCCGTACTCATTATCAAGCTGATCGTCGCAAGGTGTTAAGGAATAAATCATCTTTCGGTTAGCTTACATCATTCGGTACAAATTAATCTGGACAAGTACATTAATACGGATCGGTGAAACAGAAGCGGACAAAAAGCGGAAGCGATCTGCGACTTGGTCACAAAGTGCGCGCTCACCTTTGTTGTTAAAGTGCGGCGAATAAGCATTCCGGGTGCAGGCGCAACACGATTCTTTTGAATTGGTGTTGAATTAAGGGGTTAGACTCGTCTCCAGGATTGCAAAGGTGCGTGGCCTACTCAATTCTCGATAATGCAAAGAGGGGTTTTTTGAGTAGTCGAAAGCGTTATATACATCAATGAGAAGGAGCATCTAACACCCTCACAATCCTGGAAAGCAGTCTCTCCCTTTAAGTGAAGTTTAGCGTTACGAATTTGTGATGAAGTTAATGGTGGAAGACGCGTGAGAGAGTTATGTATACCATAGTTTGGGACAAAGAGGGAGCATCTTGGAAGCGAACGAACGGAGGTACTTACTCCAAAGCGGCCACCACCCATCAGCCGGTCCCGAAGGAACGGTGGTGGCGGCGGTGGAGGATACGGGTCGCGTCCAAACATTCGTTCCCTGTATCCGTTTCTATCCGGTCCTCCTCCCATTCCTCCCTTGGGGCATTCCTTGGACCAGTGACCGCCGCGACCGCAGCGGTAGCATTGTTCAGGATCACCCATTCCTGGCCTCTGACGTACTCTGCTGGTGGAGATTTGAACCTTCATCGGTTGACCGTCCACCATCTGTCCATTCAACTCCTTGATGGCGTCATTGACGTCACCTGTTGCTTCTAGATGGACGAACCCGTAATTTCTCACGATATCGCACTCTACAACTGTGCCGTACTTGGCGAAAAGTTCGCGCACTTGCGGCGCCTTCGTATTATCTGTGAGATTGCCGACAAAGATTTTGGTCGTGGGAGTGTTCGGTCCCTTGCGACTCTTTGCGGCCTCGCATTTGATCGGCTGACCGTGAACCACATGACCATTCAGATTCTGAATCGCATTCCTACCTGCCTCTTCATTCTCCATATGCTGTACCGAGTAACACATGATTTCATTAAAACACAAGATTTATCAAACATATTTCTGGGAACCTTATTGTCTAATCGGAATGGGAAGAAACACGGAACAAAATGGATGAAAGAAAAATTAAAAAAAAAAAGAGAGAAAGAAACATTGGAATACAAGAGACTCACCACAAATCCATAGTTTTTGACCACGTCGCATTCTATGACCTTTCCGTATTTTTCAAACAACGGTTTAATGTCGGCGTTCGAAGTCTTGTCGGCTAAATTACCGATGAAGATTTTAAATGTGCCAACGCTACTAAAACCCGGCATTTTCGGCTCGTTCTAGAACCTAATTTCAAGAAAGAAAATACATCGCATATTATTCATTATCGACTGACTCGTACGACTACTTTTAATCGGATGCGAACCGTGCCGCAAGAAATCCAAAAAAGAAACAAACATAAACAATGATACGAAACGGTGTTACACTACATAATTTTGTTTCTTTTTTTACGGTTACGTTTTACATATATTCAGATTCCTAGCGTCCGACCGCAGGATAGAACTAGGGAATGTGCTGAGACACGCATTAACTTCTATACTCCGTTTCGTCGTAGCGCTAACTACGCCGCATCGCGATACGTGTCTGGTTTGCGTACGAGCACGCGCCGACTAATTTTTATTTATTAAACAACTGTTTACTCCGAAAATGAAAGTCGAAACGTTTCGGAGACGCGGATGAATTCGTGAAGGATGCTCGATGGCGACGCGGCGATTGTTTAGGTTCCCCCTCTAGCGGTTCCTTCCACCATTTTGCTAACGATCTAAATTTTCGAATTTCGAAGGTCGCCGAATTATTGCTAAATGCTCGATGCGTAAGGCGAAACGATTGCGAAAAATGGGAGCTCTGAGTTCATCTATCTTTATAAATTCAATTCTAAGGATCTTAATCGCGCGGAACGTGGAAACGCATAGTTGGACCGCGAATATTCGATACGCCGTGAAAGCACGCAGTACAGAGAGCGTACCGACCTTGTCGAAATGGCGCACGAATTCTACCAAGCGTGTGGCGATCAAGTTTTTCCTGTGAAACGATGTGCGCACACTTCCCGTTCACACACCAGAGTGTTTCCCACGACACTCGCTGAATATGATCGCACCGAACCGATTATTCCACCGAAAATCTACCTAAGATGCCGACGATACGCTCGCGAGATGCACACGACAACTTTACACAAGAGAATGCAATCCAGCAATGGCGTCTTACCGCGCAGCGTCCGCCTGCGCAGACTGTGGCGACAACAGTAGCCGCAGTAACTACGAACGCCGCCAAGCGACGACGCGACACCGACGAGAACTAACTCGATCCAAATACGAACCCGTAGGTTTCCTTTTATTTCCCAGGAAATCTGCACGTAATTATGAAAGCAATCCAACTAAGATATTTAAATATTTATACGATTCTCTTAATTTTATCGATGTAAAACTGATATCATACCTCCTACGATACTTTCCGTGGTACATTGAAATGTGAAGTACGTCTTCGGAATTTATTGAATACGAATTTAATAATAAAATAGTTTATAATAATATTTTAATAATAAAAATTGCWTCGATTGCAAGAAGTAGAAACTAAACTGCATGTTGTTTCCTTCCTTACTGATCTCAATAGAGAACTATATTCACAATTCCATCTACTCAATTTTTCTAGGAGTGYGTRAAGATACATAATCTAAGAATTMAATATTTACAAAAAAATCGTAATCTGCTCGAAAGTTTGAAATMTGTTGAACAAACTCGTGGCGCTTCGTACGCCATGAATACAATCCGGCGGGAATCCGTCTTTACATTTCCTGTTCTTTGCAATTTACCGTTCATCGAGCATTATAAAGCTCCTCAATACAAAAATCTCTTTTTTGTTTTCTTTTAAGTAAAACCTGCTTGCAGCAAGTATCTTATGGACAAATTATCGCGACACGTATCAGACACGCTTGCTGTCGTCATGCTAGCCGGTTACCGGCACTTAGCGGTTCGATCCTAACAGACGCTGGATGACGCTGGATATGAGAATGAACGATTTGGAGCAATTTATCGATAAAATACAACTCTACATAAAATCCCGATCGCTGGCTAGAAAGTTGTAAATTAAAAAGCTTATTTGTCCACGAGCGTGAATATTGCGATAACATTAAAAATGTAGTTATCCCGACGAGAACTATTTAGAAATAATTGGAAGGTTGCCGGCGCGTTGCAAAATTCTGTATTATTACCGACCAAGAACAAGATGCGCAATACAGGAATGCTACAAACAAGTACAAAGTTTATAGATATAGGCTGCACCAGCAGTTGCAAGATAACGAGTATTTTTCGAACCGTTCACGTACATCGATGCACTTTTCGAAATATGTATGCCAGAATTACGAATCGCGAAACTAGCGTGGAAAATTACCAGGACGCTCGAAAATAAAGCTTTGTAGTTATCACTTACGTATGACGAAGAAAGGTGTATATAGAACCACAGAAAGTGTGATCTAATTCGTGAATGAAGTTAATCGTTTGAATATCGTTCGCTTCGTAGGAACGAGTGTCGATCGATTTTCGTATAAAGCTAGAAACAGAACGAAATACCGAAAAAATGCTTTTTCCGGAAAGCCGAGTGACGCGAAATGGCGTGCTTTGAATAGCCTGCATATCGACGCAGCAATGTCGTAACAAATTCTAGAATACGGACGTATGTTTACACTTGTGTGTTACGTCGAAATGAGAACTCGTAGCATGAGAAATATTTGAGTAATGGTCGAGTACTTACCAAGTCAGTATTTCCGTAAAACAACGAGATAAAACACGACGCGAAATCACACGCTTCCCGAAGTAAAAAATGGCGGACCGAAACAGACTGGGTAGTGGAAAGCGGCGTCCCTTTCCGATTCCGACTTAGGATTCAGTTGTACCAACCGATAAAACAGAAACTTCCTACAATTTTCAGCTATCGATGCAAAGCTGAAAAATATTCATAGATCTTCGTGCATTTGTGGCTCAAAAAATGCTACGTAGTATAAAAAAATCCACAGAATATGTGGAGTTACGATTTTTACTTATTTCAGATCTATAAAGGCTACTACCACTGAAAATAAGATTTCATTTGTTCCTACTCATTCCTACTTTCTTGGAATTTTCCTCCAAAAATTTAAAAATTGCATAAACATCCGCAGTCAATTAATAAAGAACAAACTATTCTTACGGTGAAAGAAAATATTTGTTTGAAATATCGACCTGTGATCTGTTCGGAATTCTAGCGACGCGTTTGGTAAAAATGGCCGACACTCCCTTGCTATATATTTAGTTTTACCAGATTTACCCATGATGCACTGTGCCGATATTTCACTTTTTTTCAATGTATAAAAATTATTCAAATTACGAGTTTAGTTGTACGAGAAATGTAAAATCTTTGAACTATTTCTTTTCACACTTTTCTAGGATAAATACAATTTATAATCTTCGATTTGAATCAAACAATTCAAAGCTCGTAAGATTGCTTCCAATTTATAGAAAGTATCGATCTTCTTCGTGCGAAAGATTTCATTGGTTCCCAGCGGCTATACGTATACCTCTTTCTTCACACGAATCGTCTACTTGCAATAAAATCTACGAAGAAAGAATATATATCCCACGACGTATATATTGTTATATATTCGCAGTAATATTGTACAAACAGCATTTATATACAGCGGATGTCCAGTCACTTTTAGGTAGTCACTTAAAGAGAGTAAAGATAATTGTTTCACAACACGTAATAATAAATAAAAATATATCTAGAAAAAGATGATAATGTTTAATACTTGTTAAAAATATAACTTTCATTATTTTCAATCAACTAGCTATCAACTACAATTTTTTTTAATATAATTACAATCCATTTTTTCTAAAGAAGAACTACGATACTATTTAACAGTGACTTCTGTCGTATAATATTTATACAAAAGTCGTACGTAATATAACGATTTCGAGTCAATGTTCGAAAGTCTAGAGACATAAGTTACTATTACAATAACAATGTTGTTAAGACATTCAGATGTATATATCTGTATCGTTTGTAATCCTTATAAAATTTAAAGATATGCTTAACCGTTACTTATCGAAAACAATAAGTATAAATAAATAATTTCGATTACATAGAACAAAGTCAGTATTTGTATGTAGGGAGTGTTGTGACAAGTATATAAATGATCTCGTAAACAAAGTCGTTTATAATCTGGACAATCGACAGTGTACTTAAAATCGTTCTAAAAGCTAGATAATTAACGTATTCCATTTGTACAAATTAAAAACATAAATTACATACTGTACAGATAATACAGGGTCGTATATGAGACACAGTACTCGAGAGTCAATGATATAAAAAAAGAAGAAATATAATTTTCAGCCTTCGAATTAATTTCGAAGCAAGCATTAAAAATTCATGGATGTAGGATGGAGATTAAATGAATTGAATAAAAAAAATTCCAAGTAAATTTTATCGAGTATTCCGAACAACAGTAACAGAATATTCGGAATACCTGCATTCAAGAACATTCCTTTCGCGGTAATCATTTCTATGCTATTGAATTTTTCGAGAAGATATAGAAATTGTATATATCCTGCAAAATGTCTCGTAGCTCAAACTATATGCTTATTAAAATATCGCAGTTTTCGACGATAAACATTGTATAGAGACATATAAACGTAAATTAGCATGGATTCGTAGTAAAAGGACTTGAATGCGAATGAATATAAAAATCTCATAATATTACTGTAGATTTAGTAAATGCTATTATCAAAGTGGCATTCACCCTTCCGAAAACATCTCTCGTCGTTCGCTAAATTTACTTTAATGTCTCTTTTTTAAGCTTACACGCGTCTAAGAACTCAGGACACTTTTTTTCCAAACAATAATATCTTTTCTAAGTAGTAGCTATCGTCGATTATATATTCAACAAACTTCAACACAGTGAAGCGCGTCAAAACACATTGACGCTATCGCGTTTTGTCGCGTTTCACATAAAAACAAAAAATATACATACACAACATGGACTCATTCATAATTACGTTCGTGGCTCGCTATTAATCACCCATTGATCATACCAATTTCTACATTCATACGTCCTCAAGTATATGTAAATCTTAGTACTCAGTCTTCAGGCTTGCAGTCTGTTAATAAACCGGGTTAATAAACCGTATGTACACCGGGGTACTATTTACGGGGGGGGGACAGTTTCTTTTTAACTATGAAAAGTAAGGTAAAGAGTCTGTACGAAAATCGTTGAACACTACACGATTTTGATGGTATTGTCAATATGCAGTTTCGACATTGTCTTTTTAACGCGTAACGCTGTTAAACGAACGGCAGGATTTGCGTGCCAACACTCGGCCATAAGTTTGCTGAGAGCAACGAGGATCTGAAACAGGAAACAGACATCGAATATTTAACAATCTCCTTCTATCAAGAAATCGTTCGACGTAAACAATCATTCTAGAGCTGCTGTGACTTATGAGATATCCGGGTACCCGGATAAAAGTGCGAGCTCTAGATCATTCTCCTACTTACAGGATCATTCTCCCATCGCGCTGGTATCACCGGACGTAATCGTTTTACGCACACCGCTAACCGCATATCTTCAAAGTCTGGATCATTCGGAACAACGTCGTGATAAGGCAACTCGTACTTCTCCACCATTGAATTTTTACCACCGGTTACGCATGTCCTACATGCTTCCCATAGCACAAGACCCACAGAATACATATCTGCCATTTTAAAGGCATCGAACGAGGATGTGTTCAATGTTTCATCCAAGACTTCTGGAGCCATGTATCGGCGAGTACCTACTCGCGTGTTAGGAGCGATGTCGATTTCTCCGCTTTCGCTGTAAATCAAATGTTACAATCACAATATCCGTTTTCTCGTTCGCAATGAAATTTTATTCTAACGATCCTTACCTTATATACCTCACTGCCAAGCCGAAATCGGCGATTGCACATTCACCGCTTCTCTTCACTAAAATATTCCTACTTTTTATGTCCCTGTGCGCTATCGCGGGTTTCCCACGTGTGCCAAAGATTTCCGTATGTAGATGAGCAATTCCAGATGCGATCGAATGACAGATTGCTAATAGACTAGGATGATCTAGGACCGTGTTTTTCAAATAGTCGTGCAGCGATCCTCTCTCGTGGTAATCCGTGATCAACAACATTTGTGTCCAAGATCCTGTTCCCTTGATATCAGCCGCGATAAATCCTAAAATATTGTCATGCCTCATCAACACCGTCTGGTAGATTTCTGTCTCCCTAAACCACGATGCTTCCTCCAGTGTGAAAAATACTTTTACTGCGACTTTCTCTCCTCTCCATCTTGCTAGCCATACTTCGCCGTAACGTCCTTTCCCGACGCACTGAGACAAGGCTAATTGTTTAGCGATAGTTCGTTGTACTAACAGAGGTAACCCTGATCCAGAACCACTGCTCTGATCGATAAAGTCTTTGAGGGTGCCTTGAGAAGGCACTAGGCACGGACCTCTTTCTTTCCTTCTGTATCTATGGTATATAATTACCATTGCTATCGAAATAACCATTAGGCATACGGAAAGAACAGTGGCCAATATTATAAGCGGCGCACCCGATGCAATGGCCATAGGATTCGGTGCTGCCGTCGGCCTAGGTTTGTATTCAGGGAATATGTCTTTGTTGCATAACGCACTCTTATTGCAACATATTATACTCTTCCCTTGCAAGTGGGGCACCAGGTATCCCTTACATTGCATGAAGCCTTGTTCGTCCGGTGGTAGACAACCGAACGACCACTCCGGCACGTACTCTCCAGCATCCGCGTCCCAAACTTCTTCCACCGCGCTGAAACAATGCCCTCCAGGCCTTCCTTCGCAAGTTCCATTCTGTCTATCGTCCGGGCAGTGTCCTTCGCAGTAGCATGTGATGCCCAGAGCTGAAAAAAGAAACGCGTGATTATCTATCCGTCACTTGTCGATGAATTTCGTGTAAAACGATCGGAGCACGGACCACCTGGTGCCATTTCTAATCCCGTCTTTTCACGGTGTAACTGTTCGAACGGCAACGCGAGACGAGCGCATCTTTGAGGTTATATAAAAGTAAACAAAAACACTGAAGAATAACGGCGTATTTCTAGGTAGCGAGAGGCGAGAACACGTCGGAGACAGGTTAGGCGAACGACAGCGAGGAAAATCTGTGCGAGATAAGCAACCGAATGATAATCGACTCCGAGTGGAAAGCTCAGTCGTACTGGGCGGATTCGGGAGGAGCTTGCTCGACGAGTTACGACGTGTCGCGTAGGCGGACGGCCATTGCGTCCTACGACACGAGCTGCTGCAACAAATAAGCGGAAGGTGCGCCCCTTGCAACTTGCAACCAACAGAAAATCTGTCATGTACATATACTAAAGTATATACGCACGCGTAAATCTCGAGCCAGACATCTCTTTCTAGGTCCTTCGAATTTCCCTAATTTCCCTTCGAGTTTAAATATTTTTCCTAAACCCGTATACTTCGAAGTCCCACTCGTAATTGCGGAGAGAAGAAGGAATTTTCGAAGGTGCATCGATTCCGTGGAACAATCAAGAATCAAGTTTATTCGAGAGGAGTCGATAACTCAATGCGTCACGATCGCAAAGTCGAATGTAACAGCGTAACAGCGATCGAGGTCGATGATATACAGATAGAATTTTTGAACTGCGTCTAGAAACTGGCGCGCAGTTCTATGCCACGGTTCTCTTCCACAGAAAGCGAGTTCTCCGAGCACGTACAGGGTGAACCAGGAATCGTAACCAGTAGAGATATACCTGATAAAAACGTTTTCGATCGGACTGCTAACTAGACTGCGGATCTTTATGCAAAATAAAAATGTTTTGCATTGATCGTGGGAAGCAAGAATCGCATAAAAATTGATTTCATCCCTCAACGACCTTGTTACATTAAAGGCAACGTTACAACATTCTTGAATTTTTTAAAAATCTTTCACGGTTTTAAAGATCTACAGTCTACTAATAACAGAGTAATCTCTATTGGTCACGATTCCTGGTTCAGCCTGTATGCAAGTACGATATCCAGCTGCGAGCGTTCATTCAGAAAACTGTTATTCGCGCGTCTCGATTTCTTTCCCGTCTTCTATCGGAGACGCGATGGAAGGGGAACGGAATAAGACCCGTAAATACAGATCTGATTACGGGTACGCTGCTCGCAGATGGAAGTGATCGATACGGGAAAAGCACGATGGGGCGAGAGCAAATATGGTTTAAGGTTATCTATCATGCGTAAAAATGACGAAGAAGCACGTCGTGCCAGTAAACAAAGAGTACAAAGTTTATGATGCGTGACTGGAAGGGAGAGTTTGAATATGTGAAATGTTTCAGGAATCGTTCCGCCGCCATGTCCCTGGCTGTTCGCGAGTCGCAAACAACGACGGAGGAGAGTGACGTACGAGAAACGAAATGGTTCGCGAAGAAATTCGAAAACGGGACTGTTAAATGGTTCGTTTGTTGAGAGATTGAATTCTGTTTCGAACGCGGGACGAGAGGAATCTAAATCGAGACCGAATGGAGAAACAGGAAGAAAGGTGATGCCTGGAAACGGCTGGGAGACGACCCGCTTATCTTCTCTGTCGCGGAATTACTCCCTCGCGTCTATTTTACGGTGACCGCTCTATTTATATCACCGAATATCTGGATGACGGATCGATGCTCCATGCGTTCCGAACCCGTTCCACGTATCCTCTTCACCTTTCTACCATTCTATCTGTTTCTCTTTCTGTCCCTCTGTGACCCGAACGGCACAGAGTGTCACTTTCAATCCCCACCGTAGAAAGATACCATTCCGCAACGACAGAAAAATACTTTGACAAACAGATACCGGGAGAGCGAGAGACCGAGATAATTGTTTCGACCTTATACATTTATAGACCCGGCATAGGTATAAGATGTGCATAGAACGCAATGTTACAAGATAACGCAGCATCTGGTGCCCACAACTGCCTGAAAGCGAGGTATACAACTATTCCATTCACAAGAAAAATTATCTGCTTAATACATCTTACATTAAAATTTTCCGCTATCATTTTTTTCAGAATCATTCATATCATTTAGATCATGATCCAGAATCACCCGGTGTATATGCTCTAAGGTTTTGACTCTGCCGATATGTTCCCGATTCCACGCGCATTTCAAGAATCAATGATCAGACCTTGAATCGGAGTTTTCCAAGAGCGTGCGCGCGGCTCCGCGAGTTTCCTACCAGCCAGTTTCTTGGCCCGAGGCGGCCACCCAATCGCCGTACAAGGAAATCGCCGGTTACACGATTGTCCATCCTTTTCCCAGAGAGGCAAACCGAGTCTCTCATGCTCGAGAACGATTCCCTTTTATTACTCCGTAAAGTGGAGGTGATCGTTCCATCACTGTAAGAGAGTTCGTGCTAAAATGTTCTTTCGCTTTTCAGAGACTCGGAGGAAATCACGATCAGACTTTGTCCGAGGAAAATTTTTGGTTTCGATTTTGTTCGAATACGAAGACTCTGATTCTTGCAACAGAGGACCCTGATATTCTGCCAGGCGATATCTCGCGACATCAAACGAAAACGACGCGACCGGCTTGTACTTTTCCATCTATGATGTTCCGTCAATGAATTAAATTGTCCAACGCTGAGGCAGCACGTCGCGGAGGAATCACCCGCTGTCGCTAATAGAAATCTACAGCTGCACTCGGCGTGTAACGAAGGACACGACACGTTGCAACGAGGAAAAAAAATAACCGAGAAATAAGAAAAGGAAACTACTCTGTAGGAACGCGGGGACGAGACTGGATAGGACGAGACGAAGCGATCGTGTTTCTTTTTGCGAAAGAGAACGCGAAAGGAAGAGGATACCCGAACGTGCCAACCGGATATGCGCGTAATAGGGTGGCCGCGTCGAACCAGTAGTTTTTAGTGAAACAATCGCGCAGTCGGTTGTAATCTCGTGAGAAAGATTCAATGAATCGCGCGCGCGTCCCTGCGTTACAACCAGACGCTGTTTATCAGCGTGGCATGCAGCAATATCAGCGATAAGCTCTGCCGTTTCACACCTATAACCTTCAGGGAATCGGTACTACGCGACTCGTTTTGTTAGAAAATCGAGCGAGCATCCTTCCAGCGACTAACTGTTCGAGTTTCAAAAAATTAGTATTTTTCCTCGGATCCTTCGTCCGTTAGGTTGGTCGTTTCGGGTAAACGCGAGCGATCGTTGCAATTACCGAGATCGTTCCCGGTAGCCCGATGTTTAAATCTAAATTTCACGATGACCGAGGGAGAACGGAGTGTTCGGATCTCAGGAAACAGGACGCGAACACCTGTTCTTATCCCGCGACGAGAATAAAACCGCGAAGACGAGAAAGGAGAGAAGAGCGTGGGTCCTTCGTGATCGGGGAAGCGCGTTCGCGCCAATTAACCGACCGCTTCGGAACGGCTTGCGGCGAACTGACTCGAGCGGGAGGGAGAGGCACTTGTTCCAAAGTGTTCGGGCATTTGTCAAGCGAGTTCGTTCAGTAATTCGATGAATGAATATATGTCGCCCATAATTACGAATGTGGTCCATGTCGAAATTTCGAAAACATCGGTATATCATTATTATTTAATTTTGAATTACTCGCGTATAATACACACAACCTCATAACATTAAGTTTAGTGTTTCAAGCAGGAAGAAGGGTGCCGTATACACCAGCGAATATTAATTTTGCACATTGAAGTAGCTATTTCACTGAATAAAAATTGATTTATGTTGAAGTCTTATGACGTTCTAAAGTTAAATTAAATTCAGTGTAATTCTTACGATATTGTCAAAGAATGAATCAATTTCAACATTACATGCAATTCATTTGTGTATTTTGAATAGATATATAATTTTGTACAAAACTGAGTCGAATTATGTTAAAGTGCAGTATAAACTATGTATTTCTTTTTATGTTTTTTCGTGTCCCAATATTTTCCTGACCGACTGCATATGTCGAGGGAACGAGCTGGATGATCTAATTGCTAACCAATGAATGACTCAAGAGACTGGTTTACGTGTGTACTAGGGAAACACGTACAAACACAATTATGCGGTTCTTCCGGGAATAGAACTGTCGCAACTGATACAGATTGGAGATCTGAATGGAAATCGAAATTGACAGAGAGCAAAAAACCAGCGCAGGAATGAGGAGAGAAAAATTCAAAGCGGAATCGCGTGCGAATGGTAGTATTGACCAGCTAGTGACTGCGTAAACATCGAGTGGGTGGATTTCGCGGGCTTTTTTGCCCATAAGGGCTCGTTGACACGTCATATATACCGGGTGCTGTGCAGTTTTTCATTCGATTTTATTTTCAAGCCTCGATATCGGTTGCCAGTCGATCGAAAGAAGATAGCATTTCGAAACGAAATGCGAACTGATTGTTCTATAGTTCGGCGAGGGAAATTAGAGAGTACGGCGGCGGCTGTAGGACTGCAGAGAGCCAAAGCGTGAGCGTGGCTCGCGACGATATACGTTTTTGGCTGGCGCATACATCGACCGTAATTGCAGGTTGCATTTGCGCGCGATGAATAACGCATCCGAGAACTGCGGTGAAAACGACTTTGCGTGTACGCGTAACAATATCACGAGTATAGTTTTCGTGGAAGGACAATCAGACGACGGTAATCCAATCCCACTGTCACTCGTTGGCGCGATTCTCTCGGGGAACTCGTTAGCCGGAAGAAGCAGGTCGTCAATAAAGTTGGAAGCTGCGAGGGGAACGGTTCACGTTCGGCGTCTTCTCTCTCATGGAAATCCGTTTTACCGAAATCAACTCTTCGATGATAGCTACGCCAAACAATATTACCGAGCGTTTCGACCACGGACAAGGTTCTAGGCGTGTACCTATAACCAAAGGGTAACTCTACCCATTACTATACTTTAGTGGACGTAATGCTGAGGGCTTAAATTTTTCATGAAAAAGGCAAGAGAAGTTTCTTTTTACATTCCTATTGTATCGAAGTGGCTATCTAAATGATAATAAAAATTTCAATATGTTAATAATAAAAATTTTCTGCAATATTCGATGTTGCAATTTATACTTTCAATACACTAAGTACATTAATTCTCTGACCGTCCAAGAACATAAAAGTCTACGATGATTGTACTATTGGCCAAGAAATACGTTGAAGTAGTATTAAAAAGAAATTGTAAGTGGACACAGCAATATAAAGTACGCACAATCATATGAACATCAATCAATCCTTTGGTGATGGAGAAGAAAAATAGTTTCATATTGACCTTTCGTAAATAATATTATTTCAAATCTCGAGCTTATCGAAATATGAGAATGATTGAGAATTCTGTTTGCTTCGGCAACGAGAATATTACATTCTCATGGTATTGTACGAATTTATTCGGGGCGAAATATTTGCTTTTCCACATTTCAATTTCGTTGGAAAGAAATACCGCAGTAATAGGTACGTTTACACTATGGAGTTTCGTGTCACACTATCTGGACTATCAGCATTGCGATAAAAATTAATTGCGTAGCGAATACTGCGATACTCCTAGTGTTATAACGATATTTCGAGGCACGGTTCGCGATGTTGGTTCCCATGGCCAACAGGATTGCATCATAATACCGGATCCAGTCGATAAGTAGTACCAAAATGGCAACAATTCGTGTACTTGGATACCTCTGTTGTCTGAGCCGATCGCGTTGCGACGTATGGTACTCGTTACCGCGGTGGACCAATTGTTATCGTGAATCAGCGTCGGACAGCATTCCTCGCGAATCGAACCACGTGCGTGGTCTCGAACGGACTCGCTGTTCGTTCTATTCGCCGTTTCATCGATCGGAGAGAAAAATGTGCCAGTGGCGGACGCGATACGCGGCGATCTCGCCAACAGTTTCGCGAGAAGAAAGAGAGTGAGCGAGCGAGCGAGCTCTGCGATCGAGAGAGGGAATCGAGCGTGTTTAGGCGAGGCGGATCGCCAACGAGAAAAAGAGAACCAAGAGAAACACAGCGAGAGAAAGAGAGCGACGGGCGAATTCATTTAGGGGAATCGCAGGGATTCGATCGGGCGAGAGATCGGTCGTTTTTTTGAGAAAGCGAACTTTCAGCAGCGTGGCTAAATTTAATCCGTGGGGATGTTGGATTGGTAGCAGAGACAGAAGGGACACGCGGCTAGGATCGCGAAACGCGAACGATGCCACGAGTCTCTTCTGGCTGGCAACGGTGGAAAAAGGAAGAAAAGCTGGAAAAAGGTTGAAAAACGTGGAACGGCGGCATCGGAAGCGGCGAGACTCTCGGCACCACTGGTATTTCAGTGCCTAACCTTAGCGCCTAACCTCTTCGTCTTTCTCTTTCGGTCGTTCTCGCTCTTCCCCACCCTCCGCAAGTCCTCTCTTTCTCCCTCGCGAGAGAACGAACACGCTCTTTTCCTTCTGGCTCGTCCGCGCGAGTCGAGGGTAAAAGAAAGAAAAAAGATGAAATGAGAAAAACAGAGGAGACGTGCATGCCTTTAGCACTGGGATTCCATTCGCGAGAATGTACCGATCGTGCGGCAACAGATATGAGGAACGCGTCGATCTTCTCGTCGAGAAAAAAAGACAAGCTTCGTGGAAAGTGTCACGTTAGAGGATCAGCCGAGTCTCGCTCTTTGGATCCGTGGCAAACGTTCAATGATTCGAAGACGACGATCTCTGTTCCGTAGACTCTGGTGTCTCTGTCGACGAGGCGCGAGAAAGAGATCAGCGGGGGAACGGACATCTGTGCGACAGAAGGCGGGCACTGGTCTTCGAGGAAGATTGGCCGAGGAACATCAGTTAAGCATAACACTAGCAGATAGCGATCGTTTGCTCGAAGAACGAATCTGGCCCGTGAAAGAGAGTCCGCATCCGATCGATTCCGCTAGTCGTGCACCGCACAACACACACATCCGTGCTCGTATTTGGTCGCGGGATTCGGTTCTCGGCCACGAGGAATATCCGTCGGGCTACGAATCGGTGGTAACGAACCACACAGCTGACGGTCCACAGCCACGAATCTACTCACCACCGACGAGTCTCGCGATAAACACTCCCAAGCCGATCCACAGGCCGTATTTACATCCGCGCCGACCCGGGGTAGCGGAGAGCGCAGCCATTTTCTACACTCGAGAGCACATACTTCACTGTGACGTAGAGCAGTCAGCGTCGGGCAGCAGAGCGCAGGCCGCTCGACTTCGTCGGTCTCCGGCTCGCCACGGGTGGGGATTCACCGTTTTCTGGGGGAACGGTTCGTGTCGGCTCGGCTCCCAGAAAAGGAACACCGATTCCACGTTGCTAGATAGACAGAGACAGGCTGATACGCCGCGGCACGGCGGCACGTATCAACTCTGTATCTCTGATTCACGGTACCCCGATCGAACCACGATCGAGATGAACGCATACTCTGAACCGTTCCGAAGGATCGCAACAGCGGAAACCTTATCTGCGTCCGAGTTCCTCAAAAACGGAAAGCCCCACAATTTACAACAATTTACGACGCGATCGCAGTCCAATTTCTAATCGCAACCGCTCGGAACTCTAGTTTAAATTGTTTTTCTGTTATACTGATATCGATGTATGTATCTCTGGGTACGGATACACACGATCGAGGATAACGTCGAGGTGAACATCGCGGCAGAATCAGACCAACGTGATTAACCCTTGCGTAATCAAACCGGATACCCATTTACTGTATTTCTTTCAACAATTTGTTAATGTTCTTCTATAAAATATCATAAAATTTCTCTGAATGCCCATTTGTTACTCGCTAATATATTAATTTATGATCTTATGTTTTGGTTGACTACGTAAGGGTTAAATGCGACTGTATATGATGGAGCGGTGCGCATAGATACAAAAATCACCGGAACGCTATCCTCAACGGTAGCCTCACCTCGCCACTCAACTATATTCTCGTTCGAAGGGGTTAACAAGTAAAACGTGTCGGCTGTGTCGCTTCGATCTTGCGATATGTACTTTTATTCGCCTTATCGAGCAGTATCCCGTACGGTGGCCATCAGCTTATAGACTGTAACGAGTTGACGGGTCAAGAAACCGTACGCGTGAGCAACAACAGGTGGTTCACCTGTCGACGAAAAAGAAAATGACTGACGATAGGACAGAACAGGATGCATCCGACGTGACGGGTTCTTCCGAATATCGAGCAACTACTTGCGCTAAATAAATCGAAAGTCGAGGAGCGAATAGCCGATCGAACTGTTCTCGGCCGACTAGATTTTCCGCATAGCGAACCGCCCACCTAGCCGCATACGTATCCACGGCCACGCAGGTATCGGTGCAGGGATGGTTGCAGGTAGCGAGAACCAAGGGGCTGCGCATCGGGGTAGCGTTATCCCATACATGTAATTAACGATGATGGTGTATGCACCGTGAATCTCTTTTTGGAGTCGTTTGAAAATTTTTTCTCCTCCCCTGTTTTCACTTGCAATAATGCAACCATTACTTTTATAAAGGTAACACCATTTTCTCATTTCCTTTCTTTACACCCTGGTAAAGTAGCTCCTAGCTACTAGGAACAGACCTCCTTCATTATGGAAATTAAAAAAAAAAGTTGTATGCACCGTGAATCTCAACACGAGTCAGTGTAGCGTTGAGGAGATTTTTGTTTCTATGTGCACCGCTATGCTATCGTCACCGCTCCACTACATCTGCAATCTTATGCCACAACATCGAAGTAATCACGTGGCGAACATTTCAGACAGGTTCCACTAAATATGTGCCTTATTAAATCCTTTTAAACTGAAACAAAATGGCACGTTATCAGTCAGATGCGGATACGCGTCTGTACTGATACGGCACGACAGCGTGAACATTTCGAACGGGTTCAACTAAATAAATACGCGCACGTTATTACTTTCCATTTAAATCTAAATAAAACGGTACGTTGTTATTGCGATGATGATACGCGTCCGTACTGATACGACGCGATACGTGTAAACATTTCTGTCGAATGGTGCACGAATACGTTGTGCCGATGGTATAAATCGACCTTAATACTATTAGTAGAAACGCGTCACCGTAGACGTAGACAATTGTATAACCAGAATTTTGACTCCCGCAGCGTCGAATCGAACGAAATCGTGGCATGTACAGCTAATAAACACCGAATGGAAAACGATATTCGAGGCGTGCTCGAAAAATCTGTGGCTCGTTGGCGAAAAGAGCGAAGCGACACGGGTCGTGTAGAATCGACGAGATAACTCGTCGTCGACACTGGGTGAACCGGTCGAATCGGAGAGATGTTTGGGAAAGGTTCGGCCTCGATCCCTGTCCGCGGAAGCTCGGAATCGGTCCGAGGCTACATCCCTGGCCCGTCAGCGTAGCTAGCGGGGAGTGTGCGACGGCGCCCTACGGGCGCCACCGTGCCGCGACGCGACGACCACGGTCCCGGAGATTTTTCTTTCTTGCTCTCTCTCTCCCTCTCTCTCTCTCGCTCGCTCTCCGTCTCGTTCTCTCTCCGGTTCTCTGTTGTCGAGCACGCTCGTGAGCACAGTCGCACCGATGCTCCAGAGCGAACGGAGAGAAGCCACGGGGAGGGTCGGAGGAGAAGCGGCTCCTTGGAAAGGCGCGAATGTCTATGCGTGGCGCGTCACCGCGGAAACTAGAACCCTGCTAGAATCGTGAATCTTTTTCTTCGGAGAACCGGGTGAACGAGGATAGCGAACACGAGAAACCGCCCGTGATCCTCGAAACGATCCAATCCTTCCTTTACTATCGCTTGTAGTTGCTCGATCATCGTCGCAAAACGGATAAGCACTCGGGTGGCTATGATTTACGCTCGTCAAAAATTTACGACATCCTTCAGAGTCGTTTCAAATACTTCAAAAGAATCTGTGCACCGTTTCGGCTCGATCGTTTTAAAACCGCGGTACAATTTTGTTCGCAACTTTTTCGAAAGCCGTTTGCTTCACGTGAAAAGGTAATACGATGTAAACGACGCAGCCTGTCCAGATCTATAGGTTTCGTTTAACAGATTCTTTATTCTAGATCAACAGGAAACTGATTTTGGCGAGCATTAAATGATTTGAACGTTTGATTGTTTCACGTTCTCCCGTTGTCTGTGGCCACTCAAACTTCGCACAGATTCTGTTAATCGTCATATTCTAATCAGACATTCGAATCATTTCGACCAACTTCCTAATAAGCACGCGAACTCGTTTACACCGAGCATACAAGCGGCGAAGATTGAATGCAACCTCGCGGTGCGTGCGTGTTTCTCGGTATCTGATAACGATCCGATCGGAATTAGAAAACAAGTCGCAGAGCTGTGTTGCAATTAACATTAAGATCGCAACCGACGGCTTTGGGAGTCGTCGGTGTTTGAGCATCGCTTACGGCCGCGGTGATTAATTGTGAGACAGCCAATCGACAGAGACGTGGAGCGAGAGAGCGAGAACGTTGCGAGTAGCGGAAAAAAGAAAAGAGGAGAAGAATCGGAGAGAAAGGCGGTGCCGTGTGTTTCGAAAGTGGTGCATTCGCACTTGAATGGCGCCGTTTCGGAGATCGAGGCGACCGGCCGGAGTACACGCACGCCACAGGGGCGCGCATCACGCTGCGCTTTCAAACATTTAACACGCCGCGCGTGCATTTACGCGCGAGACTCCGCGCGACCGTTCCTAACTGGCTCTCGTATGCGTTGCCGGTTGCCGCGCTACGCTTAGCGGTACGCGTCGCGCTTCGTTACATTCTCCGCCGCTCCGGTACTGCTATCGATATCGGATTACCGGTTAATTGCTAACGCAGCGCGTTCCCGCCTCGAGAGATCGCTGCACCCGAGTTTGCGCGGCGGAACCGTCGCCCACGATGCTCGTCGATCGTTCAACCTATCGAACGAATATCGCTATGTAATCCTTTCGGTCGCTTTTGCCGAAGGACATCTTACCCTCCAGGTTATTGTTCGAGACTTAATCGTTACTCCGCCGCTCCGGCACTGTTATCGATACCGAATTACCGGTTAATTGCTAACGCACCGCGTACCCATCTCGGGAGATCGCTGCTCCTGGGTTTGCATCACGAAACCGTCGTCCACGATGCTCGTCGATCGTTCAACCTATCGAATGAACATCGCTAATCCTTTGGGTCGCTTTTGCCGAAGGACATTACCTTCCAGGTGATTGATCGAGACTTAATCGTTAGTCCGTCGCTCTGGAACTGCTATCAACACCGAATTACCGGTTAATTGCTGACGCACCTATTTCCAAAAATTTTATAGTGAGAACAGACTTCCCTGGTTCTCACAGTTAAACTTGTCCCGTTTGACTGTTGTCACTGTTAAGAGGTGTAGAGCGGATCACTATCACTTGGCTTCTTCCCTTGCACGAATTGAGTTTATTGATAATCCAGAGTGTAGTTGCGGTCAGGGAGATGAGACCCTTAATCATGTTCTCTGGCAGTGTAGTTCTTATGATGCTCAAAGACTGTTGCTTTTGAAAAGACTCTTCAGATGGGGATTCCATTTGCCTCTGGACGTCTCTATGTTTTTGGTTGGACCAGATATTAGGGCTTGCCATTGCATTGTATCGTTTCTGAATGACTGTGATCTGTGTGTGTGAGAGTTTTACAAAAAGATAAATGTTAATTTGTATACCATTTTGTCTGATTTGTTAATGCTTCGCACTCTAAATACGGTATTTGTATTTACGTATTACTGCCAGAAGTTGTAATAAATCTTTTCTAAGATTTCCTTCAATAAAATAATAAAAAAAATTGCTAACGCACCGCGTACCCACCTCGGGAGATCGCTGCTCCCGGGTTTGCACCGCGAAACCGTCGCCCATGATGCTCGTCGATCGTTCAACCCTCTAGGACGCTATCACGGTCGCTTCTGTCGAAGGACATCTTACCTTCCAGGTTATTGTTCGAGATGTAATTGCTCGTTCGTCGCGGCTGTCCGTGAATCGACCCGTTTATCGTCCAGTTTTTCAGTGGTCGTAAAAAGATATCCAGGGAAAGGTTGCGAGCAAACGATGCACCCGCGAAACGTAAAAAGTACGAGCCACAGAGCGACCACTGTGGATCGTAATCGAATGCCCATTAACGGAGCCTGTTCCCTTCCCTCAACAAAGGCATATTGTCCACGGGAAAGTCGCGCGCGAGCCTAAGACCGATACCCTGTTCGGACGATCGCTGCTGGTACATTTCCAAAGCAACAATTTCCACGGAGAACCTGTCCGTCTCGACTGTCTCTCCCCTGTCCCCTGTCGGCGGCCGTTCTTTAACATTCGCGAGATCCACCGATCCAGATCGATTCGCGGCAAGCCGGTCGGATCGCTCGCGTAAGAACGTCGATCATTATATTTTTAGAAATGATTCTCGACGCTTTTATGGAATCACTGTGCCGCGGCTGTTCAGCGCCGTCTTCTATATGCGGAACGCGGAGCGATCTCTCCTGTCCGGCGAGCCGTGTGCCCGATCGGTCGGATCGACCGTCGTCGCTCGACTTTCTACGAATCTATCGTCTCGTTGAATTCTCGATCGGTCGGACTCGTTGCGACTTGATTCTTTTATTTCTGTATCGCCGAATATTCCTCGAGACACACAAAGAACACACTGTTTCCCGATCTTCACTTCTCCGTTTAGAGACCGCCTACACACATCCGTTTTTCTGACGTGCGGTACCGGAACTGCGCTCTGAAATATGTACTATGGATTCAATTAGCCTCTGCACATTTGTTTGAACCGCAGCTGCGCCGCCATAATACAATATTTGCCGCAATTTCGTTGCCGCACGTTAGAAAAACATTCTCGGTGCTTATAATCCCGATTATTTTGAGAACCTCGACATAATCGAGAGCACGGAACCATCCCGAATATCGAGGTCCTTACATTTTTGTGATCTCGCACACCCCTACTGTTTACAGGTAATTTTAGTTTTCGATCGTAATATTAAGATAATTAGAATTAATTTTTATCGGCGCACGGTTTGATCAATTTCTACAAACTAGCAATTTACTAACAGTCTCAGTCTAAGCAAACCCAAACGTGTCGATTGTGATGTGAATCATGGTGGTTGCGGCCACGTTTGCTATTAAAAATGTTTAATAGCAAGGGAAAAGAAAGGTTGTGTTTCGTCCTACGTCTGATGAAACAATCTTTCTTTTCCCTTACTATTAAACATTTTTAATAGCAAACGTGGCCTCAAGCACAATGATTCACATCAGAATCGACACGTTTGGGTTTGCTTACAGAATAGTGTATACACACTAGCAACACACATTTTTATAGAAATTGATTGAACCGTGCGCCGATAAAAATTAATTCTAATTAACGTATTGTTTACATTAGCGTCTTTATATTCGTTCGCATCTGTCCGCGCGTACCAACAATCCAAATCGATTGAAAACGCGCGGTTTCCGCCATGTCTGAATGGGGTCTTAATGTTCCCAGCCGACCGGGGCCAGCGAACGTCGAGGGAAGCGAGAGTACCCGTCAACGGGTTAATTAACCTCTCGACTAGCCGGTAGAGCAGCAATTTTAGGTCAGATTTACTTTCAACGGACGGACCTGTCTTCCTAGTACAATCCAACGTACATCCTCGACATCTCAGTTCCGACGTCGGGAATGATCGCGATTTCTCTCCACGCGAACGAGGATGGACGGAGGCGAGGTGGACAAAGGAAGCTCGTTTCTCTCGCTGACTAACGGCCGATTGCTAATTGCTAGAAATAGTCGCCGCATCGTCTTGTTAATTGGTGGCGGGTCGAGTAATACGCGTGCACTCCGCATACAATATAGGCGGAGGAGCGCGAACAGCGAGAGGACAGCGAGCGAGACTCAACGGTAACGCTCTTCGATCGTGCGCAATTAACATTAATTACCGTGATTATTCGTTCCACCGGATGCGATCCAGTTGCGAGCGGGTCAAATTTTCGCCAGCTACCGAGCGGGCAAAATCGTTCATCGTCAAAGGTGGCCTGCGACGGATTGCCCGCGTGGCACAAACTTGGTTAACGCTAAACCTACCATCACCGGTGAACATTACCGGCTCCGAATTTATTATGATTTCACAATTATTGAAATAATAAGAATGATTTCCCTAAGAACTGCACATTGTAAAATGGCACATGAATTTCACATAAAGAAGACAGAACCCCCCCTCTGCTGTAATACCTCGCTCACAGTTCACCACATCTTGTATGAATGCCAAAAATTCTCCACCCAGCGACTCAAATTTGGAATCAACCAGAACACTGCCCTCATATCCGGAAAGCATATAAAAAACACTATTGAATACCTTAAAGATATCAACCACCTCAACAAAATCTAAAACACACAATAGCAGTTCGTCGCTAATGACTTAGATGTTGATGCGACGCGTTAAACCTTAATATATAAAAAAAAGAATGATTTTATATGAATTGA
>CM052326.1:12400057-12436817 GCA_028455615.1 Lasioglossum zephyrum | reverse complement strand
GAACGAATCTCAAGTTACACCAAGCTTTCGAATATTACCAACCGACGCCATAAATTGCTCGTTGCGAAAGTATAACTTGGAAGAGGAGTATTTTTCGGGAGTAAAAGCTGTGCGCGTTCGATCGAGCAGTGTACGTTGTTCGGACGTTCCTTGTTCAAGATTAGTCGGAAGGACGGCACATTGGATAATCGATTGTAATTGCGTCTATTTAGCGGATGGGGACCGGTGCGTTCTCGGCTGTTCCTCGTATTCGATCTGAACGCGGCGTGGTCGACGAGTAAGTACCAACGGAAGCCCGCATCACGAAAATTACGACTATAAATCATGCTTCTCGGCTGTCACCGATCCCCGAATTCGTCCGTTCTCCTCTCCCCGCTGCTGCAATCCGGCACGGGAGATTACGTCGCCGTTTACTTATGCAAATTTCAGATTCCATTGGCTGGACTCTCTTCAAGGATCCCGCCGGAATTCTCAAGAAACTTCTCTCTCTCCTTTGACCCTTGGTGGTCAAGTGGCGCCTCTTCGCAATTAACTTTCCAGGCCATTGTCCTCTCTGATCCTGAAACAGGAAATATAATCTCAGACGATTTCCCTGGAGGATCGATCGGGCAACGTTTAACCCTTTGCACTCCGAATTGTTTATCAATCTTCTCGCCAACAACTCCCCACTATTTGAAGCGTTCCATTTGAAATTGACTTGAAAGGACAGTTCCTTGTCTGCTACTTCTTTTAAACAATTCTGTTTACTAATTCTATTGAATGTTTTTTTTATTATTATTTACCGTCGTTTTTTTTAATTCTTACGTGAGAATTATTTCGCGACGGGACCTACAGTTTAGAATAAAGGTGGGTTCCGAACCACCTTGGGTACCACAGTATTTAGATGGTACATGGAATATTTCCATTGAATGTTACTCAAACTTTGTTGGAATTTACATTTGCGGAACTTCTATTTCTTTTGAAATCTAATAGAACCCCGTTTCGTTAATATTTCTCTTTCTCTGATGGCGAGTCACACTCGACAAAGGAGTCCTTGCATCATTTTCTTCACAGTTACAGCGATTAAACCATCTTTATTCCTAAGTGCCGTAGAATGGTAGAATCGAATTCAATTTCGTTCAAGAAGATAGGCGTAGCGTTCGTATTCGTTAGACTTTGTTGAAAATCTTCGTGACGAGTGTGAGATTTGTTGAAATAAAGGCAAGGGGTTAACAGCGTGGAAAAAAAGAGGAGGTAAGGACACGGGACGAAATGAATTCGCTCGATTAAGCGCGTAAGAGCGGGCTACCTGCAGCGATAACCGTTTCCTTTCCTTCGGCCGAGCGTGGCTCGTGTGCTCGACCGGGATAACGATATCTTTAGAGCCGGCTTTTATCGCTAAAAGTCAGGTGTGAATTGAGGCCACTGGTGCTCGATCAAAGCGGTCCCGCCGACTGCGATTTGGAGCCCGAGTGAAACGGACCACAGCTATAGAGAAGGAAACCAGCCGAGAGACCGATGTCCCTCGTATCTGCCTACCGCGACAAATTGGAATATATTGAACTTTAACTCGACGACCACCGATTGCTCTTTCCTTTTCCCTTTCTCTCTCTCTTTCTCTCGACTAGATAGTCCGTGTTTCATGAAGTTGCTCGGGGCCCCAAAGACTTCTCGTATCACTCGGAACGAACCCAAACCTGCCCACGCGCTACCGTACGCGACGGCCAGACTTACATCCGATTTTAATCGATCGTGATGCAACGCCGAGCTTAATAAGTTAACGAACCGAAGTCGCGCGCCGTATTTGGACCGGTTGCGGTTACGACGCGCATCAACTCGCCCCGAGAGTCGGGAAAACCTGTTGAATTTTCGTCGCGACCGCACACGGTAAGACGAGCGAGTATTCGATCTTTTTCTGCGCGTTTGTCGATCGGACGCACAGTGACTCGGAACCGCGAAAAATCGAACTGAATTCATAGCGTTGTTATTTTTTTCTGAGCAACACACACGTGTTCATGGGTTTCTTGTATACAATTATCAACTATCTTTAGACAGGGTTACAGCCTTACTCCTATTAAATATTTTTAATAGCTAATGTGGTTCTTGAACCGGAAGATTCATATCCGAATCCAGCGTTTAGTACTCCTACAATATAGCTATTTGCTGTGTAGAAAAATGATCGAATCTTGCGCCGAGAATAAAATTCATAATATCTGAAAGATAAATTACGATCGGTAAACTAATTAATTATTTATCTTTATACAGGGTAATCAAGGTCCTAAAATCTGTTCTCGAGAACGAAAGTCATATTTTTATGTTTATGAGGCGTGATTTGCATTATTCATAGCTACGTGTACGCAAATTATTAATAAAGCATGCTGCCATCCATATGGACATCAGAAAACTTACTTCAGGCATACAAGAATTTATCAAATACTTTCAACGACCACGAAAATTCGAATTTAGTTGGTGTTTTCGCGGAAGAAAGGGACGACGAACTTACGAAAAGAGGAAAGTGGCTGGATCCGTGGACGAAGCGAGGGTTGAGCGTTCGCTAGCTACGATCCTGGCGCAGTTGGTCCTTATTCAGAGACGCGAGAGGCGAGCAAGCGAGGAGGCGTGCAGGCGAGAGAGGACGTGGGGGCCCCGGCATAACAAAGATCCATCGGGACCGGTTTCGTGTTCTGCCCTTTTTTACATTCCCCAAAGAGGCCCCGTCGAGCCGCGGGTGTGAAAACCGACACCCACCCACTTGTTATTTTGTCAAACACGAGCCCTGAAAATTATAGGAATCACGCGGTATCGCGGTTCTCCTCCTCGCTAGCTTCAAATTATTCTCGGTTGCACTCTATCTCTCTCTCACCCCCTTTCTCTCGATGCATTTTATAACCGTCAATTAAACGCGACGCGAACCGATCTCGTGACCCGCTACCGACACACCACAGTTTCCTTGTCGTTTCGGAGTTCGGAGTCGCGCTCTCAAACCCCCCTTTCTCTCGTCTCATTCTTATTCTCGTTCTTCTCGCGTGTACACCTCCGGACATTCGTGTTCCTCGCTGCTGCTGATATCGAACACGATAACAATTGATCCGACGATTCCTCCGAACCGCGCCGCGCCGCACACTCGCGTAAATCGATGAATTTTCTGTAAAAAATAAAGAACATATGGTACTAACGTTTTTTTAACTTTGAAAGTCATGAACTCGCAGACTTAGAACCAAATTGTGGTTTATCCGATACCACGAACGGATAGATTTTTTTCTTGACATGCTGTACACGATTTCCCGCGATTTCAAACCTGGCCGTAAAATTTGTCTGCCACCTCAGGATTATGCGAAAAATCGACTTTTGCGAATAAAACTATTGAAATAATTTTTTCGTCGATATCATTTGATTGTCCACTGGTCTGGAGGTATATTGTATTCTCACATTTATGAAGAACACAAAAAATAATTTGAACATTTTTCCTGTAATACCGCAAGTTTGACACAGATTTTCAAAGTTAAAAAACTTTTATTAAAAAACTCTATTCTTCCCAGATTCTGCAATATTGCAGCTATAATTTAATTAAAAAATCATCGCTCTATTTGATTTCTATCGAAAGTTCTCCGATCTTTTACACAAAATTCGTCGTTTTACCTGCGCCCGGCAAATCAATCCTCGCGCTACCGTACGGATAATTATAGTCGTAAAGTAGCAATCTCGACGCCGGAAACGAATGATCGAGTTTCAAACGCGGTCCCGTGCCGATTGTCGATACAACCTGAAACAAGATCATTGTCTTTAATTAAAACCGTTCAACCCCTTTTCAAGTTATTTTCAATTGTCCGCGACTTCGCCGGTTGCATAATGAATTCTGCTGCGCGACCACGAGGCTGATCGAGTTCATCCTGCGGCGCTTTAGTGTAGCGTTAAATACGAGTTCCGGAAATTGATTACAAGCGGGCTGGTGCCGTCTCTCGCGCCAGGTTACGGCACGCTCACATTTTCTAGCCGAGTCCAGCAATTAAACGCGACAGGGAGCAGCTACCTTTTGCTACCGACGAGGGGCGACGATCCGCGCGGCGCAGCTCCGAGCAAATTGGTTCGCCGTGCAATTTCGCGCGGAACACTCGCGAAATTGTATCCGTTTCGTAATTAGTAAACCTGTCCTCGGCAACGACTCGGTCTTCTCGCCGTTCGTTTCGTTTCTCGTCGCAGCGATGGAAATTAATCGATCCCTTCGACGCCGACGGAAATTTCATTTCGTCTTCAACGAGATACATTAATCCGCGTAATCGAATCTGCTCGAACAGCTATATTAGAGTCGCTATACAGTCTTAACTCGTATAGCGTGACTTTTCTATGTTTCATTCTTTATCTCCAGAACATTTACTAACATATTTGTGAGATTACATTATTTCCAAAATTTCTACAACCCAAATCAAACTCCCTGGTTTGCTCAAAATTTTGATGTCCACGTTAAAAGGGGTTTTATAACCTCAGTAAACCGTATCAGGACCAATCATTACAATCTCGCTGCCTCTCTGCATCGAATAAACATTGTCAGTGATCTATGTATGTTCACCGATTACGCCGAGATGGATGGACCAAATGGTACGAAACCTTTTGCATCTTGTAGAGTATGTTCCCGGGGTGGTCCCGTTATAAATTTTTTTCATTTTTTATTTAATGTAAGAATGATATAAGTATGCATGTCATATGAATGAATGTGAATGCGTATATATGTTTTTATTGATTTCCATGTTATATATATTTTTATTGATTTGCATGTTGCGTTAATGTGTTGTTAAATGAATGTTTTACGTTATGATTTTGTTAGAATAAAAACGACAGTCTCCTCCGAGCGATTGACCAAACATCACGTCGTCTCGTCAATCAATTCCGTGTCAGAGATCCTTATATTAAATAAAATAAATAAAATTTAAATAAAATTTTTATTTAAATTTTTTATTTTTTACTTAAACAAGAAAAAAGTCGTTTTGAATGAAAAAATTTTTTTTAAAATGTATAACGGGACCACCCCGGGGACATATTCTACAAGATGCAAAAGATTTCGTACCGATTGGTCCATCCATCTCTGCGTAATCGGTGAACATGCATAGAAAAAAAAGCGAAAAAAGGCACATACAGGTCGAATTGAGTAACCTCCTTCTTTTTCGAAGTCGGTTAAAAAACGACTTTTTTCTTGTTTAAGGACAGCGGGGAAATGAGTAGGTGGGGCTGATCCATCCGAAATAAAAGTAAGGATAGAACATACCCACTAAAACCCCGCTGTCCAGAGAAGCCGAAAGTACCTTGTACTCTCCTTCCCTCTAGCCGGAGATATTGAACTTTGACCAGCTTTTCGCATTCTGCGAGGACAATTTCTTCGGCTCCTGACCACGCCTCGAACCTCAGTCTATATTCGGCAAACGTCGAAGAACGTTGTACCTCTACGCATTCTGAGCCTCCGAGTATCTGATGATCGAGGTAGTATGTAACACTACGCGAGGGAAGACACGTTTCATGCCCGGAAGAAATCTCTCGGTGCATCGAAAGGGAAAGATATTTCGTGATCGAAGCGAGACGAAAACGAAAACGTGCCCTCGTCTCGCCTCGCGTGAACATCTCATCCTGCCGACCAACCGCACCGATTATTTTCGACACGGATGGTCGACCACGAGCAAGAAACGTTCCCTCGAAAATTCGAAATCGGCCGGCTACCATCGGCATTCGGAGCGAGGTGGTTTTCGTGGGGGGTTTTTTGCTTGTCGGCCGTCAGCGCCCCTTGTATCGTTGTATCCTTTGCTATTATTCTTGCGGCAACCGTCGCGGACGCCTCTTCCTCGTGTTCTTATTTTCGAGAGCAAAGCAGGACGACCGACGATCTGGAAGTAACACCAGTTTTCTGCTGAATTCACGAGAAACCGACCATGATCGGAATTCGGATCTTCCTCTGGCGTTACTACCTCTTGTACGAAAATCAATTCGAACGAATAAGAAATTATTGGATACGTGTTTCCCGTATCTATTCTGAGAAGATGCAAGCGATTTCAAAGTTGTGACAAGCGATAATGTCTCGGAAGGTGAACGAGACCGATAAAGAGCAGAGCCACGTCGATCATTCGCAATGCCAAAGCCGATAAGCGAGGCGTTATTGTGATCGAGGGCAGACGATCGATACGGAGAAAGAGTCCGAGCCTCGATACCCGTTGCGGCTAAATAAATATTGGAGTTGAAGCGTCGCACAGTGGTGCCAAATGGTCAAAACGCGGCAAGGAATCCGTAGAAATAACGAATTTGTTTGAAAATGTCTAGATAGATTCTCACAGGTACAACGCTTATTTGGCAAAAACAATTTTTCAATCAAGTTGTTTAACAGATTCCACGGCACAAGAAATATGGGAATACTAATTGTAAAGAGAGTCTTATCATTTGTTTTTTTTTGTAATTTTCACATCTGATTCATAATCAGCGTTACTCTGGCCGCGTTTCGCCGATTTCCGACCACTAAGCATCGTTCACGCGAATGACCATCGAGCATCTCCCGAAAGAATCGTTGCGCGCTTGAAATAGTCGTATTCCGAAAATACATCGAATTATGAATGAATCGAACGTGGAGCGAGTGCGATCTAGAAAGAAACGAGAGAGAAAGAGAGAGGTGAGAAGTGGAGAGCTAGAAAACGTTAGACTCCTACTTCGTGTCATGATAAGATCGAAAAGTTGGAACTGCGATAGGAGACCGCGAACGGAGGTTGTTTCGCGAAACGAAAGTACTTAATAGCCGACAGGCTGTCCGCATTCTCAGGTGACACACTCGCACGGTTCTCACCTGGGTGATTTCTGCGCCGGCATGGAAACAGCACCGGTCCGGCGCACATACACGCATACTCGTCGTTCAGCAAATAAGGCACTTGTTAAGTGCAACCGAGGTTGGCGAGTCACGCCGCCCTGGGACGGGTTTCGCGCACTCCTTGACCATAAGCGGAATACAATACTCGCCTCTTATTCCTATACCATGCAGGGAATCGTGTACTCGCTGTAACTATATTGGGAAAGTGAACAGTGCGCCTCTATCCCGTAACATCTACACGCTGTAACGCGTCTCGATTCGAAACAATCTCTCGCTCTCGAAATATTCGACTGGAAGCAGTAGGTTCCGTGTTAGGAAGTTGTGCGAGGTTGCGTCACGAGAAGATGAGAGTGTCAAGGTAGGAGCACAGGTTCCACGGTTTCTAAGTTCGGTCCTGTAAACAGGAAAATCGACGGATCAACAAACACGAGTCGTGACCCACGCGTGCAAACGATATTTAAGACATTCGAGGAAGGAACAACTCGATGCGAAATTCGGACTAGAGATCGCAGTTTTCAACGTGTATTTATATACACGAAAAATAGGGATCGCTAATTCAGATCTGTTCAGAGAGAAAGCGTTTGCAGGAACTGTACCATAATACTGTTGGACGATGGAGGACATACAATGGACAAGGTT
The DNA here is from genome assembly GCA_028455615.1 of Lasioglossum zephyrum. Classification (NCBI taxonomy): domain Eukaryota; kingdom Metazoa; phylum Arthropoda; class Insecta; order Hymenoptera; family Halictidae; genus Lasioglossum; species Lasioglossum zephyrum. The sequence continues at coordinate 12,429,364 of CM052326.1, read as the reverse complement.
CGAGTGTGTGCGGTAATCCTACAGTTGTAAGGACGAAGTACCATGATGTGCATCGATTTTATGTATTTTATTTAGTTAATAAAAAGCAAAAGATTACTTCTCCGCCTTCGTTTTTGCATTACGTGCTTTCATATATTTAACAACGATCTTCTGTTCTTCGATTAGGAAAGCACGTACGATCCTGTAACAAAACAAAGTGCACAGGTGAGCGTTATGAGCTAATGAGCAACTCGTTCCAGCACAAGCAGAGAATTTAAAGACACGAGCATACCTTTCCTTCACGCATTTGTGACAGAGAACACCCCCGTAGACTCGTTTCACAGTCTTCTTACGCCTGCACATTCTGGACCTTTCCATTGGTCTGGCCGGCTGGATTCCTCTGAGCTTATCTTTGCATAATCCACATCTCGGGATCTTCTTGGGTTTCTTAAGGTACTGGTACACCAGCTTTCCGCCAGGAGTGCGTACACTAGAATCATCAACAAAATATAGAGCTTGTCGATACTCTTCGCACTCCAAGCTATTTCAACTGGTAGGTTAAACATGTCTTTCGATTTGGATATGAAATTGATATAATACCAAGTACAATACTTAAACGTTTAGTCTAGTAATTGACTAGATACCAACATATCTAATCATGTAAACAATATTTTAAATAATGGTACAGCAATTTTTTGTGGTGACTCTGAGTCACGGTTCCCGGAGGTTTCACAGTTTACAATAACAATCGTATCCTCTTTAACAATGAATCACGCATGGCTATTCGACAGAGAAACAACAACATAACCTGAAACAGTCAGGCACCAACAAACGTACACCTATCCTGATAAAACTAACACCTCATAACGGATATAACGGGAACGAAAAAGGGTAACAACTTTGTTTCTCAATTATGATTAAAACAATACTTACACGCGTCTCCTGTTGCTTTTTGTGTTGTATGACAACCGTCGACGATAGGTTAACCGTTGCACCATTTTGATCCTGGAATATAAATTCTTTGTTACGAGAATATATCGGAGATATGATTGGAAATAACATCGCGGAATACTGAAGATCGCGAAATTAATATAAGGATCTTCCTACACACCACGATTCTTTTAGATTATATGGATAACAATAAACTGAATAAAAACCGAACAAACCTATTTCAGATCCAAACGGAAAAGGAAGCTCGAAGGAGCACAAAAATTGAGTCGACGCAAGCGTGACAGGGGTCGATGGGAATGTACAGCCATCTAGCGGTGGACCAAACGAAATAAAGGAATCATTTTGTAACACCACCGCCATAGCACAAGTAGACCAATCACCATATGGGGTTTTGTGTCTCATGATCTGTAATACCGATAGCGCAACAAATCGCAATATTTAAATTGATAAAGCTTCAATTAATAAATAATTACTTATTATACGTTATATTATTGAAATCCTTTCTGCGAATACAGAGCTACTAAATATGAAAATGTTTATTATTACTTGACTACGGACGTTTATGTATTTTCAGATTTTTGTACACTTCGTAAATCGTACCAAATTTTATCGAATTTTACGTTCTAACATTTTTGGAAAATTTTCAAAAAATGCTATCCAGTCTCATTATTACATATTACAAATATAAAAAAAGTTTAGAAGTATACAGAATATTGATTTATATATATATATATATATATATATATATATATATATATAACTCTCCAATTTGAATCCTGAACACCAGTGATCTCGTCCTATCGCGGTGCTAATCCTTACCCCCACTACCAGCCACTGTTGCCCCTACTTTCCTTCTCCAACGCGCTCGCGCGCTGCACGCGCCAACGTACTTCTAACGCACCAATATACTCTACTACATAGTAAAAGTACGCCAAAGTGTGTAGCGCGCGAGCACGTTGGAGAAGGATAGTAGGTCATAGTGGAAGGGCTAGTACCACAATACCATGATTTCGGCATCACTTGAACTTCAAACTAAGGCAATTAGTCTTGTAAAATAATTATAAATTTCCTACGTTCTTATAAAACATTTGGTATTTTTATTTAATAAATTCTTATAAAACAACAAACATTACAATGACGATATAAAAACTAGGAGATACACGATTGTATTTAATATGGTAAGATAGTATTTACTTGTCGCTTATACTATTGGTTTAAAAAAAATGATTAGAACATAAGATATAGCTGAAATCAAATAAAACTCAAAATAGGTCTTCAATATGCTCAAATCACAAATAATAACTGAGCATACATTTTGTATTTGCTATAATGAAGTTTGGAACTTTGCCGTCCCGATTGACTTACGTAAGATTACGTAAGTAACTCGATATATATATATATATATATTGTATATATATATATTGTATATATATATATACTAAATCTTTGAGAAATGAACAAAACTTAAGATATCTGTCATATCAAAATAAAAAAATATACTTCTATATTAATTTTCAGCATATATTATATCTATATCCAAAAATACTTGAATTTCTCAATACTATCACGTAATTTTGTACTGTTCAGTCAATCGTACAAAGTAACATAAAAAATAATACGTCAGTATGTAAGTTACAAATAATACAAAAGATTCTGCATTTCAGCACTCGGAGTACGACGTATGAACTGGGACATCAAAAACGCCAGTTTGTGAGCGTACTGACAAGGCGCAGGTACCTTCACCGTACCGCACCAATTATAGTACATATGTGTTAATTTATATGTAATCCTTTGTAGCTGGTCGGGCGACCAGCCTGTCGTGTCCGCAATAACGTTGAACGCGCAAGGAGACACTGTACCTTGTCGCACGCTCTGAGATATAATGAAGAAATCGTATCTCATTGGGTTCGTCACAACATCATCAACTACTGTACCCGGCGGAGGGTTATTCTGATTATAGAAGAATCGAGTGTTTATACGTTTCGTGACTATGATGAACGCCATTTTCACTGGAGCGTCGCCATAAACAACTTTCAATTTCTTTTTTACCTGTTCGACTTCGTGATCGAACACCTGAGAAATTTGACCCTCTCCAACACCGTCGCGATATATTACAATTTGCGTTGGTAAACACTTGTTCAAATTCCTGAAACAATGTAGAGCTTTGACCAAGTTTACAGAGAACTCGTCCGACAGTTCTTGGCCACTGTTATGCGGGTTTACAGCGCTGAAATATCTGGTCAGATTCGCATCTAACGACGCCACCATAGCACCGTAGTCGCGACTCTTATCAGTCGGATCGTGGCACACGTCGAAACCGACAACCATTATTTTAATGCCCCTTGGTAATTCGACGCTCCACGGTGAACCGCCCAATTTACACGCCAACTGTATAGCCACCTTCGTAGCGATCGACCTGGCATTTTTGTTCAGATTCTTTGCCAGAAAAACTTGCGACGGGACTGGCCTGTCGACTATACATTTCTTTTTGATCGCGCTGTATCGATCAACTCTGTTATTAGAAACCACGCAATAGACCAGCTCTGGATTGCAGCTGCTCATTATTCTTTCCAAGACGTCCGAATAAGTGTTCGATCTGTCGTCGTTGATGTCCCAGATTCTAGGATGAGCAAATCTACAGCCCATCGGTTGGCCCACTTCTTGCAAGGTACTTATAAATCTCTGCACAGAAAATCGATTAATAAGTTTATGGTACGGATTAACAATGTAGCTGGTTCGTGAAAATCTCAAACGTCTTACCTCGACATCGCGTTTCATGCGACCAATGCAGATTACAACCCAATTATTTAATGTGACCGGATTGAACATGTGCTTGTTTTGCAGCTCTCGGGTCCAATCTGCAAATTGTCCGGTACGGAATTTCTTATCACCACCGACCACTATAGTTTCCTGTGGCAATATACGCGCTGGTATTTGCACGAGTTGATGATCGAGTTGTAAGTTCCAGTTTTTAAGCTCTTCCGTTATCGCGTTTTCAGAACGAAGTCTTCGATTGAACACCATCAACTTCTCTATACGCGATTTCGGAGCTACACGAGTATGCTCCGACAACGCTCTCATTAATTGGAAGTTTTCTCGCATAGAGTCGGTCAAACCTGCAAACCAGTAGTGTTTCGTTAAGGAATGATACGATGATCCTGAGCCAGAAATTCCGAGTAGAACACAGACCTGTTGCACGACATAATTCAGGAACTAAATATATTAGTTCGCTTTGGCCTGCACGGCGCTCTCTTGGTTTCACTCTCGAAACCAACATCGGTTGCGAGTCGTTCCTTATTGTGATTTGATATTTACTTTTATAATAATCTCTGTACGTAACACTTTCCCCGGTTCGAAATTGGAACTTTGAACTGGGGGTACTATCGAAATCTATATCGGTTACACGATACGTGTTGTTGTTGTAATCCGTAAGTACAACCAGACCTATTATTCTTTCTTGGAAGAGTTTCTAAAAATTAAAGCGATCTTATATTAGCACAATACCATAGACATTATTTACGATTCACACGTTTACCTTATAATCTCGAGAATTGTCTTGGTAACATTCATTTAGAATATCGAGAAGTGTTTGTTGACGCATTACTTTGTGCGTTATCTCAGCACACATAAGTATACTATCCTCGTGTTGCCTTATGGAGGTCGAGTAACCTGGCCAGAGTTCCAATCGATAATCACGGATTTCTACCTGCATCGTGATTACATGTACGTGGATTATAGAATTGTTTCATACATCGACGAATAAATATTACAGTTATGTTCAGATTTTGCTTGCCTTGCTACGGGCGTCGAAGTAATCGCGTCCAACTAGTTCGAGCTTCAAAAGGCCCAAACATTTCCGCATGATTATGTTAAAGAATTGGAGGTAGTGTTGATCTCCTTTAGCCAAGTCTCCGACGAGACGTATAGTGATTTGGACTTTTGTATCGTCCGATTGTCGAACAGACCATAGTTCTGTAGTCTGTAATTATAAAGTTTGAAATTATAAAGTATTCGTAATTTTGGTATTAGAAGCCTATGTAATGAGCTTTCTAGCGTAAAACCTTACATCGGGCAATCGCTTGCTTGTATAAAGCACAGTTCCATCAAAAACGTATGCACCGACCGTATCTTTATGCAGTCTAAGAAGACCTTTACGCACGATTGTACGATCTTCTTCTGGTGCAAAATCAACTCTATACTGATAGAGACACCAGTCAGTTGTGGCCAGCAGTTTAAAGTAATTTGCCTGCAGATTTACAGGCTGGCCAGTCGTTCCTACAAGTAGCAATATTTTTCGTAATTCATTTGTAACATTTGTCGAACACAAAAAAATATGTCCAGCCAAACGGATATCTGCAAACCTAGTTTTGTCACTAAATTTGTAGGCCTTGTGAGAATGTCTGGAGCGATCGTTCTGCCTCCACGCATTGCGCCTCTTCCCAGTGGTGCTCCATCACCACTTCCGCCTGCACGTTCAACTGCAAGTGCAATCGTGTGTCATCAATATGAAAATATTGTTCTTGCAAATTATTCGACGGATTTCTCAGCTTACCCTCCATTTTCTCAGGCCCGCCTTCCGATGTATAGCCAGCCCCTCTATCGCCTCTAGCACCCATACGCTCCGTCGCACGTCCAGTACTCTGTTATATTAAAAAATAAATAATCGTCAACCTTCCGTTGTAAACAGCAATATTCTGAGAGTATAGCAAATCCTCAACTTGCGCGGATTCTTAGAAGCGAATCAAGATACCCATTCCAAATTGTGAAATTCGTTTTTTGATTGCAAAAACGGGAGCATGCAATAAAAAAGAAAAGTGTTTGCTTGTGCACAGTGTAGGCATTTAGCTATTTACGAGTGATAAATTTTCCACGAACATAGTTGGTTTATTTAAATTTTCCTTTCAAATGAGTAAATTTCAGTGGTGGTGCTTAGGGCACTATTCGACTTTCGCGGAAAGCGCTGAAACGAGGACTGCTATATTACAAAAAATGAATTGTCAAATAAATTTTCAACTTTATTTACAATTACGAGAAAACACGAAAAACATAAATAAAGATTCAGAAAATACTACCAAAACAATAATTCAAATACTAACCTGCACAATTTTCAGCTGAGGATTTGGTTTATTCTAAGTAAAAAAAAACATGAAAAAAAAAGGAAGCACATAAATTAATGACAGAAACCCATCTTATCACCTAGTAATTATCTTAAAGATGCAGAGTGTATAAAAAAACCAACCAATGCTCTATTTCAATAAAGACAAATAGAACAACAAATTGAATTTATTTAGAATCATTTTGTCCACCTTATTTATAATTCTATTAAAGAAAAGCATGCATATTGTGTAGATGTATGAGAGTAGTAGAATGTATCATATGTCCACAAAAAAGAAAGTGCACTTTTCTATCGTAAAGCAGAGTAAGGATACAGTAAAATTTTTATAGAAGCGACAGTTTCGGGAGAATTTGGTCGCATCTATCGTACGCGGAAGCTATTTTTTTTATCTCCAAAGGGCGAGCCGAACATAGAGGTCAGCGCGTGTAAAGAGACAATACGCGCGGTCCTTTAAACTGTGCCCACGACGGAAGCTCTCCACGAATCTTTCTTTTCTATACGCTACACTCCCGTACGCCCGAAACGTTCATCGTTATTGTAAACCTAATAATGTTGGAAGATTAATGTTTTGCTAATATTGAGACATGATAGCATTTAACAAGTTCCGAGTTACAAGCCTCTAAAAAACGGCTAAGTTGTTTCGTGTAAAAGGTAGTAGTGCGAGAACTTGGCTGATGCACTAAAGTGCACCTAGATATGAGTATTGGTGTTATATACATTGTAATGGCGCACGAGGGTTTGAACTGTGCCGGCAACTGCGACTCTCAGTGTCGTGTTTATACATCTTTTGAAAATGTGATGACACAAGGCACTTTATCTTTGCTGAAGGGAATATTATCTGTGCCCGGTCCATAGGTATATATGGTCTAAGATCGTGCTTGGCATTGTCGCTCCTATAGATACTTTACTGCATTAGGTAGAAATCTCACACTTGTGTTCTTTTTGTGGTCGAACGATACATTGTATGAAAACTAAAAAAAAAGTAAGGAGAACCAAAAACCAGCAATATTCAGAAATTTAGAGAAATAGACACATCATTGACGCACCAGAGAATAATAAATAAAATTTAGAAAAGTAGAGACATCATTGACGCACCAGAGAATAATAAATAAAATTTAGAAAAGTAGAGACATCATTGACGCACCAGAGAATAATAAGAAAAAAGGGCATTATCTATCAGATAATGCGTGTAGATGAAATCTGTAAATAGTTCTTTAATGTACCAAAGGTGGTTGTGTTCTTGAGTAGGGTGTTTGCCCTGAAGATTGTGGGGCAGAAGGTCCCGGTCGTCGACCCCAAGCTGAGGACGATGGTTGGGAGGAACCAGCAGACTCCCTTGGAGGACCTGATCCTTGCTGCGAGGAACCAGGTGCACGTTGCTGCGAACTGGATCCCGGAGGAAGCTGCTTACGGTCACTACGACCACGTCCCAATGGCTTACCTCTACCACGGTCAGACATGGCTTATTGGAACTCCCTAAAATTATAAAAACTCTTTACTTTTACATAATCTATAACACTGGTTTCATCATTTTTAATTTACGATTATTGAGATTACACCCTAGTAGCACAAAATATTATATACACATTCATATAATATTAAAAAGAGATTCAATCTCTTCTTAATATTTAAATATACATACAATATTTGTTTTATATTAAGTAACAAATATTTCTTTTTAAATATGGAGGAAATAACTATTTCATATTACGAGAAAAATATTTTTTTCTAAATACAAAATGAATCTTTATTTAATATTAGAAATAGGATATATTTTCCTAATGTATAGATAATATTTATTTCATATTATGAAAAAAATATTTTTTTCTTATTGTAAAATAAATCTTTATGTGATATCAGAAATTATATAAAATTATATAATATAATATAAAAATTTCTTAATTGTAATAAGGTCCTTTCGACCTTAAGCAGTGCACAGAAAGCAATAGATATTCATAGTTTCTAATTTCTGTTATAACTTTTCCTTACATTTGAAAATTTTATTGAATGTTATTTAAATATTGAATTTATATTTTTTAAATATATTCTCTGAAAGATACATAAAGGAGACATTATTCAACAAATTTAGATTGGATAGATACATTCTTGTTATGTTTACAAAGTATCTTAAAGTAGCCATTTCTAGTGCCCCGTAAATATTCTTTACTTTCACTTCATCTTCAACACTGGGTTTTCTAATATTTTTAATTTACGATAATTATGATTTCAAAGATACATTTACGAGAAATTATTCAACAAATTTATTTCTTTGGAAATGTATTATTAAAAAAGTGACTACATTTGGATAGATACATTGTAGTTACTTTTACAAAGTAATGTGAAATAGTCATTTCCAGTGCCCTGTAAACCTTTTCAACTTTTACTTTATCTTTAACACTAGGTTTTCTAATATTTTTAATTTACGATTACTGTAAAGATGCATCCACGAGAAATTATTTAACAAATTCATTTCTCTTGGGTATATATTATACAGGAAGTGAGATTAAACATATGGATAAACAAGTTACATTCTTGTCATATTTATGAAATATAATGTGAAACAAGGTTCATTTTTTATACACGTACACTATGACTCTATATACCAACCGCACGTGCATGTTTACGTTAAAAAACAAAAACACGTTATTTTACCGGTTACAAGGTTACGCGGAGACAAATGAAAGTACGAACACGTTTCTGTTGGTCACGATTATACGAATTATTGTATTAACAAATAATTTCTTAATGATAAATCAAAGCTTAATAAACATGTTACTAACAGAAATTTGTGTTCATGCGAAACTTTGTTATATAGTACTAAATGCATTTGTATCGAATTTGTACATAGAGAAGCTTATATCAATAAAAAAATTGTTTTTTTTTTAAATTAAATTATAAATAGAAGATATATAAGCACGTGCACGTGTGTTAATAAAAGAAAAAGTGTTTATATTTTGAAAACAAAAGAAAATTAGTTGAACAAACGATTTGTGCAAATAATCAGGTACTAAACAAGTAATGCAATGATTTTGTTTGTAAAATAATTTGAAAAAGCAATCTTTTATATAGATAGTAATAATGTAATTTAGAATTTTTGAAAGTTCTTACAATATCGGTCACGTAGAAAAAAACAATGTTGTCAGAATAATCCCGTTGAGGCTCCTTCACGATACAGCGACGGTTGAAAACTGTCGAGGACGAATTCTCTGTTGCTTCCCTGTGCTTACTAAGATGTAATTCGACCGGTGTGCGTCGAAGAAAACACAACCATAAACTATGAATTTTCACAGTGCCGTATATATATTCTTGAATCAGGATTTTTCCACTATTAAAATAGACACTGATACGCGCACCACTGATAGAAATACAGAAATTTCATGAAAAGTACGGTAGAAATTAAACCATTTTATAATATTCTACTGGCTAAATAAATATGGGAATAGAGAGAGAGAGGCGCGAAGTGTTATTGCACATGCGCAGTAGAAACACCGGTGGCATTATGGGTAATTTCTTGCAACTTCGACTTCGAACACAGTCACAATCATAGATTATGCGACGCTAAAAAATTGGCGCGTATTTCGAATGCACGAATCACGGCGATTGTGCAGAAGAGTCCGAGATTTATTAAGAACATAATTGTTATATAATAATCAAATATTATGAATACAGTAAATTATTTATCGAACGTTTGTGTAGCGATATCATGCGAGACATCTTTGCCAAAATTGTGTAATAAATAAATATTAAAAAATCGAATGGTGGTGGCATCTTCCGCCGGAATCGGGAAATTGAAAAGTTCTTATTTTACTTATTATATTTCATAAAACATGGAAGAACTTGTTTCTAAATCTTCATATATATTATAAATACGAAAATTCGATTACGAACATGTGTTGTTCAATATGTCGGCAATCGATAAATCTAATGTTTGAATGCTGGTAATAAATTGTAATATGTTTCCCAGAGAATGATTGAATTAATAGCAATAAATTGAAAGTCCTCGTATCTGCAGCTTTTAATCGATACCAGCTTATTAAGATATCGTGATCGTCGTTCTTACACACAACATTTTTTTTGCACGAAAAAAAGACAAAAGATGATCGAAGAAAGAAAAGATAAAGACAGAGATAACACGTGGTTCGGGACTTAAGGACCTAACCTCTGAAAATGGGAAAACAAAGAAGAGAGAGAAGGAAACCTCACAAGAAAAATCCTACAGGACTTCCGTCCGCTAAAGATTTTGAGGAGGAGGAAGCCGCGAATGTTATTGATGAAGATCGAGAAACTGCTCTTCAAAAAGTGTATGACGAAGTAAGCCTTGCATTTCAAAATATCACTTTTTCTAACCCAACTCATTTTTGTTCCATATTGTTTTAATATCTATTCCTTGCTAACTGTTGTAGATACAATCTGTTAATGTTGAAGAGAAGCTATCAGGATTACAGACATTGGAATCAATGTCCTGTGATTCAGGATTAGCCATACAAATGGCGAAGGATGGAATTGCTAAAATGGTAGGACCGCTGCTTGTTGATACCAATGTACTTGTAAGAGCAGGAAGCGCTAGCGCTTTAAGGTACATTGCGGATAATGGAAAAGCTGATGCACATAAAAGCTTGTTGAAAGACGACATCATGACCCCGCTTTGTAGTTTACTGAAACAAGTAAAAGCCTTTTCTACTTGAAACTTGAAATTGTATTATCGCTAGACTTAATTACGATTGATTTCTACTTGCAGCATTACGTGGACTGGCAGCCAGCATTAAATCAGAGTGATAAAAGCAAAAGAAACGATGAGAAAGAAGCATTTGTTCAAGCTGTTACATTATTATGGACACTATGTGAAAATAACGAACTCGCGATAAAGTATTCCAATGAGGAGGATCTTGTGTCCATTTTAACAAAATTCTTTGATACTGCTATTTATGGTATGGACATTGCTACGGTCACTATGCAGTGCCTATTGTCTTTGTCGGAAGACAATTCTGCTGCTATTAAAAAGCTGAAAGTTTGCGAAGATACGCTTCTACAACTGTTATGCTTAGAATCGAGCAATGCAAATTCCTCTGAAGTAATTTGCCTTAAAACTGTTGCAACTGGACTGTTAATTAACATGACCAACTACATGGGTAGTAGTTCTATGAGTATAGTTTTAAAAGCGATAGCTGTCCTTTCTGAAACGCTTTCTGTTAATTGTGCACAACTGTTGTCCAAGTTAACATCGATTTTACCTCATGAAAAGAACGCTTTCTCGAGCAGCCATAAAAAGATAGTACAGGAATGTAGGAAGTTGTTTGGAGCACAACAGCAAGCATTAGAAATTTTAGCTAACTTATGTTCGGAAGATCTAGAAAATGAAAATGATTCTGATCTTGAAAATTCAGATTGCGAAATTGAGGGTATAGATGATGTCTGCATGGATGATAAATTATGTAAAATGACTTTATCCCTGCCTCTAGAAATAATCGAGGTATTCAACAGTTGTGATATTGTTAAGAAAGTTTGGGAGAAAACTGTAGCAGTGGATAAAGACACGGTCGAAATATTGGAACAGAACGTTGAGGGAAAAGCTGTATTATACCAAATGCATACTTTGAGATGTCGAGCGTACCTGTGTTTAAATAATTTAGTATCGATCCTAGAAATCGATGCACTAGGTGGTTTGGAAGATATGTACAGGTGAAATATTTTTTTAGTATTTATCTAAGATTACAATCTGAGTGAAAACAATCGATTGATCCAGAATATTTCTGCATTTCTTTTTAGAATGTGGCTTAAGATTGGAACGGTTGTATTCAAAGATGCAAAACCAAATGATACCGAGCTGTTGGAATCTGCTACTGCAGCTATGAGATCGATTCTTCAAAGATTGTCCGAAGTTAAAGCAAACTTCTTTAACCAGTTAACTTTAGACGATTTGCAGCCAATGTTAGATGGGGAACGTCAATGCACAAACGCTAATATTCGCACAAATTTGATACGAATATTGGGAAATTTTGCGTCAATTTTAGTCAGCAAAGAAACTCCCGAATCTCGCGAATTAGTCAAAGTAAGATTTATATTGAAGTTCATACTAAAATTTGACCATGAACTTTTCTTTAAAAACACGTTATTCCAGCAAGTAACAGAGTTCTTATTGAGCACTTGCACAACGGAATCCAAGGCTTGGGTGATGGCAGAATCTTTGGATGCTATAATGGATATATACGCGGAAGATGAAACTGACCAATTGGCAAACGAAGTTGACATAGTAGGAAAGCTGCACGTTCTAATACCGGCTTTCAAAAATAAGGTATAGCATTTGAAAAATGTGTATTCAATGAAATAAACGATATCATGTTTTTAATACTAATTTTCAAATAGATGCGACAACAGAAGAAGACTCTAGGAGACAACATAGCAATAGTGTCTACAGTAAATGCGAACATCACGAGATTTATCAGATACAAAGAAAAAAGGATAAGAAATATTTGAAGAAATATGCACCATTAATTGCAACTTACTTCGCTTCGTGTTTTAATGACTACTTATATTCTGTCGAGAAATGTACTAGTGTACATTATTAGACTGTAACGATATTTACATTTTAATTGCTATTAAAATATATAGTAGTAATATTTCCATTTCATTTCACGAACAGTTACAGAATAAACTTTGTAAATATTACAAATAAAAGTAATTTGGGATTAATAGCTTTTTTTTCTCTTCGTTTGCAGAAAACCATCAAATATGCTCCTAACTGTCAGAGCACAACCATAATTAAATTTTTCGGCTTTATTCTGTAACAATAAATAACGAAAAACTAAGTAAATGGGAGGACGCGCACAATCACATAATAATCTATGCCCGAAGTCGATGAAAATGATCCTTTCATCGTTGTATTAAGGCTCCAAGTACATAATACGCATACATATTACACTCGTTAACCCTTAGAAGTATCGAACTGCATGCCTCACGGTGCTTTAATTTTCATTGAAAATCATTCACCCTTCTAAAGAAGAAAGTATCTCAAGACCGGAGAGAACGCGAGTCGAGGAGGATGCTTCAATGGGTTAATCGGGGATCTGTAAGCTTAAATAAAGGCACATGTACACAGTGATCTAGGCTCTAGGCAGTCTTTAAACAGTATTTCGACTAAGATCAAGAGAGACGTCGCTTTTCCATTCAATTTTCAAAGCCGAAACAATTGCACAATGTTCTGTATACACTATACAGTCTCTCGTGAGAATCTTCGTTTAGGAATAATTGGTTTCGCTGGAACAATCTCGTTCCAGCAAGTTTCGAATATTTAAGATTTGCCAGATGCATGAAGACTTTCGTGACGAACTGTATTTATCACGATCGATGACGGTTCTAAAATGATTTTCCTCTGGTTTCGTCGCGGTTGATTCGTTCCTTGGTTGAAACGAAGGAGCTGGATCGAGTATCGTTCAGACTCAGCGCGCTGTGTCTCCTCGGTTTCGGTATCGGGTTCACATCCTCGAGGATCTCCGCCTTCCGTCTGATCGGCTCGGATATGTGAAGCTCGATCACTTTCACTGGCTCCCTGGGTGCCGGCACTGGAACCGGCGAGTCGTTCAACCTCACCACGTGAATGTCCTTTTGTTCCCTGGGGAACTCCTTGATTTCTATCTTGATCGCGTCCTTCTCGGTATCGACCAGATTCTGGAAGAAGTGTCTGCGGTTCGCTTGAAGCGACAGTCTGGTGTTCCCGATTTGATCATCTTCCGACTCCTTGACAGAGCTTCTCGCCTCGAGTGCTTTGATCTGTTTCTCGATCTTCTCGATCTCTTCCTTCACCGAGAAACTGTCGCTTCTTGACAACGAATCTGAGGAACTCTTTCTTCTCAAACAAACCTCCTCCGAAGTCACCAGCTCCTCGACCTCCTTCACGATTTCCACGTTCTGCCGTGAGTTCCTGCGATACTCGACTTGAACGTCTTCCTCGACCTTCTCCGTGGCCTCTTCGAGGGCTTCGGTGACCTTGTTCTCAGATTTCTCTTCGTCTTTCGTCGGAGAACTTCTTAACTCGGTATCCGACTTTTCTTCCGCACGTTCTGCTCCTTCGGATGGTGGTTTCTCTTCTGTATTGACTTTCGCCGATTCAACGGGACTGTCTTTCGTCGTAGTCGCTTCTGTAGACGACGAAGCGTCAGTAACGGACGTCAGCGATTCTCCTTCCTTCCTCTCCTCCGAGACTCCTTCCTTCTCATCGGTATCGACACCTTCAACCAAATCTTTGCTCTTCTTCGTCATCTCGTCGATGTTTTCGGCGACTCTCGCTATGTCGCTTGGCTCTACTATTTGAAGCTCGACGCTGGGAGTTTCGGTAATCTTCTGCGGACAGTTAACAGATCAGTAATAGCTCCGGCGAACCTGCAGAACAGCTACCTATCCTCTGACTTTTTTTATTTCTACAACATATCTAAAAATTATTAAAATCGGAGGGTAGGTAGCTGTTTTGCAGGCTTCTCATAGCTCCCGTCGGGGAAAATCTCTAAACTATTGACAAGACGTTTAATATTTCGCAGTTACCTCACTGGTTTCCACTTTCGCGATAGACCGTGGCGGCTGTGGCGCCCTCCGCTTCTTTCGACCGTACGCGCTCATCGTACTACCAACGGAGGTGCAGCTGTTTATGGAGAGATTGGACTTCCTGACGGCGTCCTGGGTGAACCTCTTGAACACGTAGTCTTCGGGAACATTCTCGTTCTCGTCGCAGTAGGTCGCGTCCACAGGACGACCCGCCTCATCCTCGGGGTCCAGGGTACTCGCGTTCGCTCTCTGCGAGGCTCTGTTGCCAAATCTTCGCCTGGAACATAGAATCGTGTTTGATGGAGACTTTCCAGTGTTTCTCGAATGAAAATTGTGATATCTTACAGAGGGGGAATAGGAGTTCTTTCCTCAGGCTTCTCGCGAAGAGTCACGCTTCCGTTCTCCGTCGGCGATGACTTGATTTCGTAGTCCAACGGTGGGATCGTGTCTGTAGGTTTAGGACTCACCTGGCCGAACCTAATCAAAAATTGCGCCGATTAATAAGGAGATCTGTTTGGGAGTTCAATAGATGTAGATCACATACTTCCTCGCCGGTGGTTTAGGTGTGAGCTCGTCCATGATGGACGTGGTCGTGTCCTGCGGGCTGCCATCGTAGATTTTCGCAGGATCATCGTTCACGGTTAAACTCGAGCTATATCTCGACGAATTGTCTAATGTGTACTTTCTTCTTCTCGCCAGGGTACCGAGAGCCTCGTTGAACTCCTCCTGATCCTTCGATGGTCGCGGAGGAGCAGTGGGTTTCGGGTAGGACTCCCTTTTGTAGGTCGACGAAACTGTGTGAAGCGAAGGAAATTGTTGCGATATAACTAGTTTTATTCTTTTAAGGTCAATACGTTCATAAACTCAATGACAGTAATTAAATTAGCGACCTGTAGTGATCGTGGACCTCTTTTGCTGCGCCTCCTCTTTCTCGTCTTTCCGTTTCCCAAACAACCCGCTCCTAAAAGCAAACGATTCGATTTTATTCAGAGGAAAGAGAAATAAATTAACAGACCCGTAACATAATTGTGCCGCTCGTCTGGCGTTCGAGCGTGTTAAGGGATCTGTGTCACATCTGTGCGCTGACAAGATGATGAGACTCTGCTCGTCACTATGCTCTTAACCCATATAGCCCATGCCGCAATTAACACCAGTCAGCAACGAGACGACGCTCGTCGTCATCGAATTACAATACCGAATCCTACAATCCTCCAACTGAAAACACAACTTTCCATAAAACGTGTACCGTCCGACAGACAAACACCGTTACCCAGAGGCGGTGAACATTTCCACTTTTCATTCATGATTCACTGTTTATTTTGCAGGGAAAACAACGTGCAGTCGAAAGCGCAACACGCGGCTCTCAATGAACCTCGCCTCGCAGCCAAGAAAGTTAATAATCGTGAGAAGATCGCGAATTTATACCCTGGTCGCCATACCGCGTCGAATGAAATCAAATTATATCGAGATACAGTCTGATCTTGGTCAGATGATAAAGAATTTTCTGCACTGATTACGAGAAGCAGGAGCCGAATAGAAATTTCTTTCTTCTTCCAAGCATTTCACCAATTTATTTCACTGTTTCGTATGTTCGCGCCTCGTTATCATAGTTTATTTACACCTTGTACTAGTGCGACAATATTTGTTCGCGAGCCTCGGTGTAGCGCAAGCGGGAGGTGCAAATAAAGCTAGGGCCATCGAGCATCAAGTTGCAGCCCTGCTTCAGCCTCGCAAGCATAAGATACATCCGGTTGCAGTACAATGTACAATTGCTGATGTGTCTCCAGCCTCTTTCAGCGAAATATAGCACATAACCGATTCAATCTGCGTCTGCTGCGCATCGAACGCGATGGACGGAGATTTCCGTGGAGCAACAAAGTCGGCCCGCGTCTCCAGTACAGAGAGGAGCGAATAGGACACGGAACGGACGCGTACGTCGAGCTCTGCCGACGTCAGGAATATCATTTTCTTATTTTATCCGCGCAATGCGGTGTCGCAACGGGGCGAAAGCGGATTCGTGACGAGAAGCGGCGCGTCGCGACGATTCTTACACGCTCGAATCGTCATCGTCGCTCCGCTCGTTTTTAACGAGACCAACTCCCGGCGATCTCTAAGAGTCTCCTCGCTCGGGGAGCAAAGGGCAACAAACGGGAAACGGTTTAACAAATTATCAGGGACGTTCCGCCCGGGGACAATGGAACTTCACGGTTCGCTTCTGAAGATAAACCTGATTCACGATCGCCAGTATCTTCAGGACTTCTTCGAACTCGTTGTTTTTGTTGTCCTGGGATCAGCTCAACATCTCATTTGTCCAACAGAAGCTAATCTACGATATCGTCGACCGGGCAAGTTTTTCGACGTTCCCTGAGGTTGTTCGATATCTTCCGCTACGGATAGTTCGGCTAATCTAAGTACATATAAAACTAATCTCGGTAAAAGAATCTTGAAACACGAAAGCCTTACACAGCTCAAAGATAGACAGCTGTTAGCCAAAAGGGATGCACGAATATTTCGGATACCGGAAATCCTACAGGATTAAGTGCTAATAGTAAATTAGTGGCATACCTTCAAAAATAAGCTAGCCGTTGATTTTTCAACGTGAATTATGCTAGTAGCTATGTAAAAATGACATTAAGATGAGGATCGCATCTTTTCTAGCCGATCAACAGTATCGGTGCCTAGAAGATCGAGTATGGAAAGCGGAAGAATGAATTTCCGAACGGCCGCTCTTCTTTCCGATGATTCGGAGGTGGATTCCGATCGAACAGCCAGACAAGACAGTTTCCGAAGCGAAAGGAAGTCTATAATAAGCGCAGGAAAGCTACCGGCTAATTTCCAAACGAGTCATTACGCCGGAGAGCAGCGCGAGCCGCGAGCGTTTCTGCAAATAGAAATCGCGGAGACCTTTTCGATGGAACTCGACCTGACGTCGATCGTCTGCTACGCGGCGATTCGTTATTTGCGTAGCTTGGATCACGGCCAGGCGCAGGTACCGGTGAGCTTCGCTCCTAGACCGGTAAGTTCAAGTTCAACAAACTCGCATCTTCCCGAATTTACCTTCGGAAATCGATCGGACGTCTTTGAAATTCGCTTCGCTGCATTTGCTGTTGTGAATTATACACTCGTAAGTTCATTCGTAGGATCTGTATGTACTTTTCCTAACCGTCTTTACTTATTAACGAACTAGCTGACCCAACGGACATCCTCCTGTCCAATTTTCTACAAATTTCTTTGTGATCCATAACGAACAAAACAAAAAAAGTATGAACTCATGAGTTGAGTTCATACGAAAATCCCATAAAAAAATGCACTCATTTTTCCGGCCAACTTTTTCAATTTTTCTTTCCCTAAAAACCTTATTCGGACAATTACCAACATTTTTTTTTTAAATTAGCCAAATCAGTGCAGCCGTTCTCAAGTGATGCGCTTACCAACGAACAGCATTTAATTTTTATTTATATAGATTGGACAGAGAGAAAGAGAGAGATCGTACCAGGTGGATTTGATGGAGAAGCTGTTCGACCTCTTCTTCCTGCTCCTGCCAAACGTCCAGAACTTGTGCTTCGAGTCCTTGGTTTTTGTATCTTGGTACGTTTGAGGCTGTACATTGTTGAGCTCTTCGTTAAACGGGTTCAAGTGCTCCGGATAGTTGTAGATGGAGACTTTGGTACGTCTGGGCTGCGTCATGATTCACCCTGGTCTCCTCTGGGAGAGCACACCGGTGGTGATTTTATCGCAGGAACCGCGTGAGATCGTCGCCGACGCCTCGTCAACGGAGTTCACCGATCTCTCTCGTCATGATCTCCTTGGCGGCCGCCTCGAGCTGAAAATAGAAAAACGATCTCGGTCATTCCTGTTATTCGAAAACAAACGCCGAAAGATAAAAAGCCCGTTCGTTTTTTCTCTCCACGTGAGAAGAATTAGAACGAACGCGCGTAGAACGGTGGCTCGTGCGCAACGCTTTTGCATTTCCTACGTGGTCGTCGGGTCCCGCGGCGCCTAACTTAACGAGCCGCATTACAATTATAAGCGCCGCGTGGAGTGTGAGTAATTTAATCTAGTAACCGTGCCGAAAGCATCGAGCATCAGGAATAAAGTCCAGATTTATTTTTAACGGGTTACGTGGACGTGATTCCGTGGAAGTCGACGGACGCAGGAAGTTCAATCCGGCTTGGCCGCGATGTTGTCAGAAACAATCGATCGTACAGCATTCCGTTTTTGCACCGATCGCTCTTGAACTCTTCGTAGACCGGCTCGCAAAGTGCGGGCACGGTGGGACACAGTGTTTATCATTCTCGGTTTATTACACCGTAAAATATACTAGAGCGCGCGTAAAACCGTATGTTAATTGTTCGACGGTGTTTCGAATCGTGCTCGAGGTCGACGAAATCGTTTCTACAATTCTCGAAGGAGCGTTTAGAAAATTATTAAAACATTTTTGCCGAGGGAATCGCCGAGTTAACTCGCCTGTGGCGATTAACGCGTCGAGTGTCGCGTGGGCCATCGTCCAGCCGACTTTCTGCCAACAAACGAGCATACGAGCTTGTCTCTCTAATTGCACGTCCTTTATCGTTGCTTTCAAACCAATTTTCCTCTGACACGCCTCTTTTTCAGTGTGCTATAATTGTGTAATACATTCTTGGCATTCTACTCTGCTTTTTTTTCTTGTTGTCGGCCACCGCAAGAATTTTTCTGGCTCCTCGACGAGTTCTATACAGCCGACTAAAGATAGTGAGTACGCAGCGACGCAACCCATTTGTGGCCCACGCAGCCCGAATGGAAAGTCACGTGAATCAAGCTCGGCAGTGAGTGCATTAAGAGAACGATGGCCAAGCAACTCCATCACGGAACTTCATTTCCTCTCGATCGATTCATCGACGGAAGTACTATCGCGGAGCGGAGATGGATCAGAAGGAAGCGATTCGGAGCTGCGATATAATAATTGATGGCCGCGACTGGACTGCGGTCGTCTCGTTATGCCAATTGCCGTTTCGAATCGAACGAGTTGGCCAATTGGTCATCATTGTGGACCAATAATGGTTGCGAAACGAGGATGAAGCGGGTTAATCCGTTAAACTCGGAAGCATAGATGCCACCCGTCGACCCTCGATGAAATACGAAATCAAACGCGAAAACAGATCGTTCGATCACCGTCAATTGCGCTGTTCCCGGTCGGCCAGAGAAACCGAAAGGAACATATAGACCGACTGACGACAACGATGGTCTCGTGGAACTAATTAACCGTGAGCCTCGAGATTTCTCACACGACACGCGAAACACTATGCCGACGCCGTTAACCCAGTTAACGAGCCATCTAATACTAGATTACGAAAATAGGGAACTCGGTGCGCATCGTTTACGCAACACCGCTGCTCGATGACGCGTCTTGATTACCGTACACACGTAATTCCGAGTCGCGTCCGATAGCGCGGTTTTCGCTTTTCTCGTCCGGTTGCCCGAAGACGCACGCTTTTCCTTTCGCTCGTTCGCGTGTCATCGGGCTTCCGAACGATCTAATCGCAGATGTTTGTCATTTACGACACGATCGAGCCTGCGGAGATTCTATCGCGATTTTTAACAACTCACGACCTTGCCGGGCTTTCCGCAAACCCCTGTTTCAAACGTTCTGTAATGCCCTTTTAAGGTCCGCTCGGGTTTAGCCTCCGTGAAGCAGATGGCAATCTGATCGACGACCAGATTGTAGCCGTTAGGCATAATAAAAATATTCCGATTGCGAGAAACAGGAGTAAAATACATGTCGACTTCCTCACACGATAGTTGCGATAAGTTGGAAACTCATTAAATCTCTCAACCGGACTCGATTATTTATTCTTGTCACCGGCGCAGAAAATCCGCAGCCCAGTATAATAAAATGCTATGCAACGAAGCGAGTGCGTTTCCGAAACCAAGCAGCCGTGAATCAGCCCATAAAAGTTTCTATTTTCCAAAACATCCGCAGTCTATTTACGACCGCGTCGAGCGTAGTGTGCTGTTGCGGCAACTGTATGCAACATGTCTGCAGACGTGTAGCATAAACATTTGTAATGACATTGAGCGTCCAGCAAACCTTGACCAATGGTAATTATACATCGGTTTGTATACAGAGCGCTGAATTTCTCTAGCGTTCGAATTTCATATTTGCGAAGCGAGTCACTTTCTAAAAATTCTCGGTTCCTCCGGACCGATCGCCGACTCTGAATCCGGATTCTCGTTTAGATCGTCGGACGGTTGCGCGTTCAAAAGAAGAAACGCTCGAGCATAATTAACCGTGCTACATGCTCGACAAACCGAGAACAAGGAATGTTACGCGAATTAGTGTCGTCCCGGTGACGATGTTCGGCCACGAAGACGGTCGTGGCGAGTATCTCAGTGGGGATACAGGAGGTACCTATCACGCGGTTACGAGAAACGCGACTAACGAACGCAATTAGCTCAATTAGCTCATTGCACTCGCAGTTCGCTTCTGATCCGGGTCTCGTCGATGGACGGCCAGACGAACGAACTTCTTCGCAATTGCACTGTCCAACACTAATTTCGCGTTTCAATGGAATTTTTATCTTTGCGAAGGTTTCGCTTTTCTGTGCTCAACACGAATCTAAAAACCGCTTTTCAGAAATTCCATTTTCGAGAAAAATGTTCTACTTCGTTCAGTTTAGAAATGAAGTATCGCGTTTCAATACGATTTTTCGTGTGTTCTACAGAAATTCAATTTTTGGAGAGAAATGTTCAACTTTGTCCAGTTCAGAAATGAAGTTTCGCGTTTCGATACATATAAATTTTCATATGCTCCACAGAAATTCAATTTTTGGAGAGAAATGTTCAACTTTGTCCAGTTCAGAAATTAAATTTCGTGTTTCGATACATATAAATTTTCATATGTTCCACAGAAATTCAATTTTTGGAGAGAAATGTTCAACATGGTTCAGTTCAGAAATGAAATGTCTTGGGTGAGATCTAAAGTATATATGTACCACGCGATAGACACGCGAGATTAAAAAGCATTGGAGTCTCACAATGGTCGTGCTTCTTTGTGCTAGCGTAGTCGTTTTAAGGCAGCGACAATTATCTTGTCCCTCGGCTATCTCTGGTCGACTCGAGCACAATGAACGCTAGATCTATACAGAGGCAGATCACCCGGAAAATCAATATTGAATTGCTCCGTAAGCGCGATAAGATGGCCTGGATGTTTGGTTTTTCGTACGCACTAATTGCCGAGGTGGCCAGAGCACACGTCATTAATCGGGGAAATCGTTGCACGCGGTGAAGTGTGTTCACGGAACCGCTTCTGCGCTGATAACTTTTGAATTTTCTGGGGTCACGGTCGACGAACAAT
Source organism: Lasioglossum zephyrum (assembly GCA_028455615.1). Lineage (NCBI taxonomy): Eukaryota > Metazoa > Arthropoda > Insecta > Hymenoptera > Halictidae > Lasioglossum > Lasioglossum zephyrum. Next base: position 12,407,450 of record CM052326.1, on the reverse strand, counting down.
AACGGAAAATGATCAACTTCGTAGATGTCGTCATCTTTGTTCGGCTCGACTGGTAAATCCAATCGGCGGAACAAAAAGTTGTTAGATTCATAAATTATTGAAATCTACGTAAAACATCCGCTGAGCCGCGACAATAAATATGCTGGAGACAAAGTCGATTGTATTGCTATCGTGCGTGTTCGATATACATATATAATACATTGTCCTTCTGTCGCGAAACTTCTTTTCTGCTTTCGAGCGATAACACCGGTTTAAATCATCAGCTGTATTATGCGATTACGTTTCTTGTAATTACTCGAATGTGTTGGTAATCCTCCACAACCTCCGCACGTGGTACGCGCGTTTGATAACGCGTTGTGCGAATAATGAGAATGCTAATGATTATCAACGATATCCACCATTTCGGTGTGCAATTTAACCGCAGAGCTTCGGACGGACTTACTAAGCTATAGTAATATACAATATTAAAAGAAGTATATATTACAAGGGAAACCGCCTTTTTATAACAAAACGATGGAGAACCGGTCGTGATCATAGACACCGCGATTTCCTCGAAGCTATCCGAAGAAACGGGTGCCCCGATCATCGCGGAGGAATTCTCGGATCGGTTTCCTTTCGAGAAAGCAATCCTCATCGTCGGGTTTTCACCGAGAAAATTCGAAAAGACCGCGGACTCGCTGGAGCCGCTTCCACGACGAGGAATGCTTCTCGCGGTCGTATTAATGGCCGTGTATCTGACAGCTTAATTCGACATCGTTTCAAGAGTTCCCCCGTTTAAACGTCGGAAGGACAATTCTGACAAAGTCAAGTTAATTCGCAGTTAATCTACATCGAACCCTTTAACGCGTAACCGGCTTTCGCCACCTGATACTCGCGCGTATCGTCGCTTGTATCAGGAGCACACCGGAGGATCGCCTACGTTCCCGCTCGAAATTCGGTCAGCAGGTTCTAGGACGAGATCCTTGCACGAAACCCACGTACACGACCCCGAAGACATTGATAGAAGGCTGTTCCAGTTGCGCGACACGCAAAACTGAAATTCTGGCCGATAAATCTTATCCGAGACGGTTAAAAGTTCGCCTGACGGCCATTATAATCGCATTATGTCGCGTACTGATTATCGCAGTCGGTTCGATTACACTAATTCTACACGGTTCGACTACTCAAAGTCGTGATTTGTCGCAACAAGGTCACGACTCCGATTTTCACGGCGCTCCCGCGGAAAGAATACGGTTCTCGAGAATTCATGACGCGGAGCGAGCGATTAATAGACTGTGGATCTTCGTGCACGATGAAAATTCTATAGAAAATCCTCGGTCGATGGTTCGGCTACAATTATCTCAGTTTCGCAGCTCCGTGAAATGAATTTTTCTGTTGTTTTTTGTGACAGCGTGCGAGCGATTTATTCGCAGAGGCGCCTCGAATTTCGGGCAGGGCCGAGATTTATTGTGCAATCCCGTCCGATCGACCGAGATCCTAAAAATACTTTCGTAAATCCCGTAGTATCTGTGTTTCTGGGTGAAAGCCAGGGAACTGTCGCACCGTTCGCCGCCGGATAATCTCTGTTGTCAACAGGCGGCCTTTTTCTTTCGGTTTCCCGCTCTTCTAGACTTTCGACTTTGTCCTGGCCGCGCATCGATCTCCGACAATTACGAATCATCGTTCATGAAAGAGCGCGATGCGCGCGTTTGTATTCCTAAAACGATACTGAAGATACAACAAAAAAAACTGAAGGTCGATATCGATCGTAAGAAAATGATTTCGATGCAACGGTCTCGGTGCACGAGACGCATCTTGCGGTGTTGCAATCGTCGCGGATAGTCGCGAGACTCCGTTCTCTCATTACGTTCGAGTCTTGTTTAGTATCTTTAGTATCTTCATGCTTCACTCGTTTCCCAGGTGATGTGCATTGCTTCGGTTTTGTAAAGAACCGAGCGTGCTAACTGGAGTACAAAGACGGACTTCTTCCTAGGAAACGCGTGTCCTTTTCACACGCGTTGCGTCACCGTACCCGAGTTGTAATTATACCCTCGTCTTTTTCCGACTGTATCTCCCTGTCGAAACTCCCTCGATTGCAGACCATCAGCTATTTCGTTGTCTCAAGGAACTGTGTCGAAGAAGTCAGCTGAGTATCAATCGACTTATTCGACTTCGTTAACTTTACGGTCCCTTCGTGTTCGCCGGTAATTATGGCAGTATCGATTGGAACTTCCGTGCATTACCTGGAAGTCGCAATCGTAAAATCTACGAACACACTTATCCTTAAGCGTGTTCCTTAGGCCGCGGCAGTACGGTGTGGCTATTTCGCGGCAACTCGTGCCACGAGCCCGAGTCACGGATGCCAGAGATTCTCAACTATGGAAACTGGTTTCTTATTATTTGTCGTGTCGTTGCTTCGAGCGTCACGTGCGCGGGCCCTCCTCTGTTCCTCTGACGGTAAATAGATATCTAAGATGATTGCAACATCCGTATCTTGCTTCCTTCAACGAGTTATCGATTCCCGCGGAGGAGCGAGTTTCGAATCAACCCTTTGCGGCAATTTTCCTTTCAGCTGGATAATTTTGTTCGTAATCCAGTCGCTGGCGAAGCGTTCAAAGAACATTGAGTCCCTCCGGAGTTTTCGTTTCTGACGGATGAGAACCGCAGTCACACGTAAAAATAGAAACTTAACAGTTCTCTTCGGCGGGGGTCCCGATCGAATGCCCAAACAATTCACCTCGTGAATGTACTCCATCCAGTAAACTGGCTCCCGCGAGGTATTCTCATCCTCAAAAGAAGGAGCTCGTCGAATTACACTTACGATAGTTCTTATCGACTAAAAAACGGAATGAATAAAAAAGAGCGCCGTGGCGATCGTTCAGTATATTTCCTTGGATATTGATAAGGGACGCGCTTGGCTGTTTCGCTCCCACTTCGACCTGCTCGGATATTCTCATTCGCAATTGTTAAATACCCTGTCCTATTACATAACTAACTAAGTCGCCACTAATCGTTCAATGGACAGATGAAGTCGTAGTGCTGGCAATTTATGATTTCACAAAAACTCAACGAACAGTGAAAGATAAAGTTGTTCCACAATCCGGCGACGATCGGAGACTTTTTTTCACGGGCGCGACGCTTTTCCGTTAACGGGGCGCAATCGCGAGAAACGCGAATGGCTCCGATAAAAATAGCGATAATCTCGATAAAGTGTCGATACCGTGGTATCGAGTTGGAAGGTCGTACGATCGAGAGGTGCCCGAAACATGTACGGTTCAATTTATACGTGACATGTAGGTCACTGAATCGCAGCTCGAAATTATCGCGCACGAGTTACGCTATGCCGTGACGGTCACGTATCGCTCGACCAGGAAAAAGAAACCGCTCTTCGTCTTCGTTTGTTCGATCGCCTTCCTAATTTACTCCTACGCATGGTCCTGATCCACTTCGTTCGTCGTTTCTCCGATCATTCATTGATCCCTAATGTTTTTCCCGAGTTTACGTTGCTTCCGGCTCTACGCTGACTTGCTTCCGCTGTCTAATAAAGCGCAATGCGTAGCATGAAATCATCTACACCGTTATCCACGAACATCAAACGCTTCTGCGAGCAAATCGCGGTGGACAATCAACCTAACCGGTGCGTAAAAAGTACGCGACACACGGCGCTTCGGTCCTTCGTTCTCTCTTTCGGCTAATTCGTTTGGATGTACCTTGAGATTTTATCTTTACAGAAATCGTTCCGTATACATCATCACACTGAAACATAAATATTTCAATGAAACATCATCGAATCACACCTCTGTTACGTTTATGCGATAAGAATGTACCTAGTTCTCCTTGTCGGTTTCGTCTCGTTCGGCTGGGATACGGTATTACAACTACGGTCATACTGGATCTCGCACATTCATCCTTCCATGCAATGTAATTTAATTGTCATCGTTATTATGTCATCCGCTCATGGTTATACGCGAAGTAACATCATTATTATTATTATTATTACCAGACACCGGGTCTCTCTACAAAATAAACATTTTCCACCAGAATCGCAACGAACTCCAGTGAAATAGAAATTGACTTCCTTTCGTAATATTTGTTCAATAGATTGGATAAACTTGTCGAAACCTTACTTTACAACACTACAGCGAATTCTGCCCTTTTTAATTTTTAATTAACCCTGGCTTAACCAAAATTCGTTTATCTTGGAATTCGCTATAATCGAACTAACAGTTTTTCACAAATATCTGTATGAGGTCATACATTGTTGAAGGACGGCCGAGTGTGGTATTCATATATGCACATATATGGATTATATTGGGACGTGCTGGAAGATGAAGGGGGAGAGGAGGAATGGTTGAGGAAAGTGGAGAATTGGAGAGAAGGAATAGCTGGAAGGAATGGAGTGAATGAGAAGCAACCGGAAGAGAGGGTCCCCAATTTGTAAATTTGTATATAGTTTATGTAATAAAGTAACTGTAAAAATGTAAATGTAAATGTAAATAGCGACTTTTGTAAATAAGTTTCAACTCTCCCTATATTATATTAGGTATAAGCATAGGATTAAGATGGTTCGTAACTTAGAGTAAATTTAGGTTAAGAAATATGGTTATGGAGTTTAAGAAGGAAGATAGAAAGTGGATTGTAACCCTAAGAGGAACCAATAAAGCTATACATACATACATATACATATATGATATTTTTCGTAGCAGTTGTTCTTTCGCAACGAACGCGAATTGATTTAATAAAAACTGTTACAACCTACACATCTAAAAGAAAAACTAGAAGAGACCGCCCGTTATTCGTATAGGAAAAAGCTGTTGAGGATGTTCGTGATTTGCATAGGTTGAAAATAATATAACAGTATTTTCGAACTCTCCTAATGGTTCTACACTCGTGTCTGTCACGAATGTCTGAGATCCGCTGCCTAATAATTACGACGATTCGAGGAAGCGCTTCCCTCCGCAATTAGCGAAATCGATCTCGCGCCAGTTCCTTAGAAAATCGACACCCGCGAAGCAACAATGTAAACACCGTTATCGTATTTAGCAAAGTATAAGCTGGGCGCGTCAAGTACGAGCTTAACGGCAATTTGAAGAACGTGGGCTTACCTTCGCGATTGCGAAGTCCATTCCGTGGCAATGAAATCGTTACGGGGTTGTTTCGCGCTTGATCGATTCCCGGCAGCGTACATTCTCGTCTTTACACTATTCCCGTGCATGCGAGCACGGTCCTGCTCAGTGACAACTTCACGGCTAGCGACAGCTCAATTCGCGAGGCGAAAGAAATTGTCGGAATTCAGAGCGGGAACTATCGCGCCGGGCGCATCGTTATCGTGGCGAGTCCGTTTGATCGATCACGGGTCGATCGAACTGCGGAGCCTCGAACAATCGCGCGAGACATGCTCCTCGGTTATTTTCGTTACACTACGTGAATCGTCTAACGATTTTCGGTTCGCGTGCATATCGGTCTAGCACACTGCGGGCCTCTATGCAAATCGGACTGTTCGCAGGCTGATTTTCGTGAACGGAGATCGCGCGGCGATACGATTCCTATATCGAGAGTGTCGTCACGCTATAAAAATAAAAGTAATGCTTCGTCAATATTTCATAGATACACTTGTACTCGTTCAGTCCTCGCGATTCGGCTGTTCGATTATCGATACCGGTCGATCGGAGTTCCCCCGATTGTCGCAACAACGAAATCGTTAACCTAGCTGATAACCTGCTCGGATTGTCTTGATAGTAATATACGGAAGATACTGTCAATGTTGTAAGGCTTACGTAAGTGCTCCTGGATGACAAGTGACTCAGGTATGCGAGACAGGTGAGACGATTCGAGGTGTACCGATCGTCGAATCCAACGAGGTTATGTCGGGAGGAACAGGTTGTCGGTTACACTGCAAACGACACTGCTTGTCAAAATTACAACGGGGGAAAACACCACCGACACGAGAGGATCCAGCGTGTCACAACTTGTAACGAGAAACGCGGGGCACGTTGTCACGACGAGGTTCGCCGGTCGACTGTGCCGAGTCCTATACGCCGGAGCCGATCGGACGGTTCCGGCGAACTTCGTGACCGTTCGAACGCCGCGGCAAACTTCGCGCCACTCCCGCAACCCGCCTCACGCCTGCGCAACTCGCTTAAATTTCCACAAGGCGCACTCTTTAAACCCCTAGGGGAGAGTTGCTGTATCGTATCCTAATTTCTCCACAACGCAAACTCATTGCGAATACGTCTATTAAAGTATGTTCGTCAGCCTCTAAAATTGCGCTTGCTTAAATATAATATATTCAAAGACAAATATAGAAATGCAATACACTCTATTTCGTATTTGGACCCATAATTATGAAACTGGTCCAAATCAAAATTGAAAAAAATGAGTTTACACTAAGTTATATTCAATGTAATTTATACGATGTACAACATAAATAAGTTTTCATTCAATGAATTTTATTTCACGAAATAACTACTTCATTGCGAAATAAATATTTTCCCGTGTAAACGGCAGTTTTATTTTTCCTTCAAACACTAAATTTAATGTTTTTAGGTTGTAAGTACTAGATGCGAGTAATTAAATGTTAAGTATCTCGAAACAAGAACGACTTAGACCAATTTCATAATTATGGATGTAACGTGTCGAATTAAAGAAAATCAACCCAGGGGCGCCAGTCCGCCTCGGCACCACCCTGAGGAGACAGAAGAAGCTCACCGTGGCCGAATGTTCGAGAAGGTCACGGGGTCGAGAACCTTCTCGAACCCTAGCAACGCGTTGTTGACAGGGTTAGCAACGAAATAATATAAATACCGGTAACGTAACGCAGAGCGCTCACTTTAGCTGCGCCTGTGGCAGAGGACGAGGTAAGACCACGGCTGCCCATAGGTTAGGGAGAGTACGAAGCAATGCTGTCGGACGCGCTCAGTAGATCAGAAGAGGACAGGGGTTGAACCTGGACGTCTCTCTGGATTAATGGAAGAGGACGGCCATGATGGCCGGCCGTCCACCGAGAGGAAATAAAGGGTAGCTTCCTGGCCGCCTGAAAGTAGGAACGCCTGGTTCCTCTGCACGTCTCGGAGAGGACGGCCATGACAGCCGGTCGCCGAGCAGGCAGGAGAATTCAGGTCAGAGATGGGCAGATTCGTATTCGTAAATTCGAATCCGAATTTGATTCACAGCACCTTAACGTGTTAATCCGAATACGAATACATTCGTATTCGAAAGTGTGAATTCGAATAGATTCATATTTGCAAGTGTGAATCCGAATCCGAATCTATTCGGATTCACACTTATGAATCCAAATCATTTCGGATTCACATCTATGAATACGAATACAATTGGATTCACACTTGGATTCACTGAAAAATTCAATTAAAAGGCCAATATAAATAAATAAATGTCTGTCTGTACCTCGCTACAT
>CM052326.1:12387463-12399957 GCA_028455615.1 Lasioglossum zephyrum | reverse complement strand
CCATTCCTTTCAATATATGAAACTAATTTTGTTCAAATATATTCTGTCCAGATTTTCCCAATTCTATCCTGTTTGCGAAGTTATTTCTACATTACCCGATCCTACATACGCACATTCTAGAAGCTCGACAATCTTTGGTTCTGTTGAACAGTACTCGGTAGCGGGCCGAATGAAATCCGTGGATTGTTTAACAAAATAGATCTGCATGTTTACGCGGGCTGACTAATGCTAATTGAATGCGCACGTTGCAGATGCAGGTCTATTATTTACGTAGGCGTTAGTGGAACGTGCCTAGAAAGTTGTATAAGAAAAAATCCGGTATGTGGGTAAATAGTGGGATGGCTCACCTCGGACCAAACAAAGATCGTTTCTGATCCATTTCTACGTTATCTTTCGTATGCTCGATGGAAAGTCGACCGAGTCCGACAAGCCGTTTAATAGCGTGCATATTTAGCAAGGCCGGGGAATGAAATAAGTATCCAAATACGGCCGTGAATCATCGTGTGATTGTTTTCCAAGCGGGACGGACCGATCGAAACCGATCAGATTTAAATAACAGAGACGACTTTCTTTAACAAGAAAAAAAAGAAATTTAACCCTCGTCCGTCCCTCGTGTCAATTTGACACGGTTTCGTCGCAATAACTTATACTGTTCTGTTATTCGTTTGTATAGTCGGAAAAATGTAATGTAAACGTTAAATCTTTTTTTACCACAGTGTCAATTTGACACGGAGGAGCAGATTCAGTTCGTGAAATTTTCGACTAACGAGGATTTCGTATTTAGAAGAAGCTAACAATTTTCTTCCAAATAACGATCATCGCTTTACGGGTAGAGTTACAGTATAAAATTCAACACTACGATCGATAATCAACAAACACAATTATAATGGATGGCGAACTCAACACACAAAATTTCTTTGCGTCTCTATCCAAGAGTTTTGGCTCTGAAATCAGAAGACTCCTAAAGGACTGGTCCAACACAAACCTAAACACTACGATCGATAATCAACAAACACAATTATAAAATTCAACGTGGCACAAGGGATGACTCAATGTTGACGAAGATAGTTCGAAGGCTAAATTAGTCCCTGAGAACCAGGAAGTGAGCGGATTTCGTCATTCAATATATTTCGTGGTGAAATTGATCGCTGATTTCGTTCGTGGGAGGACTTGATTGCGGATGGTAGTATCAATATTGATAATCGCCGAGCCAAGGAGCGTGCTAATCTGTTCCAGTCGTCGGTTATCGCGCGAATCAACGAAAAAAATTACGAAAAGAACAAGCATAACGTGCGTCGTACGCGATATCGCGCTCCGATGTACGACTTGTATTTCGATCGATGACGGTGTCGTGACTCCGCGAATTTCGCATAACTGAATGTAAAGTTCGCGCTATCAGCTTTTCGAATTTCCAGCCGTTCGACGCTCTACCGGGAAAACGAGGTTCCGCGGCCGCTTTCTACAGGGTCGAAACAGTTTTAGAAAGTGACGACGCATCGTCAACGATGACAACGGCGCCGTCAGAATTATTTTTAATCGTGGATTCAACGCCTAACGAACCGAGAACAACTCGCGGATTCCCCGGCTAGTTAGGGTGTAGCCTCCGCTTTTTTTTGGTTTCGATCGAATTCTCCCGGCGATCGTATCTAATAAACCAGATAAGATAGGCGTTATCGAGCTACGTTTGCTCGTGGCATAGAGTTTACGTTATCCCGATTGCAGATAAATACTAACAAGTCGCGAAAAGTGGATGTATTACGCAATCCTCCCGTTTGCTTAGCAATTTCGTAGATACCGCCGAACTCGGGAACGAAAATAGAACGATCGACGTCTCGACGAATAATAATCGGCATCGTCGCGATAGAAATCGGTGTGATGTTTTTACTTCTTCGATCCTTGACGGGACGGTATCGTGGAAGACCGAAACATGAATAATTCATTAGTAACCTAGACAACCGCATTTCCATAAATTGGTTTTCATGCGAGCATTGGACGTTAACCAATGTACGGTAATAATTGTTTGAACGATGCTCGAGCATCTGTGGCGCATAAATTGCTTCCCACAAGTTCGCACAATAGTAAATAAGTGGCAGTTATCGTAACGAAGACTCCGGTGCTACTCTGGCCGAATATATCTAGCACAGTGAAACGAATTTGCGCGCACCAATGACGGATGGCCCTGAGCTACAGCCTCCGGAGGACGCTGAAGGAACCGTGAATCTGTTGAAACCGTTTAAGACGTTATTATGACATAATTCGGGCATTGTACGCGAAGCCTTTCATCGGTATCCGAGCCAATGAAGGTCCGGCCCGAAAGTCATTACGAAATGATCGCGATGCGGAATGATATAGAAAGTTCATTGCACAAAGACCTTTTATCGTCTAACACGGCAATCGACCCAATAACGTATTGATAAATATAATCAGTCTCGTTCGCATCGTCAACCAACCTACATTCGTCGGACCCGCGGACGCAAAAGCCTCTTCAACTCGCATCAACACGGCCGCGCGCGCGCGCGAACACACAAATATGTACATAACTTTCTGTCTCTAGCCATTTTCACAAACGGCGATCGATTTCCATAGCGTTTAATAGAATCGCTTAATTAGATGCGGTTGCCCCAAGGTTGTTCTCAGTTTTTTCTTCTTCGCGAATGCCACGAACATAGCAGTTACCATCAATCTTCCGGAACGTATTCATTGACCATTAATGATAATTTCGCTGTTCGATCCCGTTAACGCTTCACCTTCCGTAAGCCTATTAAACGAGATTCTCCAATGACTATATCGCGTAAAAACGAAGCTTGAATATTTTCATCGAAACGATCGTCTTGATGAATCGAATGGCACTATGCGGTTCTGTCTCGTCGGGTCTCTTTGAAATCGAATTACGATGTACCGCGATCCATCTTAATGGAACAATTCGCGAAGCGACCTATTTGCATCGTCTTGACTCGAGCGCATACAGCTGCACCGATGTACAATTTCTCTGATGGCACGGATCGTGTCAAGGCGAGTCGCAGAAAACGAAACCGAGTTTTCAGGCGACGTTAAGCCGTTGAACGAGCGGACTAACGTCGCTAATTTGATCGAGAACGGTGTGCCGCGAGAAGCGGGCACAGATTCCGCTGCGATATCCGAACGCATCTGATGCAACGGATAACGATTTGTTCATTCGAACAGATAACGCTACAATCACTCGGAGAACAATCGGCGCCGGTTATCACGAACGCGGCTCGAATCGCGTGTTTTTTCATTGTTACGCATTGTTGAACCGCATACCGATGGAACCGAATTTGGCAGTAAAGCGAGTTCGTGGCAGTTCATGCGTGTCTGCGTAAAAACAAAAATCGCGCGGTTTCCGCCGTGTCTGAACGGGCTCTAATGCTATTCCTTTCGCTTCACTTTTCCCGTTTTCATGCTAAGAAAAATAGGAAGCAGAGCATTAACATTTGAAATATACAGAATGTGGTTAATCGCTTTCGCCCGTGGATGGCTGAATCATCTGAATTACAAATTACAGAGATTAATAGAGCGTAATACTATTTCTTTTGTTTCGCTTCGCTCGCTTTCATACTAGCAAAAATAAAACCTAGATTAGATACTAAAATTTGAAACATGCGAAAGGTGGTTAATAGTCTGGTCCTGTGAATGGCTCAATCTGAATTACAAATGTACAGAGATTAATAGAGCGTTAATAGAAGAAACAATTCACGTAAGAGCGATGTTTTGTAGGAAGTGGAGAAGGAATAATCGCTTATCTCGGTTCTTTACCGCGTATAGTAATCTCGTTTACATTATGACCTGTACAGTGTATGCAGCACTTGGAAAGTACATATACATAACCAGCAATGAAGCAAACTTAGAGATTTCTAACATGCGCTTGCAGAGTGAAAACAACGAACGCGTGGATAGATTCTAATGGACGCGTGAAAACGCGAAAATGATGCTGGTCGCAATGCAGTAATTGTTATATAACAACGGCAGAAATCGAGACCCAACTCGTGTATGCGCGAATACGTGACTCGGTCGACACGTACCAACAACTCGGTATGCAAATTTAACTGCAGGAAGATCCGTTTGTTAAACGCTTCGAAGGCCTCGCGTTGGCCTACGCAAATTTTTCAACCAACGCGACTCATGAACCTGAAAAAAAGAATGCGACTTTTACTCGACGGTACTTGGATCACCGTAGAAAATTCGCAAGCAACAATTTGTCCCCGATTTGCAAGTTATAAAATCGATTCCGCTAACGCGGTGATACTTACAATTTTAAAATCGTCTGTACATACAGTCGATCTTTTCGAAGATTTTTGTAAAGTGTTCATCTTTAATATGAGCCAAAAACGAACCGAAAATTCCATCGGGAATAAATTCTAAAAATGACCGAAAGAATCCTCTCGATTAACCGATTCACCGATTTTTCAATATGATTTCGTGATTATTTTTGGACGTAAGTGCATTTATCGGAAAGCGCCATACAACATTTCGAAAAATTCCCTTCACTTCGTTTGAATTCAAATTTCAGTACGCCATCTTCCTCCAGAGATCGCTGCTGTCCACTAATGACACTAATGACATCGAATTTCGATTGCACAACGATGTTCATTTGTAAACCAACTGAAACCAACCGTCTCGTTTATCGTGAAAACTTTGCTACTCTTGAACAATCGCTTATTTCGCTCTCATAAAGCGTATCATTTGAATAGATCATCGAAAATGAAGAAATGGATACACACGAATCTATCCCAAGTCTTGGATTTTCCCGTTACGGAAGATCTCGTATCGTAAGAAACTTAACCATAAAAAGTAAATACAGTAAATAAATCGGTATTATGTGATCGTTCGTTTCCAGATATATCATGTCAATGGAAAATGAGAGAGATTTGAACGAGTACTTGACATCTCTGCTGGATTGTAATAATTCTAGACACAAGCAATTCATCGCAGAATTGAAAAAACAACAAGGTTCGCCTCATTCATTTCTGTAACATATTTTTCGAGTCAGGCATACATTCACGTTGGTTGTTTCTACATAGCATTGTACAAAGATCAGGGATACAAGAAAGCAAATAACGTTGGCGACGAAAGTACAAAGCAAAATGCAAAGAAAAAGGGAAAAGTGAAATCGAAGGAAAAGCGAGAGAACAAACAGGTACATATTCGAAAACATTTCTATGACACTTTGAAGTGGTAAAATGACCGGACGTTGTTTGTTTAGCTTCAAGAGAATATAAAGGTAGAAAAAGTAGAAAAAAAGAAAGTGAAGTATGTCAATTTATATTCGCAAGATGGCAAGTCCGAGACAGTTTTGTTAAAAGGTATTTTCTATAAATATAGTAAATTGTTCGCAGAGATGAACTGACGAAAGTAGACTTAATACTCTCTGGCTCGTATGATCCTCGCGTTTGAACTACAATTGGGAAGCAATTAATAGAGAAACATTTCACTAGGCAGACACAAATGCAGTTGCGAAGGTAAGAGACACGCGTTGATCAACAACTGTCTGGAATGCGGCAGAATAGTTTGCATGCAAGAAGGAGCTGGTCCCTGTTTTTTCTGTGGAAATCTTGTATGTTCTCCCAAAGACCAAACAATCCTCTTGCACAGTAACAAACAGTCTGATCAGCTATATAATACGTTAATAAATCAAAAACTTCCTAAGGAACTAGAGGACCCCATCAAACAAAGAGATAGACTTCTTGAATACGATCGTTTTGGGTATGTACTGTGTATCGCTTTCTTGAGAGAAAGAAATAATTTGATTTATTGCAGCACGCAGGGTACAAAGGTGATCGACGATGAATGTGATTACTATCAAACGAATAACTTGTGGCTGTCAGCCGACAAAAGGGAACAGCTGAAAAAATTAGAGGAAGAAAAAAATGCGAAGAGACACATGTCCCGTCTGGATAGAAAAGTCAATGTAACATTTGATTTCATGGGTAGAGAAGTGGTCGAAGAAAAGCCAGAAGATGAGTACGACGAGTTTGACGAAAATCAGTTTGTAGACATTTCTGATGCAAGGTTTTTTAATGAATTTGATGGTTCGAATGTATGCGCGGACGTAGAATGCAGTCGTCCAATTGTAAGAATATTAGAAACAAATTTATGCGTATACTATTTATGCGTACCAATAACGTTTGCTATAGCGAAGAGTGATACCAATATTTTTACAGTATGTAGAATCGGATGAGCCCAAATCGTGTGTTACAAGAAGCAAGGTTTCGTCTAAAATGAAAACCATTGTTCAAGATAAGGAATATTTAGAAATGTCTGATTTAGGAGTATGTTTGAGCATGCATCAGCCGTACGCATCTTTATTGGTAGCTGGGATAAAAATGTAGGGAATCGTGTAATTTAATCTTTAAGCGTATATAAAAATATACTAAGATTCTCATACTCTACTGAATTTATAGGCACGAAGGACGAACTTGGTACAGCTCGCACAGAGGGAGATTGTGGATAGCTGCAACAGCTAAACCACCAACTAAAGAAGATATTTCTAGTGTAGAACAAACTTATCGCATTCTAAAGAATGGTTGGCGCTTAATCACTAGACTACGGATCTTTATGGAAATTCAATTGTTTAAAATAAAGATCCGTAATCTATTAATTATCATAGTATCGCAATTATCTATTATTAACGATTACCTATTCTTTTAGAAAAGATTCGGTTTCCTGAAAGTTATCCGACTAGTTGTTTGTTAGGCTGTGTAACAGTGACCAATGTTTTATCTCAGGAAGAGTACAAAAAAATTTATCCAAATGGAGAAAGCGAGAGTCCATATGTCTTCATATGTGAGAACTTCCAATCGTTGCCAATGAAATTTCCGATATCGGGGAAGCATAAGATTTGTAAGTAAGATTATGGTACATTTATCATACCCGTTTTAAGAAGCTTATAATTGTTATCAATGCTTGCAGATAAGTTGGATACGAAAATACATCAAGCAGCTTCTAGAATGTTGGAAAAAGCTATGAAAAGTACAAGCTAATAATGGAAGTAGTTCAAGTATTACATAATGTGAGTGCGACGTCTTAAAATTTGATTTAAATTACAAACTAATAAAAAAAATGCAATTTTCTTGCAATATGTAATAAATGTTATTTATTATTTGTACACAATAGAATATATATTACAACGTACACATAGTTTTGCAATATGTTACAGCAACCATTACAAGATTTATATTACACTAATCGCTTTTTTTGTATGCGATCAATGAAAAAATATTAGCAGTTTTTTTCTATTATATTTAAAATATCAGACTTCTGCAATATTAAAAGTAGATCTCGGTAAGGTCATTCTACGACAAAAGTCTATAAATTTGAAGTACAAAGGGAACATGTTTCTTTGAAATGTGGCGTTAGAAATTTTATTGTTCTTTTAAATTTAGAGTACTATATAGTTATACGTATTTTAAAAACATATTAAAATCTATCCTTAGTAACAGAAGTCGGGGGCACTTGAAAATGAAATTTGTACTCGTAAACTAATAAAAAAATTACATCTAAATGCCTAGCATACAATGTGAAAACACTCGAACTTAATTGAACGAAACACGATTACATGATTATGTGTAATAAACGTAATATATTGCATCGCCTAAGATAAATAGAATTAGAAATAAATTTTGAACAAAAAATGGCTTAAACATTATTAACAAATAACTCGATTAACTGGGAATGTATAAATGAATATGAAAATATTCTCTACGAATTTTCTCTACAGAATATACAATTATTTGTTGCAGTTTTAAATTGAGAACTTGAATCTCATACATACCAACAGGTTGCTTAGTTTGAAATGATATAACTGTATTAATTTGGATATTGTGCAGTCTATCGATGATTATATTATTTAAATTTCTTATGCATAGGTACGCAGGTGGTTGTATTTCTATAATCATATTATTTAAACAATAAATACACAAATCAATTGGAGATAACAAGTTCGCATCATAATGCAGCATTTAATTGAGCTGTTTAAGAATAATTATTTTACGATCAACATTCTATAGACTAGTATTTAGTATTCTTTTTTAATAAAATACATTTTTTGATATCAAAATAATTAAGCAAGAGAAATGATAATATATGTATGTATAAAGTCGCGTAAAATTTCACAAAAAAAAGGAAGGAAACCATAAACGCCTATATAAACTTACAAAGTACATACATGATAACAGTACAGACTAATATGTTTCATTCTAAATAACATTCCAATATATCTCCAATACATATTTTCTTCTCTAAAATCGAATTTTTTTATGACTCCATACTGTGAATAAAATACAGACGCTGTAGAATAAATAGTTTCCATATAACTTCCAGTATTCTAAAGTATTTAGGCTATCAAATATAATCAATGATTCTTGATTCATTCATAATCTTTAGGTAAACATGTGTATATGTTTAAATACTATATTGTCGAATCAAATCTGTAATTGAAACTTTGCCAAGGAACCAGGTTGTAATTACATTCTGATTCTGTAGATACATCTGGGTCCTCTTTCCACTCTGTGAATGGATAGACATATTTGTTTAACAAACTTTGTTGCGTCTTATAAAATGTGGTTTATTAATATATCCATATTCCAACAACTTTAAATCTTTTGTACAATTTGATCCGACAAAACATGGTATCTGCACATGCCCATTCTTACCCTCTTTCAAACAAGTAATAGGCCACCACAATATTACCACAATACTAATACATTCATATCACAAATCTACTATATTCGAACGACTTTAAATAAATAATTTTTATATCTCCATTATATATTTTTTTTCAGACATTGTAAATTCGATTAATATGGTAATACTCTTTCAATTTCCCCTACGCAAAGCGATCCGAAGTAATTGTTAGCACTTATTCGAAATAATCTCGGACATTGTAAGTGTCAACAGATTCTCCTCGAACACTTTACACATATTTGTATATCAGGACAGCGTAATGTATCCAGGAAATGTACTTACCATTTCTCTTTATTTTCAAGCATGTGAAATAACCCTAGAATGGATACGTTCATTTTCATTCACAAATGCGTACATGGGATTTTTAGTCACCTCACGCATAATTTTCTTTAAAATACAAATTTGATACAATGTTACCTCCCAAAAGAAAGTCAACAAAGAGAGTAGCAATTTGGAAAGAAAAAGTGCCGTATCCGTTCTAGGGTTAAACGAAGATGCTCGTTTCGTATAATTTTTCTATATGTAAGTAGGTGAATCCTTCAAACTGGTACTACAGGCTTCGCATATCGAGACATTCTGCTCGTTGACCAGGGTGCATTTTGGACATTCTTTTCCACCGCTAGCTAACGGTTTATCCTCGTTCCCTTTGCGTCTAGATTTCCCACACATTTCACAAATATCTCTGGACGAGCAATTAAGGTACGTACAAGTGGCACAGTTCCACTTGTTCTCCACCTGCGTGTCATCTTCCTTCTGCGAATGGGTCAGCTCAAAATTCTTCAATGTGTCCGCGATCTTCGCTATCTGATCCGAGGATCTATGGGACCGTTGAATCGGAAGCGTTTGACTGCCGTGTTTCTTATCTTTATTGTGTGAAGGTAGATGACTCTCAGACGCTGCATCGGCACGATACCTATTAGAATCGGTCAAGTCAAAGGATGAGGACTTCTTCTTAAACGGTAGCGTATCGTGATGATAATGTCGACCGTTGGTCACGGACAGGTTGGTACTATTGCCATCGGTTCTCGTGCTTCTCTTTTTCTCAAATCGGTACCCGCTGTGCTTCTCGTCGTTATGATTCTGCGTCAACGTTTTCTGTTTGTTCGTTCTAGAATCGCAATCTCGTTTATGCAAAATGTCCTCTCGATCCCCGAGATCCTTCGAATAGCCTAGACTTTCTAAGTTTCTGTACACGAAGTCCCAAGAGTCGTAATTAATTCTATCGATGATCGATTTCGCCTTCTTGTCAACTTTCCCGTAATCGTAATGATCCCCGTCGCTGGATTGCTTTCTATAGTAATCTACTTCGTCCAAGTCGGGTGTTCGGTGGGAGGACTTCCGGTTATGGAATTTCTCGTAATTGGTGACAGAAACAGGCATGTCCACCTCGATCAATCTACCCGTAGGTACTCTCGAGTACGTCGGCATTGTAGTGTAATAAGAATTCGTGTGGACGTCGCTTAAATATTTGTTTCCGTGCGGCAAACAACCGTAAGCGCTGCACCGGTTCACGAAACCATGCTCCAACGGCGGAAAGTACCTGGGTGTTGTGTTTGTGTCCTCGATGTATCTGTAATCCGTTTGACAAGCGGACACTGGCATGTTATAATTAGGAGGCATTATGTGATATGGAACCGATGGTGACGCCGCATCTATGCACGTAGGCTGGCCGTAATGATAGTCCCTGTAATTCTCTATTTTTGTGCGATTTTGATGCATCTTCTCGAGGAAACGATAATTCAATGCTCTAATCGCCTGCTCCGGTGTACCAACATGATTTTCCCTGAACTCTAACACTTCCAGCCAGGAAATAGTACAGTTTTGCGAAACGTTCTCCCAGATTTGTTTCAATATCTATATATCGAAAATCAAACAACGTATCGGTAAAGATGAATTTTAATGGGGTAGACTCGTTTCCAGGATTACGCATCGTAAACGTAAAAATAGATTGATCTTTTATCGAGCGCTTTTGACTACTGAAAAAGCCCATCTTTGCATTATCGAGAAATAAGAAGGCGAATCCCGCACCCTTGCAATCCTGGAAACTGGATATAGATGCAGTTTATGGATATTACCTGACACTCAACGAAAGCTACTATCGCGTCTCTGCTCACGCTGGATACCTTATCAGGGTCTATAGGACCTTCCAAAGTAAGAACACCCAACCCTGTATGTTTATATCCCATTTGTTCAAACATTAATTCTGCTCCTATTAAATTCGCCTCTACTTCGTGTTTATAATATCCGCTATAGGTCTAACGAATTAAAAATAAATAGATTAGTTACAGTTCTTTATACTGTTAGTGCGGAAAAATATTAATATAGTATTAACCCTTAATGTTCTATATTCTTTTCTCCAAGGCTGAGCCAAAAGATTGTCAGCGTACAAAGAAATCGCGCTCCAGGCAGTCACAGCTCTGTAACCACTAAAGTCTTGTAGAGTGGCTGCAGATCTATGCAATATATCCGCAGTCTCTTGAAAAACATATTTATTCTCATTCGGAACAAGGCAAAGGTATTCTTTGATAAAACCTGAAACAAACACGAACGAAGGTCAACATCTCGCCGAATGATTAAATTATCTGTTAACTACCTTCTAGTTTGTGACGCTGTTGCAACTTTAAAGGACTATCATCCGTTTGTAAATACACCAAATGGCTTTGCTCTAATTTCATACTAATTTCTTGCAGTCTATCTTTTCCTCTTGTTATTAAGTCATTTGCCATTGTTGTCGCTGAAAAGAACAACTGTCAGTCATCGTCAATATTTATGTATACTTACAGGAGTATTTGAAATATTTTATACGCACAAAAAACTTAAGAACTATAATATTGTTATGTCGAGTGTAAGACACTGATAACACAGAGAATCGCAAGGAAGTTTATGCAGGAATAATATGAGAGTAAAATTGGTAAAAAGCTAAGCAAAAGGGAAAGGTGTCTATTAGTAGTTGATGTTTCGCACCTATTAGAAACTCCTAGGAATGCAGCTTTAAATCAGAATCTTGATTCAAACTATGGCTAGCTCCAACCTAAAAATAAATCCTATATTTAGAAGCACTGCTACAGTGTTTATTCCAGAGGCTACCACAATATATTCTCTATTTGGAAGATGCTCCATCTCAGGTCGAACTGGCCGTCGAAGTTTTTATCACGCGTTAAGAACATTGTACATCACTTCATAAACAATAAATATTTTTCTTCGCAACTTTTTTTCTTGGTTATGTTGCAGTTATGTCACAACCACCGAGCATACATACGCTAGAGATCGATGCGTATCTTGGATCGGAGATGTCATTTCTCCCACTATTTCGTAAAAATAATATTATCTTGACATTGTTGCGTGGCCAATTAGGAACTTTAAACAAGACCGATGTCCTTGAAATACCAAAACACTGCCAGTGACTGCATACATAGTTGTATTTCAACAAAAATTTAATCTTTTTAAACAATTAAATTTTGATGCATCAATAAATTGAACGGCAGCATAATCTATTAATATACAATATGTTCAATAAGTATATTAGTTATTACTCTGCACTGACAATAAACTACGACCTTTTTACAAGGAATTTCGTAAGAATAACAAATCGAACTGTATATATGGTTTATTCATCAGTATCCATTATACTTGCTGGTAACATATATTTCTTTATACAATGATGATGTTTTATTATATAATGATGTTACTTGGAAGGTTTCGTGTGAATTCTTATAAAGATTGATATGATTGATTTTCCGTATTCATATACCCAGTCAGCACCATCTGCCGCCGAGCCCAGCCTGCAGGGCCCC
>CM052326.1:12307153-12387363 GCA_028455615.1 Lasioglossum zephyrum | reverse complement strand
TGATTTATGGCTGGGCCTACTACTCCGCTCGCGCCGAGCGAGAACTATTTACAATAGGGTAACGGTCTCGGCGACGGGCACACACAGCGTGTGGCCGTCGCCGACACAGTTTAAAGGCTCTCGTGTTCTCACAATGTAATGCCAATTCAAAATGCTTTATTTTTCATTATTTTTTTATGAAACTTTCATTGACTTGTTTCTGGCATTATTCTGATTAAAACAAGACCAAACACGATATAATTCGGCCCATATTTACTCTACATGTGAAGCATGTATACAAAACTTTCACAGTCGATAAAATCACTAAATACAATTGAAATTATATCGTGTTCGGTCTTGTTTTAATCAGAAAAAATGTCAGGAATACGTTTTTAAAAAGTCCTATGAAAAAATAATGAAAATGAAGATGTTTGGACATTCGATTCGTTGTGTCCGTATAGTGGTGTTCACACCCATATACCCGAGCCGACAACAATAGTCGCCGTCCTGCGGTGCGGCCAAGCACGGCACAGAGTTGACAGGGAGTGGAGTGAGTAGGCTTGGATAAGAATCGGGACCCCCCAAAATGGAAACAAATCGGATCTTTACTGTATATTTTAGTCGAAAATTTATTGTTTTGTACAATTAATGTACGAATAGACTTTTACTATATTTTTTATTAAATAAGTTATACACGAATAATGCCAACATCTGCAGAATTCGACGTACATATAGTTTAAATGCAACAGTATTGCAGCGGGGGTATTTGAAATAATGGAACTCAAAATTGTGGTGGGTGCTTCTTTTAAAAATAAATCTAACGCTTTTCTGTTTCCACGAAGTGTGTTCTACGTCAATATGCTTTAAAATATTTTCGACGAAAATCCTAATATTCATTAGGAATGCAGAATATAACAGAAATATGCAAATAAACATAGTAGGGGTAAAATATTCGCGTCGTCAACTTTTCGCAAACACTTCTATAATTTACTGATAAAACTATTAGATGAAGATTTTAATTATGTATCCCTTGTTCTACACGATAAATATTGTAAATTCAAGATATATAATTTATTGGGGTAGTAAAGAACAGACGAACGCGCAACACGAAGAACACGAAACGACGAAACTAAATTACTTAATACTTTATTGTACTTTATACAGGATTTATTGCGATGCATATTATAATACATGTTCATCTTGAAAACTAAACTTGTCAAATTTCTTTCTCCGTTGAACGATTTACAATTTATCAAGTCTCTTCTCTTTAAATGTAAGGGAGTTGTTATAAAAAAATACAAAATAATCTTCTTAGTAAAGTGTAATATTTGTTTTCATAAAATTAACATACATCTGAGATATTCTATTATTCCACAAATATAAATTTTTCTCGTAAGGATTTGAAATTACAGTTACTGCGGAGACAGTAAAAAATGTATAGATCGATTATTTAACTGAAACTTTCAATCAACAGAAGGTATTATGTTACATGTAGTTCCGTTTGAAAAACATACATTATTAAGAACTTATGATTAAAATCATATGTGACACGGATTCGAAGGAATTTTATAAAATGTAGAATACCTTTATAAAATTACTTCTGGATAAATGCTATAACACGTCATTATTTAAAACTAATTCAATATTAATATACTAATATATATTTCATTATATAATATAATATACTATATATTATAATATGTATTTTATTATATAATATACTAATATATATTAATATACTAATATAATTATACTAATTAATACTTACTTCCTACACAGGATTGTAATTATATCGCTATAATTACACTTTAGGTGTTCTCCGATCGTCAATATTACACAAATGAATGAATGACGTAAACCGAAGCAATAACAAAGGTATTTACTTATATGTATTGTGCATTCTAAGATAATGTATCATTCAATACGCTGTGTACCAACTGATGAAATCGTTTTTTTGACATGCATTACAGTATGGAAAGGAGCTCATGAATTCAACATAACAATTAGTCTTATGTTCATTGCAATAATTTCACATATCTAAAGAAATATTATTTGAAAACGTTCTTTCCGCAATCTTACAATCAATGTTTCATTTAGTAATGTAACATTTAGCTTCAAATACAAATTATACACTTAAGATCTATGAGAAACGTTTTGCAATAATCTTTCTAATACACAGATATGTTCGTAACATTGGAGACTCATATTTGCCCTGTGTGATGTTGTTTTACAGTTTCCTTTGATCACATAAAAAAAGTAATCCATCCTATAATGGAAACCAAATTTTTGTGATATATTCTAAAGAATATTGTTCGCATCAAGACGTGGCCTTTTGCTACGAACTGTGGTTCCAGAATCATCTTCGGAGTCACCATTGGCAGGTAAAAAATCTCGTTTCCTATCTGTGTTCTGAAATATTTAATTTCACGGTAAATAATCAGAAATAACGGTAAGGAAAATATAATTACTAGAGATATATAAGTATTACCTTTTTGTCCCATTGTTGGTGGAGGTACCTTAATAATATGGTTGTTTTTTCAGTAACTATAACTGTAATATACATAGAAACAATAGTAAATAAACTCTATTTGTATCATAGAAAGAATAGTAAATAAACTCTAAACTAAAGATATTTACCTTGTTCGGAGGGATGATCTCTCGTTGGTAGATAAACTGAGGGTTTTTTTACACATGTTCTATTTCCATTGTCCGTGTGAAAATTGGCGAAATTATTTTCATTGTGCGAAGGTAAACCCTTCAGAAACTCGGCGACAGACTGCAAACGAAGAAATTTTATTACGAACAGATAGGTTAACAAAAATATTGAAAATCGTGAAATTTTTAATGAAATGTACATATAATCAAGTTTAAAACTTCAAGATTCGTTATTTAAACGTAACACTCTTCGAATGCGAAAAGGAAATCGATTAATTCGCATGCATTCGTTTTCTTCCAAAATATTTTTCGGATGAACTATGCATAACCTATAAGATTATTTTGTGTGTCGAGGAAGAATATCAGAGGACGTTAATAAAGAACGAAGTTTACCATTTCGAAACAATCAAATCACTGCACAAGTTACAACTATAATAAAAAGTTAATTTAAAAAATCATATCCACATCAGAACTACACGTAATATTTGTATACACGCGAAAAATATGTTTAGAATGCTGTAATTGGTACGAAATCAACTACCATCCACTACCTTCATTTCTTTAACCACCGAGTCGAAAATATGTAGACTCTATTCCACCCACTTCTAACGAGTACTCTTACAAAAGTAAGTCAAGTTCATTTTCTATTTAGTATACTCTGGTATACTCTCGTTAATGATTTTTCAATCGCAAACGATCTAACATAAAGTGAATTCTTTCAGCTTCAATTTCAGCTATTAGAAATCAAAAAATATTAACAGGAAAACATTAAATTATTTTTTATTTGAGTATCAATGATTTCTGCCGCTTTCCTATAGGTCACGTAAAGTGCAGTAAGAATCATTTGTTTCATTTCAATTCAAACTTCCGTCAGAGAGTATTGGATAATACCACAAATTTCTTGAAATTGTGAAAGTTCAATGAATTTTTTCAAGGTTAAAAAACAAGGTTACAACATTATAAGTTTAGAATTTTAAAACTTCGAGATTTTCGAATTTTACAATTTTTCAATTTCATGTTCTTACTTCATGAGCTCAGTCAGCTCAGTCTCTTGGTCTATCGCTATACATCTATGGTGTCTATATGTCTATGGTTCGCACAGCGCACAGTATGTGTACGAATTGTGAATGAGGTTGTGTGTATGGACTGGTATGGAAAGCCGAATGAAAATTTGAACTGCGTAAACAAAGCCACGTTTGGCGTTCCCGAATGTAAACATAACCTTCATGTAATTTGTAACTGAGAAATACACGAGAGAAATATAGAAACGAAATTGGTTTATTTATCGTATGCAAGCCGATAAAATGTATAAAATGAAGTGGAAAAAACTGCGAGAAATCGATGATGCGTTTGAACTCGAACCGGAAATTGTTAATAAAACACAGTGTTCTGGCCGAGTTAATTTTGTACACTTGACATTCGATTGCCATGCGGAGTATCTTGTCGCAATAGATGCAGCAGGATACTTGTATTATATCGATTTAAATAATACACCGTCGTATCAGAAGTTAGGTAATATTGGACAAGCAACATTCGCTGCATTTAATCCTGTTAATAAATTCGAGATATTAGTTGGCCTCACTACGGCTGATATAAAAATTGTAAGGGTGAATGCGAACGTTGCACAGTTTTGTTTATTGATCTCTCACAAATTACCACCTACGCATATCTCCTTTTTCAAACAATATTGCTTAACTTGTTCGCGCAAAGAAGTTATAATCTGGTGCCAACGTTCTTGTAGCAAGGTTCAACAGTTAAGAGTCAACACAAAGAATGTTATAATAAGGAAAGCAAGCTTCACAAGCTTAGGACACATTGTTGTGTTATACGACAATGACACTCTGCAGGCATGGAATTTCAATGAATTGGAAAACGATGTCAAAATCGATGTGAAAACATTTGGTATTAGAAATATTAAAAACTTCATTTTCACGCAAAACGGGAGAGCAATGATCATAGCTGGTGCTCAAAATAAGATGATTATTCTGAGCACTGGCGAATGGAATTTACTCAAGACTTTACTCTTGCCGGATAATATTACTGGCATAAAGCAAATGGCGTTTGTACCGTCACCTTTGGATGGTGGAGCGAATAATGTGCTGGCTTGCATCTCGTCCAGTTGCGCTCTTCATTTTTTCGATTTGACTCGATCTTGTATCGTTCATGCTTTGCAGTTTAAGAAGCCTATAAAAAAAATTGCAGTATCTGCAGATGGCAGATATATAGCAATAATAGACTCAGAGGGATATGTACAATTGACAATGACCGAGAAACTATACTCAGAAAAATGTAAGCCTACGAAAAAGTTGAAAGAACCATGTAGACCGGTAGCCCATGGTGTACCAGATCACTTGCAATGTATTAGGCAGCTCATGAAACAAGAATTGCGTCTAGAAAGACTGATACCAATTTTGAAAGAATTCGGCGAATATTCCGAAAAATATCGACTACTAATATGGTCGACTATTTTAAAATTACCAGGCAATAAGAGCGCATATTGTACTTTGGCTAACGAGGCTGCGAACGTACATTTTTCACCAGAGTCTCTAAAATGTTATCCGTTAGCCAGTAGAAGCAAACAGATACTGTTAACCACAACAATGAATTGCTTGATGCAATGGTCCTCTTTACTGTCGCAGTGCTCTTTTTTGCCCAAGCTTGTTTTTCCATTTCTTATGGTTTCCCAGGTGAAGGAGCTTGTTTCTATGATGAAAAAAATAATACATAAAGTTCTATCGTATTTTAAATGAGCAGGTAGTTTCGCTTGTAAATAAAAAACAAGTTGTTACAAATAATGGAAATTATATTTCTTCTTTGAAATACGACAGTACTTTCCCTCCGACCTAACATGTATATTTTACATTACAACTTGTTCATTATTTTTGCAGAAGGATCCCCTTCGTGGATTTGAACTCATTGTCAGTATATTGTTAAATTATTGCCAAAAATGGTTTGAATACCATCCTCTGCCACCTTTGAATGTGCTAGGCATAATAGAAAATATCCTTCTACAAGCAGATCCAGCTTTGTTAAATATATTTTGCGAGAGAGGAGTCACGTCCAGCGAATACGCGTGGCCACTTTTAATGACCGCGATGAGCGAAATTCTGTCTGGTCCCGAGTGGCTGATTTTATGGGATCATTTGATATCGTATAAAAAACCGTCGCTTCTTCTGATGAGCGTTGTCGCGTACAGCATTTGTTCACGAGACGTTATAATTTCCTCTTTACATACACCAGAACAATTTAAGCGGTACTATACTAGTCAAGGCCATATCAGCGCGAAAGAGATAATCAAGCTCGCTCAAAGACTCGATAAAGACATACCGTTAAGAGCGCATCCTAGTCGTTATCTCCGGTAAGAGGAACTAATTGCCATTCTAAATATCACGTAAAGACTGCTTGTTTCTTTTACAGAAATGAATTAATCACATTATCCCCGAACGGTCCGTATTTACCATTCATGCTACAAGACTTTCCAAAATTCTTGACCGATGAAATATCTGTACTCGAGTTGGAGCAAATGAAGGAGAAAGAACGAATCGCACAGGAACATAATCGTAAAGCTGTAGAAATCGCGGAACAGAAAAGACTGAAACAAGAAACGAATGCGTTTATGGAACAAATTAATCGAGCAAGGCTTACCGGTGAGCGATTGTAAAACTATTAATGGTAATCATTTCTAAAATGACTTCGCAATTTTTAGAGGTGGAAAGATGCATCAAAGAACAGTTCTCTGATGAGGATTGGAGACTCGGAAGTATAGCACACGTGCATAAATCAGAAATGCAATACAACATTCCAGAATTGGATATAACAGCGATTTCGAGCGATGAGTGCGTTCTAGATTCCAGTAGTAACAAATCAAAACATCATAAACGACTGCAACAGGATGTAGAGAAATTGGAGTACGAAGTATACAGCCTTTTAAACTCTTTGAGATCGCAAAAATCCAAATTGGAAGATACTTGATGCTTTCTGTGTTGCAATGTGAAAAGCATCATCAGGTAGTAACATCTGTATAAATTGATTGCGAAATCTTTCTACGATATTTATGATTTGTAAATACTATACGAAGTGTCTTTTGTACAAGAGATTACAGAAGTCTCACATTTTTTTACAGATTTATATAAAAATATTTGTCTTTGTATTTATAACTTGCCACAGCAGTTAGAATAATGTGTACAATTTATCACTTTTAGATTCTAGATTGTGCTTCTCACATTACCTAAAAGGGGACTAGTCGTACTGAATAAACGAATGGACTGGTGCTTTGAGTTTGTTCCTTCCATTTAATCCAACCAACTCAATTATTACTAAACATTCTACCACTGTGGCTTCTGCGAATTCTAACAATTCTACAGCAGCAGCCATAGTACCTGAAATCGAACGGTCAAATAAATATTTGTATACTCAGTTTGTCTATACAGTACTCCCAGCAATAGTCTGCTCACCTCCTGTTGCCAGCAGATCATCCACGATCAACACGCGTGCTCCTTTCGGTAAAAGATCCACTTGTACCTCAAATGTTTCCTGTACAAAAAAGATCTATACACAATACTGCGAGCAGCGTTAAGAATAAAGAGATCAAAATTTAGTCCTGACCTCTCCGTATTCAAGAGTGTAACTCTTCTGTGTAACGTTTCCTGGAAGTTTTCCCTTTTTTCGAATCGGTAAGAAAGGTTTCCCTAATTCCAGGGATATTATTGGGCCGAAGAGAAAACCCCTGGAATCCAAACCTATAACCACGTCAACCTCGAGGAACAAAATATGTTCCACTATCAAGTCTCTCATTGCTCTCAATGCTACCACATCGCTGAATGCGCCAAATATGTCTCTGAAAGTAATTGGTTTCTTAACGAGTGACAATTCGAATAAACTATACAAACTTGCTGAGCAACATTGATTTAACACTAAGTTTACACAGCACCATTTCCTTTATAATATATATCCAAAGAAATACATTTTTTAAACCATTCCTTGTGAATAATGAACACTAAATCTAGTGTTAAACAATTCCTTGTGGATGCAGCTTTGCAATTTCAATAAACATAAATTAGTAAACTTAGTGTTATAGAACTATCGCGAAGAGAATTGACCAGATTACTAACCGAAATATAATATTTGGTTTCGGGAAGTCAGGATAAGTTCGAATTGCGTTTCGCAGCACTTCGAGCTTTTGGCTCTTATCCATCCTGGGTATCGAAGTCATTACAACTCAATTGACGGTAATGGTTGTGCTATTTACGTGTGACAGAGGAAGAACTGAACTGAAGCGATTTCGTATAATGGACGATTGAAATCATTAAATAAGAAAGAACATGCCAGTTAGGAAAAATAAACGGAAGTAATATTTACGTGCGCGATTCAATTCAAGTTTTGATTCCGAAAATCACGTGTACTGCGTATGTTAAAAATCACGATACAATCGACATCTCGCGTCAAGAATTGTAATCCATTAGATATAGCCACATATATAGCTGAAGGGTATCTCGCTTGATCTCGCTCAAATAACCTGCGATTAGATTAGATGATGTGTAAATATATTTATGTTACTGAACATATCGAGTCAAGATATATTATTCAAATTTTTTAGAATCTAATCTATAGATCCACCAGATAGTTTGGTTGCCCAAATAAGGGGCAACCCTTGCGCCCTTGCGTAGGCAACCCGATTATCCAAGTAACGCGTTTATAAATCGCGATTTATGATATTTATTTTGATCATTTATTATATATTCTAAAACAGGGCTGATTAAAAAACTGTAAGGATTAAAAAGTAAAAGAACAATATAACATACTGTGGAAATAAAACTCGATCGTCCAAGTATTCTAATTATTAGAATCTAATCTATGCATTAATCAGATATTTCGGTTGCCTAAATAAGGGGTAACCCTTGTGTAGATTTACGATATTTATTTGAATCATTTATTATATATTCTCCTAAAACAGGACTGATTGAAAAATTGTAAGGATTAAAAAATAAAAGGATAATATAACATCCGATGGAAAAAAACTCGATGGTCCACGTATTCAAGCTTGTAACCACCACTATGTATTTTACATCGAAGTTGTTAGCTATATTTTTATACGCTGTGATTTTTAGGAAACTATGTACATGTATAATCCTAGTATTAATAGTATAGTACAATGTAACGAAGGTGAACGTTAATGAAACTATTTACAGATTTACGATATCGTTCGTGTATAGTAAGATTTAGGCACGAAACATTTTACTTAAAAATGTAATATATAAGTCAGGTTCCTTAATACGTTAGTAACAAGTTTCTAACTTTATACAATAACCAAAACATTATAAATATATATAACTGCTTCGCTAACAATCGGCCGAAGTGTACTTATTATTGTTAATAGTAGACGCGCGTATCTGGCACCACGAAATCTGATTTAACAAATCATATTTTAATAATAAAACCGACGCATTATCTTCTCTTTCTTAAAGATATTACAACGGCAGTGTGGAGAGTGGTCACTTCATATATTAACAGATTACCATAACAATTTCTACCTGTCTCATCTATATCAACTTCTCGCAAAATAATTCCGCGTAGAACGCAAATTCAGTCATGTTCGCCTTTATACTAGAATTCACTGATACTTCTACACGGAATTATCGGCTCTGTGACTAGTAGCTCATGGGGTCGGTCCCTCGCAATAATAATCAGATACACCATCGTTCGAGAACATTAAATAATCAACAAGAATAAGCTGTATTATTTACAAAGCTGTCATCGTCTTGATCGAACGTAAGCCAACATGGTCCGAAATCTAAGGCCATTGTACAATCAAATTCCTACAGTTCACTTGACGAATAAAAACCTGCTGACCATGGATCAGACTTTCGTCGTGGCGAGCAGTTTGATATAATGTGCTTTATGAGTGATCTCGAACTCCTGAGCAGGTAAGAAGCATTGCGTTTGTATTCTGGGATGTCTCACCCTTTTGACAACGCTTCTAGCGAGCAGTACCAGCGCTACCAGAAGTGCGCAGCCAGCCCCGATAATCACCAGAACAATGATCTCAGTATTCTGCTTGAATCCTTGCACTTCGACGCAATGCAGCCGGTCTCGGTTCATGAAGTTCCTGATAACGTCTTCCTCGTTTACCTCATCAAGACTGGCGCAAACCTTATAGCGACCGGGTAGTAAAACTTCTAGGGTCACGAACGTTAAGCTGCAGTTCAGCTTTTGTTTGCGAACCGCGGACTCCGCGTCGAAAACGACGATGGACAATTCGCATTCGGGTAGATTGAACTTTTTCGGTGTAGATAAACTAACATCCACGTGAAGGAACCCCTGATCCGACACGTTCACGTGAACTCCGGTGATCCTGGTGTCCGTAGATTCTGTAACAGGCGTTTCTTGGTCCTTTTGCAGCTCACGTTTCGTCTCCTTGAGGGTTAGCACGTCGCTGCAACCGAGGCCCAATGACATCTCGTCGTAGCTGCCTGGGACGAGGATCACCACGCAATAGCGGTAGTTGTGACCCGGCTGTAGATTCAGAGAAGCCGGGATAGCTACCGGCAGGGAACAGGGATCCCTCATCATTTGAGAGTCGCAGTGAAGCGAACTGGAGACGGTTTGGACCTCGCTGTCGCCTATGGTCTCGTAGACCATCAAGGTGTCGCAGGTGTAATGCTCGGCGCATATCTCCACGTGCCACAGAAGGTTCACGCCGGTCGATTTGTCGTAGTGGAACTCCTTCAGCGTTAATTGAGTGCCTGTGGGAGGCTCTCTGTTAGTGATGGGAGGCGTTGGCTCGCCGCACAACAGGCTACCGGGAGATACCTGCGTCAGGACACCGTTCTCCAAAGCCGGAGGCGTGGCGCAAACCGCGGAGGATTTGTCTTCCTCGT
Organism: Lasioglossum zephyrum; assembly: GCA_028455615.1. Classification (NCBI taxonomy): domain Eukaryota; kingdom Metazoa; phylum Arthropoda; class Insecta; order Hymenoptera; family Halictidae; genus Lasioglossum; species Lasioglossum zephyrum. The sequence goes on along the minus strand of CM052326.1, from coordinate 12,376,852 downwards.
TTAAACTGGAATTGCTCAACCAGTTGGCGAATTCTAGAAGCGTACAGTCGCAGTTTAGAGGATTGTCGGCTAGAGAAAGCTTCTTCAATCGGAGCTTCGACGTAGGTACGTCGCTAGCCACCATCGTGATGTCGTTGTCATCTAACCGTAGGTCCTGCAGGCTCTTCAGCGGCACTACTAAGTCCGCGGTCAATGACCTGAGGAAGTTGTGGGTCAGGTCCAGTGTCGTCAATTTTTCCAGGTGAGCCAGAGAGGCGCTCGACACCGCGACGATCCGATTGTTCGCCAGATCGAGCCTGGTTAGGGTGGACAGATACTTGAAAGAGTCATCTTCCAGCACATCGATCTAAAAATAAAAATAGCATTTTTGATATTTGTATAACGAAGAAACGACGAATATGTATGATGTACATTAATATACAGAGTGGTCCACCTAAATGTCTCCTTTATTTTTGATGACATAACAAATGTTTCTAATGCAATGTAAAAATGATATCACAAGGCGAATGCTTTGCAAATATTATTTTTTTCTCGTGGTCCTTTTCCCCCAGAATTGTCAAGGTCATCGACATTCTTTTTCTTACTGACATTAAAACCCATCTAGACATGTTAACAATATCATCAAGGACGTTAAGAAAGGAGAACATCACAAAGGAGATATTTAGGTGGCTACATTTAGGTGGACCACCCTGTACATATGTATAGAATAGTTTCTAGAGTACCTGATTGTGGCTCAGACTGAGATACGTCAAGTTTCTCAAGCCTATCAGTGCTCCTTGCGTGATGTTTATCAGCTCGTTCTCCGATACGGTTAAGGTCCTTAATCGCGGCATCTTGGGCAAAAGGTTTGGACCCATCGGACCTAGCAACAGGTTGTTCGACAAGTCGAGTTCCTCCAGGTTCTTCAGACCCCTGAAAGCTGACAACGCCGAGACACTTAAGCGGTTGCCTCTCATCTTCAAGGATCGCAACGAGGGCAACGCGACGAAAGCTTGCGGAGATAGTTGAGACAGCAGATTGTCGCACAGATCCAAGTACGTCAGGTTCGACATCCCCTGGGATAAAGTATATCGTAGGTAGGTTCAGACATGACTAGTTTCAGACAGTCGACGAGAACATCAAAAACTGTCAGCGAAAGTTTCTAGTCTATGTAATTGTACATTAACACGCTTTGTTAGTAAAACAATGCGAAAACAACGGATTACCTTGAATGAGTCGGCTTCTAGGGTCTTCAGTTTGTTCTGAGATAGATCCAGCCGTTCCAGGCCGACTAGGTGCGACAAGGCGACAGTGGGCACGGAGTCTAAGAGATTGTTGGGTAGCCCAAGGGCTTGAAGAGGTCTTGTCAACGCTGTGAACGCGTTGTCATGGACGCGTCTCAGTTCTCCCGTGGAAACTACCAAACCGTGAAGAGCGACGCCTTCGAGGAAGCGTGCTGGTAGCAAGGAGATGCCCGACACGGTCACATCAAGGAGCGAAATGGTTCCCGGACGACTGGATCTCAGGTGTTTGCTGATGGTCTGCAACGAACAAAGTTTCGATCAGTCCACGCAATATAATAATAATAGACGCTTCGAACAATAATTACAAACAAGTGTTTATCGTCTAGGTAGCTAGAAAAAGATATTTTCAGGTACTATCGCTCGTCTATTTGTAAGTACCAGGCTTCGCGGTATCAACGGATCGTCTAAGTTTCTCCGCTAATTCCAAGATTAATTAGTCATACCGGATTGCATAACGGGGATCATTTGATTCGCGGAGGTATCGCAAGGCGGGATATTCATCGGAGTAATTGGTAACGGGACATTCAACGCAAAGCAGCCAGCGTGTACAGGACAGGAGAAAAACGGACATCGCACAATGGTCTCTCGGATAATACGAACGACTTGTATTTCATCGGCGGTCTATACGCCCACGCCCGCCTGGCGGGTGTCTAAAAATTCGCTGACCTCGATAGCGTGGCAAAATAATCATAATCTAAGACAAAACGGCCGATCAAACTTATCCATATGTGCACGATCTATAACAATTAGTCGATATTACTTGTAACAACGGAAAGTAGACAAACTCGCACCTCATAGACGCTCGGCACTACTCTAGTAACATTGTTAATATTTTCTCTTCTTCGAGACACATAGCTAAAGCAAAGCATTTCTTTTTCCAGATTATCAGGAGTTGGAGGAAGCAGAGAGGATGGAAGCGAAACAAGCGTTCCTTGTCCTCGTTTCTCGATACACCCTGTACAATCCAGAGACGTGGTCGTTAATTTCATTTAAAGGAGCCCACGTGAGTCACCCGTGTGCATACATATACATACAGGACGAAGTGTACCACGTGTGAAAATTACCTGCAGCGTGGTTCTATCACCGGTGCATCGGAGCGTGTGTGGAAAGTCGCAGGAACACTCGACGCCCGCTTTTGTAATATTTGGACACTCCCAAACGGTGTCGGGCGAAGGCGAAGGCGAAGGCGAAGAGGAAGGCAAAGGCGCGTGGGACGAGTCTTTAACATTCTCCTCGGCCGGGCTTTTTACAACGTTTGACGAATTATTCACCGGTGCCGCTTCAGCATCGTCTGAGACCAGCGTGAGCGTCGGGACGCTCGTTGTCGTCCCGTCGATCGCCTTCTCGTCTTCCGTCGGATCCGTCGTCGCGTCCGTGCACGACGCCAGTGTTATCAACACCAAGATCAACGAACATCGTGGCGTCCACAGCATCCTGTTGGATTCCAAAATCATTTTAGAATAAACATTCTCTTCTACTAACAATAGAAGAAGATTCAACAATAATAAATACAGGTGCTCTACACAGTTGAATTTAGAAAACACTTATACATATAGTTTCAGATATTGTAATAGCAATTCTCGAAAGCCACGAACTGAAGATTGTCCCGTTCAGTTTTGCCACTTCACCACCATCCACCCCGCTAACCCAACTTTCGGCCCTTCGACAAATCGAAAAATTCACCCGTCCATGGCCCCGTAGAACCAATTTCCCTTAACACATTAGCTACCGGCGGTTATCAGCAATACTCTTCTACGAATCAGTTTTCCTCGATCGATTCTTCAATAGTTCCAACAGTTACGTTAACCACGAAGAAAATAATTCAAGTTCTTCTTGATGGAACACAATCATCGCAAAGCCGGTAGTTAAAGTGTTAAGAGAAAGAGAGAGACTGCTTGGAACCGATGTCGCATAATAATTACTACAACGAGCAATGGTTGATCACGAGGAACGACTTGGAGAAGTTGCTGACGCTCGACCGGAAGATACAAGCCCGGGTACGGACAGAGAACCGAGAAGATGGTTTGAACATGCTACTTCCCACGTATTTGAGGTACACGATTTATACTTTACGCCTGCGATCGCGATGGTCACGAGTTAGAAGAATCGATCCGGTCCCGTAGGTATCGGAATCTGGTGAAGAGACTGATAGTCTGTCACGATCAAATGGTGCAAACGCAGAAACGGGACTTGATCAAACGAGTTCTGGACTGCGCGATTGGTCGGATGCTCGACTACAAGAAACGGATCGTCGATCTGAACTACTCGAACTACCAGTACATAAAACAAAGCATTTCCACGAACCGTGAACTCCTGATCCCCTAAGTTCTTCGCGAAATACAACGCGGATTTATATTCGCGAGGGATCTTCTTCTTACGATAACCGAATACGAAACCTGTTCAGGTGGCCCGACGACTTCATGAAACAGCTGAAATACACACCGGACGACGTTGAGATCTTGGTATCGGCCAGTGGAAAAGATTTAGTTCAGCAGCGCAGAAAACGCTTCGAGGAGATGATGGAGAACGCTTACAAATGCACGTGGTGCACAAATTACGCCGAATTCATGACCAAAAGTAATGTTTTCTTTTTAGCCGTTTTAGGGGATAGAAACGAGGAACAAGTTCGCCTCCCCTTGGAACGACTAAAAACGAACCGTGCGTCATTTTGAAGATGTTGAAAAGAGGCTTTGGTCACGAGCAAAATTTTCGAAAGTTTTTAGACATGCGAGACCGGATATATTATAATTAATTAACTAATAATAATAATAATACAATAGTATTATATATAATTATGATAATAATTATTATTATACATACATACAACAATATATAATTATAATAATAATAATACAATAGTGTATTATACAACTGATAACGACTTCGAGATCGCATATCTTAGAATAAAGAAAACATTTTGTTAACTTTTGGCCGGGATTTCGGCGAAACTTGTCACTGTGAGGTTGGCACGTATAGTGAAATTTCGGACTAATCGGGCTGCTTGCAGTGCCTGAAAAGGATTCGGAAGAGACGTCGATGGCGAGTAGCGAGGGTGACAAAATATCGGAAGAAGCTGCGCCGAGAGGCCGTAGACGTAGGGTGAAGGAAGAGAGCGTGGAGTCGGTGCCGTCGATCCTCAAGATCTCGCCGGAAGAGTTAGCAGCTCGGGAAGCTCGCCTCGCAGCAGAGGAGACCATGAGATCAGCGATCTTGCTCATACAGACCCACGAGAGGGCGAGAATCGCGAGAATGGCTGCAACCGAGCGTCGGCATACTTTTAACGCGATTAACAGAAATCTCGTGTAACATTTTCACACGCGTCGCTTTCGATTAACGTTACAGAGGAGCGAATGGCCGTGTACAGAAGCAAGTTAGAGCGCGGCGAGATTGTCCCGAAGAGGTTACCTAAGGAAACATTCGAGAGAGCAGCTAGGACGATACAGAGAACCTGGTGGAGATACTTGAGGAGGAAGAAACAGAAGAAGAGGATGAACCGATTGGAAGAGCTGATAGGGATGTCGATACCTAGCCGGAAGTCTGATCATGTCCTGGCGAAGGATAGAGAGAACTTTCAGAAGAAGCTGGACCACATGCCAGCGTTCGCTAAACGCGTTGAAGAGACCACGCAGGAACACCGGACGAAAGTAATAACTAGACTGCGGGTCCTTGTGCAAAATAAAAGTCGTCAAGGAATAGAAACCAAACAGAATGTCATTTCTTCCCTTAATAATTTTATGTCTTCAATTTTTTTAAATTTTCCTGCAATTTTGAATTTTATCGACTCAATTTTGCTGTAAACGCATAAAGATCCGCAGTCTAGTAATAATTGCCGTGGGAATGAATACAGAGGAATTAATAACGAATATCATTCAATTTTCACAAGCTATGGAAGATCAGAGGTCCAGGCCTGATGGAGGACATCACAGAAGAGATTCGCGAGTGGTTCATCATCTGGTACAACGAACTAGGTCATTTCGATGCGTATCCCGCGGCCAACGTTGGAGGCACCGTACTTGTTATCACCGAAGAGACCATGACTCCTCAAGAATTCCTAGCCCAGAAGGGGAAGAAGCCCGACGAAAAGGAAAAGGAGCAAGCCAAGAAAACGAAGAAAAAGCAAGAGACGTGGATGCCGGAAACGAAGGCGTTCACTCTATTGGACACAGCGAATCAGGACTTTATCGCAGATTGGAGCTTCCGCGACGAGTCGGACGATCCTCACCAGAAGATTTACGAGGATCTAATCAAGAACAAGCTGTGTCACGAGCTGCAGCTGGAGATGAGGAGAATAGTCGACGAGCTGATGAGGCTCGAGCTGAAGAGACTGAACCAGGCGTTGAAGAAAGACTGTAAAGCCGATGGCAGAGAGGCTGTGATACCTAAATCGAAGGGTGAGCTAATTCGATTTTCTACGATCGAAAACAACGAGCGAAGTAACCTTAGCAAAGAGTTGAGAGCGACGTAAAATAAATTTTAAAAAAACAACGATCCAAATGTCTCGTTCAGACAGCTGTATCTGAAAGAATCAGGCATCAGCCGCTAATTAAGAAGCATGCCTAGTGTAATTGTAAAAAATAATTAAATCGCGTTCCATTTGATAAGCAGGAAAGAAGGGCGGTAAACGGAAGAAGGGTAGGAAAGGCAAGGAGGATAAGTTCACCGTGGAAGAGAGCTTCAACGAGCTGGTTAAAGCGGACATCATTGCAAAGTATCCGACGACTGCTTTGAAAGATTGGATAGGCGATCTGTCCTATCAGAATTACGAAGCAGCGAGAGAGTTTCGAGACTACGGGCACCGAATAGGCGAGATCAGGCAGGTGGTGATGGAGAATTGCGTTCTTCCGTTAAGCTCCAAAGAGATCCACGAAGTTGCGCCGTTGGTGCGATCGGTTAGCATCTGCGGACTGCCTCGACACGGAAAGACGTTTTTGGTGAACGCGATTTGCTCCGAGGTCAGCGTATGTTTGGATTTTCGATATCTTTATACGTCTCGAAATTGTTGGAACGTGCTATTTCGCGCAGGTCGGAGCATTGTTGATTAACATGACGCCGTTCGTGTTGGTGGACAAGTACACAGGGCGGAAGAACGAGCGGAAGTTGATGGACATGATCTCGAAAGTGGCTCGCGAGCTGGCTCCCTCCGTGATCTTCATCGACAATGCCGAGAAAGTTTGGGCGAAGAAAGTGCCCGCGGAGGAGAGGTTCATCAATCCGAAACGATTCGCGAAGTACTATTTGAAGTTCGTGAAGAGCATCAAGCGGGGCGATCAGGTATTCGACGAACAATATGATAAGCGTTGTTTAATCGTTAACGGTATCTATGCAGACGATTGATCCCGGCAGGGGTGTCGTCCAAAGTCACAGTACACAGCATAATATTTCGTGATTCTTAAAAAACGATTCCTATCTACTGATAACTATCGTAATAACTATATTTTTTCGAATCATTTTTTAATTAGTTTCGTTAAATTTTGTTGCCTAAAAATGAAATCTCTATCCAAGACTGCCTTGGCGATTGGGCATTTAATTACGTTAATAATCAACCAAGGTTTGTTATTGCACGTGGTAGTATTTTATAAAAAAAGGAACGTTGCGTTCGATAGAACACGTTTTAATGATGAAGGTGAGCATCGAACGACGCGCTGGTAGAGCCTCGAGTAATTATCGACATATCGATAATTAATTCGTCTCGATGAAAACACGTCGATTTTTTGATTCGTTTGTCCGCGGAGGAAAGCGGCCGGGTGTTGCAACCGATCGACGTTGCATTGCCTCTCTCCTAAAGTGGCGAGGAATGTTAAAGTTGGTGATCTGGTAGCGCGCCCACTTTATGAAATTCTCGATATTCCTGTTTCGACTCTTTCTCCGACATGAATGAACCACCTGAATAAGCAGCCGGGTCTGGGTGCCCCCACCTCGGGGCCCCAGCCTCTTTCTCATTCCCAAACGATCGGTTCGTGTCTGGTCATCAATGAAACACCTCCTACCAAACGGCCGGGACACGTAGGTGGTAGCAAGTTAACGTAGGATTTAGAGTGCCGATGATTCCGGTCGGATACGGGCGAACATTGGCGTAGAGATTCCAACGTAACAATTAATATTCATCGTTGTTTGGCAATTGTCGTTGAGAGCTCGGGAGGTGGCACGGTCTGCGATTGATCCCGAATGTTTGGAACGACCTTCGTGCACAGATACATTATTGGTATCAGCAACGTTTCAAGTCTGAGGATTATTAAAGGGTTGCGTGAAATATTTTCATAACGCCTCGTGAACTCCCGAGCTCTTAACGATACATTGAATCGACACGCTATAGGATATCGTAAGGTCCGATCACTGGTGAAACGCGTCCAATAAGAGCTCTCTACGTGATACTTTACAGATCCTATTTCTCACGACCTCCTCGGAGCCATATAAAGCATCGAGTCCCTTCGTCAGGGTCCACGACAAGTTCATAATGATTCCTCTCACGGACTACAACACGCTGTACATGTTTTACAAAGATCTGTTGATGAGGTACCACGGCGTCGATCGCGGGATCGACGTCTCCTGTCTGGCCAAGATGTCTACGGGCATTCCACTGGACGTCATAAAACAATCGGTGGAGAACGTGCTGAACGTTCGCCGTAGAATTACCCTCAGGTTCAACCCACTGAACCAGCATGAAATCATCGAGGAGCTGATGAAGTACGAGCCGCCCGCGAAGAAGACGTTGGACCAGTTCGCGAAATTCGAGTCGCGAACCCCGCTCGGTAGGAGGAGAGCGAGGCTGTTGAGGGCCGAGAAGGAGGTACGCGAGCGAGCCAAGCAGATGAAGCCCAAGAAATGATTCGTAGAAACGTATCGGCCGGTTTTTCACCGGGGCAGACCGTTCCGAAGGCTTTCTGTTCCCATGAGAACCGTTCACCGAAAGCGAGGGAACGGCCGCGACGGAAACTTGTCGGCGAAAACGTGGGACGTAAACGTATTCGGAGACAAGGCTGCGCTTTTCAACCGAGGGGTAAATGTTGGAAACGTGTCGCGTGTTCCCTCGCGTCACCTGTTTGCCAATCGAGAAAAATCGGAACAGAAATTCAAAGGGAACGAGAACGAGCGGGAACCAGCGTCCAAGACGGCGACCTTTCTTGCAGAGGGGGAGCGAGAGCGAGAGAGAGATACGTCCGTGGAAGAAGCGCGGTCATCGATTGAGCGATTCTTTCTTTCGTGTCGCGATTCGCCAACGTCCGCGTCCGGACGTGAAACTGGTTTTCGTCTTCGTAGGATGCTAAAAACGATCCACGAAAAAGCGGAGCCAGACGCAGCGAGGAACAACGGTGAAAAAACTGAACACGCTTAGATAGATCCTGGCCGAATACTCGACTCCGCACTCGTTTCAACCTCCTCCGAATGCTCTGAAGAATTTTGTCGAAAACGATCTAACAAACTGTAACCGTAGGCACACGAATAAAACTATGAATGGCTAACACGGTGAATTCATTAAGAAAATACGGGCAGCGTTGTGGGTGCCTCGATCTAGGTGAGACAGCCCACTAGAATGACGCGATCTTACGCACGTTCCACTTATTGTGAACGTCGCGCTGTGTTTCGAATGTTGCCAGCTGGGAGAATTCATGTATTTTCTCTTTATGCAAATTCGCATTTTCATCTCGAACTTTATGAAATTTGAAACGAGAAAAACGTTTTTGTCGTCGAAGATATTTGATTCTAAAATTCTTAAGTATCAGTTGTAGGCTACATAAGCTGGGCACAAATTAAATATTCTTCATTAATACAAATGCCTTGATCTCTATCAGATAATCTTTTTACGTGTTTAAATTGTACGTACACTGTCCGAGGGTTAATTAAAACTATTAGAGATTGACGCATGGTCTAGCATAACAACGTGGGAGCTGTTTGATCGCAAGACGGGGGTTTGAAATCGCTAGAAAGGAGCAGGACAGCATTGGTCTCTAGCGGAGGAGGTGTATCCGGGCACACACGTACCTACGGCAATGTGTGTTCCTACGGTCCGGGTGTTTGCGGCCCCTGCTGCTTCTCTTCACGCTTGGCACACGCACACGCGGTATGTCGTAGCACAGACGCAGGCGCGGCGACGGGCATTCACGCATCCAACCCACGTTGGTTGCGCGCGGGCACCGCTCGTGAGGGCCAATCGCTCGCTCGCCAAACCGAGAGAGCTGTCACTTGGCCATAGGCGCGGACGCTTGAACTTCTTGATTCGATTTAGACGAGAGTAGGCGGGCCGGAGCGTAAGCCAACAAACAGAGACGTCGACACCGATGCGAGTAACGCGTTCGCCGGTTGCATCTTCCGGTTTGTTTGGGATCCACGTTCGCCGGTGCGAGAAATTTCAACGCGTTGTTCCTTCGCGTCGCACACCCTCGATTACGATGCAGCTTTGATCGGGATAGTTACCCGTTCTAAACGCGACGAAGAACGACCGTACGACGACGTGGGACTAGCTGATACTGTGCACGAGGCACGCGGTGGGCACTCGTGCCGAGAAAACGTCGCCTCCGCCGTGTCCACGCGGTGGGGACTCCGCCGGTGCGTCCGTCTCTCTGTGTCTCTCGGTTTCCACATAGCATAGCCATGTATGGAACACGGGACGACGTTCTCTCTCCCGGCCCTTACGCCCACTTGAACCGCGCTGCCATGCCGCTCGGTCTTGCTCCCGCTACCAGCCGTTTCATTCTCATACTCATACCTGGTCCCGGAGAGCAGGTATCGTCGCTACGACGCGACGTCACCGTTACAGGTTGCCCGACGACAGCTCGACGACATCGCCACCCGACAACCCTACTGTCTCCCTTGGACACGAACAGGGATTCCTCGAGTCGATTCCGGACCGGTCCCAACGCGCTCGTTTCGAATCTAGCGCGCCCCATCAGAAAAACATCGCTGGCGAACCGTGACTTCTTCTTCGCTATTTTTTAGAGGAAGCCTTTCCTTCAAGAGGCGGACTCGCTTTCAGGATTACAAGGGTGCGGGATACGCTTTGTCATTTCTCGATAATGCAGCGATGGGGTGTTTCAGTAGTTAAAAGCGCTAGAGAAGATCAATCTAGACCGCTGACTCATTCAAAAGTCCTACTTTTACGTTTACAAGGCGTAAGTTGCATTATTCGGCAGCATGTAGCCGTCGCAGCTTTATGAAAATAGCTACATGCGCTTCTTTATGCTTCTGAATAATGTAAATTACGCCTCGTAAACGTAAAAATAGTTTTATCCAGCGCTTTTGGCTACTGAAAACCCCATCTTTACATTATCGAGAAACGACAAGGCGCATCCTGAACCCTTGCAATCCTGGAAACGAGACTACCCCCTTCACGCGTTTAGTTCTCCATTGCCGTGTTCCAGTGCAAGTTAGACAGACTTGGATTTCGCGAAGTTTGATCAAAGAAATCAGGGATACGGCGTCCTGGAAATGCACAACGTTCAATTAAAAATATTTGTCAAGTCTATTGCGTTGAAAGGCTTGCCATTTCTTGTTTAAAAAATACACCTTATTTCCCACTCTTTGTTACTCTGCATAACGTTTCACAAGTGGTCTCTGAACGTGGTCGGGGCCCCGTTCGTGAACACAAGGGCGTTCTGGAAGAAGGAGAAAGGATGAGAAAGACAGAACTAGACATCCGAAGGCCTTCGGGATCTTCATGAAACGCTTTTTGATACTGGAAATCGGTCTGTCGTCGTTACGAAATCACGTAAAACCGGGCCTTTACACCCACGCGGGAACGACTTGGCGTAGCCACGGCGAAAGAAAGTTGAACTTCTTTAACGAGCTGAACGTTTACTACGCGTCCAGGCGAAAAGTAGGACTGGACGACGGGACATGCTGATAATACCTGTCTCATTTCGCGGTGATTTATTGTTCGAAAAAAGAAGCTCGAACGAAAAAGCTCGCGCTAATTGAGTCGAGTCGTAATACTTCCGGCTACGGGTACTAAGGATGCTGGGAACCTAATTGTAATCTGAAACGACGGAAGGTGACAGCTTGTTAGCTAGGTAAACAAACAAAAACAATGTACACGCGCGACCTTAAACATCGCAATTCTTTTTTTATCGATAAACAGCAAATTCTAACAATTCTATGTGAATTGTCAAAAACTGGAGCGGAATGTTTTTACTGTTTTAAATTGCACCTACTCATTTTCTCAAATCTGCTATTTGTCGATAACTGCGTCTGTTGTTATTGCCGAGGCGCGTATATTGCAATAACGTGCACGTCGAGGCAAAACACATGGTCTCCCGACGCATTTTTCTATCTCCGTGCTCCAACAATCTCCCCGTTTCACCGCGTCCACCGGAAGTTTCGTAGATTCCAGTCCTCCGCCTCTGTAATCGTTGTTCTTGCTCAACGATTTACGCTGCTACGCGATTTCGAAAATATCTGAAAGATAGCACGATGCTTTAAGATAGAAGACAGGACGGATTATAAGCGGAAAGATAGATACTCTTTTACGGAAGCACCGATCAAAGATGAGGAATGCCGCTCTCGAATGATAACGATCCCACAAGCCATTGAACCAGGCGGCTTGTATCGACTGGAACAAAAGTAATTTTTGCGGGACGAGAAAGGCCAAGGAGAAGCGGCTCCCCGTGGTCCCCGTGACAGCTTGATCGAGAGGTTCATTGTATACAAATTTCCCGGGAATTTAGTCCGTAAATTCGCGGTTTATGTAACGACTTGAACAACGGTCGAAGATGATGTCTGCATCAATCGAACGCAGTAGTTACTTCAGGCTCTCTGGATGGCTCGATCCTGCTCCTTTTAAGGCTCAAACAGTCCGGATTGAAAGAAAATGTTTACTCGCGCTGTTCTCAATGTTATTTATACTTATTCAATTTTTTATGAAATATTAAACATTGAAGAACTCGGGTGTGAGGCTATTTTACATAATATATTGTAGAATGAATTGGAACGTTGGAATCGCGTTGAAAAGGAACGGTGGGATAATTACCAAGAAAGTTTGAAAGGACAAATACGAGACTGATACGATTCTGTGAACGGAGGCGGCTGTTCACACGATACTATCGAAAGGGCCGCAAATGCTGGAACAAAAAGCTGCTTCGTCTGAACCGGCTACCAGTCAGCTAGTTGATCGACCTTTACTCGTAACTTCAGACCAGTAGCTCGTCTTTACGAGTGGATATTTAAAAGGCAAGGTGCACTTGTGATTCCTACAGTAATCTGCAAAGAAACATCCCTAATTGTAAGACAAGTGACCCATATATCTCTTTTTTATCCTAACAAAATTTCAGCGTTTTTTAAACACAGTACGTGGAATCCTACCTGAGTGAAAAAAGTATTATACAAAATTCCGAACCATGTAAGGGCCTCTTGACCACCATATAAAGTTCCGCGACAATATTTCTTCCGAAAAATATAAAATACTTTATTATGCAGTTCAAATGCAGTAACAAAATAATATTAAAATAATATTGCAACCGGCACATTATTATGATACGTTAGTTGCAAACGCAGACTGCTCCATCAAGTATATATAATCTCGCACATCATTCATAAACCTTCGAAAAAATTTGTGGTCCTTCTTTATATTCTTCATTAACTTTTTAATCTCCTCCTCCCTGTAAAATAGTAATGGTAATCCGGTGATCAAATTTTCGATACAGCTTAAGAATAGAATTTATTAACAGACCTCACGGAGCCTAATATACAATGTATATTGATGTCCTTAGAGTCAATCTGTTCGAATGGTTTAATGGCCACTGTTACCCACAATAAAGTATCTACCTCTTTTGTATGAGAATAAAATGATATGCTGGAAAAAAAAGAAGAGAATATATGTATATTACATATAACGTGGAACGCATCAATAAATTGTTTTTAATTAATTACCTATCCCGAGTGATTTCCATTACATATAAATCCTCCAATCGTTGCACTTCAAACATAAAACTTACGACTAGCTTTACTTCCTTAGATACATAATCCAACATTGATGTAATATCTTCAACACTCTTATACAAATCGATTAGTTTTATAGCATCTATACTTTCTAAAATTATCCGATGAACCATACTTATTAAATTATCTGCATCGTCTGATGGAAATAATGTTTTCAATAGGATTTTGTTATTTTTTTCGTAAAACTATTTATCAAAACACTGTTCTATGAGCTCACCTGCCAGACGAGAAATTATTTTAATATTTTTAATAAATTGACCACCCGAGATATCGTAATCATCCCCCAAGTATATTACTATCAATAGCGAGCAGGACATGAATCCTGCTATAAACATTTTCTTCTCAATATCTTCATGGTATATTTCCCAAATAATTTCATTACTAAAAAAAGAAATACAAGAATTATTATACACTTTTTAAAAAACTATTTCAACGTTCTCATTAAATATACCTTTCAGCGCAAGCGCGCAATTTCTTTAGCAAGGAAGAAAACGGATCCAGCTCGATCGAGACATCATTCTCTACAAGAGAAATCTGTGAATCAATTTCCTGCAGTTCTACTTTCATTGCATTATTCGATGTGACTTCGTCGCTCTGAAGATGTTTCTCTTCAGCAGAGTCATTTCTATCCAAGACAGACTGTTCCATATTTTGATTCTCTGCACTGGAATTACTCTGTATTTCCTTATCTCGCGGAGGACTGATGACATTATTTAAAAGAATATTCTGGTTATTTTGTTTTGTCGACGAGGAGTACTCAAATTCTTGAACTTCCGTTCTAATAGTATCATTGAACGATAGTCGCAATCGTTGCTTTACTAGACTCTTTTCTTTTTTGGACTTACATACAACATTTTGCTGATCAAGTTCCAGAGTTTTCTCAGGCAAATCCTGAACAATTTTTAAAAATGAAGGATCTTCCCGACTGCAGTTCGCATTCACAGATGCATCTTCAATAAAGTCATCTAAGCAATGAAACGACGGTGGTGTAATCGACTCCAATCCCTCTAAACCAATAAAAGCTTGTGCCTGACAACTACTTGCATTTTGCACATCATTATTCGTTTCTGTACTTTGACTATATTCATTGATATTATTTGTGAAAGAATGATCGGTGGCTAATGATGTTATAGTGTATGTTCTTCGAGGATGCGGTATATTGTGTTTGCGCGGCAAGCATTCTCTTTGATTCGCATCTGGTGTTACAGTGTGTAAGATATCATTCGATGCAGAGTTAGGCGTAGCGCAAGCTGTTCCCATGTTATCTAAGTTTAAAGCTGAAGCAGAAACATCTTGCAAGGGAGAATTATGCGAGGCTGTGTTAGCTTCGATATTTACTAGACTTGAAACTTCGCTCGAGGAAGTTTCTTTAACAATTTGTGCTTCCGAAATTTCAGGATTATTCATTGTGCAGTTCCTTTCTTCCGAAGATTCGCTTGAATTTAACAAAGAGGGAACTACTAAAGCAGTGATGTCTCTTAGGACATTATCAGGTATGCTTGATCGATTCATGGAATCTGTAGAAGATCTGTTCTCAATGTTCTGGGGTAGCCTCGTTCGTGTAATCTCAGTCATGTTCGTAATCGCATCTTCTCGTTGAGAAATACTCTCGCATGGCAGCATAGATCCACTCTTTTCCATCGAAATGTTTGGAAACAATATAGTTTTGTTTTGAACCGTTATGTTAGATTCATGATTTTCTACCTTTTCTTCAGAGAAGTCCATTTTATTTAGAGGAGGTACCACAGCTGTGATTGCCATTGAGTTATCATGAAATATCCTAGTTTTGTTAGTGTCATTTATACAAGACACCACAGCTGTAGTTGTCATCGAATTATTGTGGAAAATCCTAGTTCTGTCTGATTCTACATCCAAGTTACCCGACTGCATTTTAGGTATTGTTGATATGGCTGTTGTAAATTCCATTCTACTATGGGAATCTACGAAGCACGTCGACTTTTCAAAATTACTTCTATTGGCTGATTTCGTTATCTCCGTCATCTTGCCATTCATACATGTGGTATCATACGCATTTTGTTGATCCGTTTTTATTGATGACAATACATTATCGTGAATTCTGTCTCGTTGTACCATATCTGTGTACACATTTATTGGTACAGCTTCAATTCCATCCATAGATATATTAAGGCAAATGCTACTCCTTTGATCATTGTTAAGTCTTTTTTCTTGCAAACCATATATTTTACTTGGTACTGCCGCAGTCATTTCCATCGGAAAACGTTTGGCATTTTCCGTGTGCTCCGGGTATGCTTCATTTTCCAAATTGTATGATCTAGTTGATATTACAGCCGACATTTCCATTGAAGCGTTATTGAAATTTTTAGTGCATTCCGTGTGTGTTTCCTTTTCCAGCAAATTGTATGGTCTAGTAGACACTGCAGCAGTCATCTCCATTGAAGCGTCATTGAAATTCTTAGTGCGTTCCGTGTGTGTTTCCTTTTCCAGCATATTATAGTGTCTAGTAGGCACTGCAGCAGTCATTTCCATTGAAGCGTTATTGAAATTTTTTGTGCGTTCCGTGTGTGTTTCCTTTTCCAGCACATTGTATGGTCTAGTAGACACTGCAGCAGTCATCTCCATTGAAGCGTCATTGAAATTCTTAGTGCGTTCCGTGTGTGTTTCCTTTTCCAGCAAACTGTAAGGTCTAGAAGACACTGCAGCAGTCATTTCCATTGAAGCGTTATTAAAATTCTTAGTGCGTTCCGTATACGTTTCCTTTTCCAGCAAACTATAGTGTCTAGTAGGCACTGCAGCAGTCATTTCCATCGAGGCATTATTGAAATTCTTAGTGCGTTCCGTGTGTGTTTCCTTCTCCAGCATATTGTAGTGTCTAGTAGGCACTGCAGCCGTCATTTCCATTGAAGCGTTATTGAAATTCTTAGTGTGTTCCGTGTATGTTTCCTTTTCCAGCAAACTGTATGGTCTACTCGACACTGCAGCAGTCATTTCCATTGAAGCGTTATTGAAATTCTTAGTGCGTTCCGTGTGTGTTTCCTTTTCCAGCAAACTGTAGTGTCTAGTAGGCACTGCAGCAGTCATTTCCATTGAAGCGTTATTGAAATTCTTAGTGTGTTCCATATACGTTTCCTTTTCCAGCAAACTGTAAGGTCTAGAAGACACTGCAGCAGTCATTTCCATAGAGGCATTATTGAAATTCTTAGTGCGTTCCGTGTGTGTTTCTTTTTCCAGCAAACTGTAAGGTCTAGAAGACACTGCAGCAGTCATTTCCATTGAAGCGTTATTAAAATTCTTAGTGCGTTCCGTATACGTTTCCTTTTCCAGCAAACTATAGTGTCTAGTAGGCACTGCAGCAGTCATTTCCATCGAGGCATTATTGAAATTCTTAGTGCGTTCCGTGTGTGTTTCCTTCTCCAGCATATTGTAGTGTCTAGTAGGCACTGCAGCCGTCATTTCCATTGAAGCGTTATTGAAATTCTTAGTGTGTTCCGTGTATGTTTCCTTTTCCAGCAAACTGTATGGTCTACTCGACACTGCAGCAGTCATTTCCATTGAAGCGTTATTGAAATTTTTAGTGCGTTCCGTATACGTTTCTTTTTCTAGCAAACTGTAAGGTCTAGACGTCACTGCAGCAGTCATTTCCATTGGAAAATGTTTGACATTTTCCGTGTGCTCCGGGTATGCTTCATTTTCAAAATTGTATGGTCTACTTGATATTGCAGTCGTCATCTCCATTGAATCGTTATTGAAATTCTTGATGCGTTCTGTGTATGTTTCTTTTTCTAGCAAACTGTAAGGTCTAGAAGACACTACAGCAGTCATTTCCATCGGAAACTGTTTGACATTTTCTGTGTGCTCCGGGTATGCTTCATTTTCAAAATTATATGGTCTAGTTGATATTGCAGTCGTCATCTCCATTGAATCGTTATTGAAATTGTTAGTGCGTTCCATGTATGTTTCCTTTTCCAACAAATTGTAGGGGCTAGTAGGCACTGTAGCAGTCATATCCATTGAAGCGTTATTAAAATTTTTGGTGTATTCCATGTATGTTGTATTGTCTTGCAAATTGCATGGTATAGTTGATACTGCCATAGTCATATCCATCGAGAGGTTGAAATTTTGAGTGCCAACTGTGTATGCATCTAAATCTGCACTAATAGGAGATTTGTTCTTTAAAAGTTTAATCGAAGTGTTCTGAAGTATCTCTGGTACTATCCTTGTTTCAGTATCATTTATGCTGGAATAGATATTCTGACTAATTGCTCCTGTAAATTCCATTTGCATACTCACAGTAGTAGCAGCATTCAATTCATTACTAACTACTTCATGATCTGTTGTAATCAGATTTTCTTTAGTTATTTCGTCAGGGACGAAACTTATGTTAGATTTCTTGGTGGTGCATGGATCAACAGTTTCAGGATTAACAAACACTAAGTTCTTACAAGCGCCTTTACTAATTTTTACATTTTCCTTGTTGTATGAACCTTCGTTAGAATCATGTTCTTCGTATGTACTTTCCCATACAGTCCCTTGCTCCATGGAATTACAGAATTCTCTGCACAACGAATTAGATAATTATACTTCCAACCTAACCCAGAACCAGATATAGAATCAAAACTCACTTTACATGTTTCTTTTCTGCAAAGCTGACACGTCTCTTAAGCTTTGTTACAGTTGCTGGACTACTTTCAGTGAACGAACCAGTTAAATTTAAATTCTGCAATGGCTGTCGTGGTTTAGGAGGCTTAAGAATCTATATACAATATAAAAATTGTTAAATCTAAGCATATGCAATGTACACATAGCAAAACCAAAAATGACAAACATTTGTGTTAATTCATTGTACTATTGTATGCTTATAAATATACTTACTGAAGATCGCCTCGAGCTTTTTTTACTACTACTGGAGGGAACCCTATAAAACATCAAGTATTATATGTCAATTACACATTGAAATGTATAAGAACCCCTTAACACCATTAAGTTCCATAATTAATGCTTCATATATTAGCGGAACGCCATTAAATTTCTTCATAATTAAGTTCATAAACAATGTTATGTTATTGGAGTAAGTCGAGAATCAACATTTTACAATTCCGCGTCAGATTCTTGATACTTCTTCATACTTGACGTTTCCATTCATAATTTGGAACAATATGAATATATTCAGATAGAATATAATGAAACAAATGACGTGTTACTTACATTTCATTATATCTGATGAAGTCAATTCAAATTCAAACGAATTTTGGAAGGTGTCGTCTTGCCAGGAATCTCTACCAACCACTGTTCGCGCTTTAACTGAAGCCATGCCTAGTTTTCATGAACATTTCATGAATCACGAAGTACATCAGAGGCGAAACTCTTGTTAGACTCTTTGATGTTCGTGTTCCTATATAATTTTAATCTATAAAAAGGATTGTCACCATGCCTCGTACGTAATTGAATATTTTCGCATATTCCAGACGAATTGTATTGTTGAATTAATTGAAAACGAACATTTCCGTAAGATATCTCCAATTTGAATAACATGCGGACGAACGCGTACTGAGAGTTAGTCACAGAAAAATTATCCGAATTTCGCCTCTATAAGAATGTTCTACTGAAAATTTATTATTGCGATAGCGGCTTAATTAGATCGAACAGAAGACCATGCACATGGAAACGGGGCTTTATCGGACCATAAATAAATCGTAATCTGCAACCAATGATAAGTCGACAAATATGTGATTTCATTTAGTGACGCTTATAAAAATATATCAACGATTAAATACTGGTTCGTGTTTTTGCATAGTTGCAGTGGTATATTATTGTCGACTCAGTCCTCCGTTTGAAGTTTAAATAAATGAATACATAGTGGTGCTGGTGGATGTCAGCAGACAGATCGAACAAATAAAACAGACGCACCGTATAAAATCTTCGAAACCACAGAAATATCAATTTGCCTCGGTATCATCGTTAATTAACACTGTCCAAGTAATTGACAGTGGACATCCAGCTGAGCGAGAGAAAACGTAGAAGTCCAAGTTCCACAATAATGGAAGGCGCCGTGGTGAAATTAATCATAAAAACACCAAATCAGCAGATTAAAGATCAAGTTGTTAATTGTGATATCGAATGGACCATCGGCCGATTAAAAGAATATCTGTCCGAGGTTTATCCTAGCAAACCAGTGAGTCTCGTTTGCTTGCATTTCTGTATTTGATCGTACGAAGTTTTTTGTGAAAGTCTACCTCGATCGACGGTGAAAGCATAATGTATATTTACTGTCGTCGTTCGAGAAACACGACAATGTCTAAAACTCTTCTGTTTTTTTTCTTTTTTAACATACTCGAGTGGAAACATTTCTAACACTGTATCGTTTCTGGAGATAACAATGTAGTTTGTAATAGTTTGAAAACCTTATCTTGTCAATAATGACGTCCGCTCCATAATTCTATTTACTTATAGCACACACGTTTCTGTGTTTCTATTGCATTAACACATTGGAGATTGGTAATATAGTCAGTCCTATGTTGTTTAACCCTTTGCAGTCAGAGCTATTTTAACTCGAAAATTAAACATTTCTTCCTACCTAGAATAATTCTATTCTATATATGATTTTTTTCGTTTTATGGATATGAAATTGATGTAACGCCTCCTTCAATACTTAAATGTTTAGCGATTGATTAGATACTAACCACTGGTTGGTACATTATTTACCAACTTATAATTGATATCTGTTGACAGGAAAGAGCAAGTCAAAAACTAATATATTCTGGACAGTTGTTGAACGACTCCACATGCTTGAAAGATGTCCTAAGGCAATGTGACGGACAAGAAGATCAAGCTTACACCGTTCATTTAGTTTGTGCTTCTCAAAAAATGATGCCAGAACAGAATAAAGAAAGCACAAGTAGTATTGCTTCTTCTGCGAGAAGTACAGTGGAATACGCAAGATTAAACGACACGAGCAATGTACAAAATTTGGCTCAGAATATTAATAACTTCACTATACAACATAGTCCTACCCAATTGTATTCTACACAGCAATATTTTGATCCACGGAATAGTCAGCAAATGGCTTGGATGCAACAGGCGTACACGCATTATTTTACACAGTATATGCAACTGTAAGTAAAGTCTCGCTACTCTCTTCTTATCAAACATTAAAAGTATATAATAATAAATATTATTTCTGTTTTGTAGAATGGCGGCGCAAGGAATCCCACTGCAAACTAGCATTCCATATGTACAACAAATGAATGTTAATACCAATGATAGTGTTCAAAATTCATATGGGAATAATACGAGTAATAATAATAATAATAACAATGTAGGTGATGAACAGCAGCAACCTGCTGTTCAAGATGCTGATATTAATGGTGGAAACAATGGTGCTGAAGAGGATGGAGCATTTAACATAGATTGGCTAGATTTCTCTTATACTTTGTCCAGAATAATTATTCTCTTCACTCTTTTATATTTCTACTCGTCTCCACTGAGATTCCTAATTGTCATGTTTCTCGGCTTCACGATGTACCTGTAAGTTCATATATTCACAATACACGTGTAAGTAATAATGCACACAATTTCGGGAACAGATTTAACAAACTCGATATTTTGCAGATATCAAGGCGGTTTCTTCCGAGTACAACCTATTCTTTTGCCAGAGAATAATAACGGCCGAGTAGACAGAGTAGATAACAATAATCAAATATTGCAAAACGAGGCTGCTGGACCTCAGCCCGTAGCTCAGCAACAAAATGGTCAGACACCAACAGTCCACACAGAACCTATGACAAACGCAAACGAAGAGCACGAAGAAGAGAGACCAGGAGCTCTCGCTTTCACTTGGACATTTTTCAGTACATTTTTCGCATCTATTATTCCAGATCAGCCGAATGCTATATAATGCGACGAGTGCTTACAGCTTCTTGCACTCGCTTCTCTTGTAAAGTTAATTTTCTTGTTGAAAACGTTTTCAGGGCATGACACTGAACCCGTAGCGGTCTCTCTCAGTATAAAAATCGAATAAATATTAACACTTTACCTATTGGTGGTTTATTAATAGTATTTTCAATGAATGTGCAACATCACAACAAATCTTGGAAATTCTTCAAAATCTTTTGATCGCTTCTTATCTTCTCTTTCTATATAACCATGGCAATCATGTTCGAGTCGCCGGCAATGTATAAGAATGATCGTGTTTTGGGAGGTTTTTTACATAGCCGGCGAGCTGAGAAGCTTGAATTCGGCGACAACCGTTTGCCAGTCGTGCTATTTCTTTTTTCACTCTCGCAGCACCGTCCGTTAGAGCATTGACAAACGTTCACGTTCGGTGATGTCTTGTCCATATAATTTCAAAATTCCTACAACTTA
This sequence comes from Lasioglossum zephyrum, assembly GCA_028455615.1. Classification (NCBI taxonomy): domain Eukaryota; kingdom Metazoa; phylum Arthropoda; class Insecta; order Hymenoptera; family Halictidae; genus Lasioglossum; species Lasioglossum zephyrum. Next base: position 12,355,301 of record CM052326.1, on the reverse strand, counting down.
TTCTTTCCATAGTTTCGTGTCTCCTACCTTCGTGGGCTTTGCAATTATACGCTGTTTCATCTTATCTCAGTTACTTTCATCATTCAATCTTCTCATCCATTTCACCGTTCATTAGATTTTCGCATTTCTTATACATATCGTTTACTTATGATATGATTCTTGCACATCCACTCAGTCTCTTGTCATATTCTCGTCTGTCTTCCTTCCTCCATTTGCTACTTCATATTCATCTTTCTACCTCCTCTCTTCGAAACATCCCATGTCAGTAATCATTCTTTAAACGATAATGCCAGAAATATCGCTACATCATACTACTGACAGGGATTTATTATTAGTAAAATGTCTATTAAAAAATCCTTAGCTGAGAATCATTGAACTTCAGAAAGCTATTAAATAATCACCGGTGGGTAATGTGTTAAGAATGAAATTAACATTGTTAGGAATTCCAAAAGTGACTTTTATACATATTATATATATATATATGCTTCAAGCAAATGGCATTTTTATATAGATATTTTCATTGGTATATATATGTGAACCTTTAAGAGTTACGTCAAGACTACCCCAGGGTTTATACAAGATCAAACAATCGACGATTATATTCTGTAGCAGATGACTTTAGCTTCGGATTCAATGAAAGAGTTTTAATGATCATCTCAAAAGTGTTTAGGATTTGTTGTATAATAAACTTTCTGTTTTTGTAGCTCTATAAAGATACAACGACAAAAAGAGATATATACTGTGTATATAAATAAATTATTGTAGACCTTGTAAGGTACTTGATATAAAAATCAAAAAAAGTAATGAATAGAAAAATTTGAAGCTTGCCAATTTTTTGTTTATAGATTATTACAGCAATAAGTACGTTGTGCAATGATTATTTCTGTGATTTTAAACGCGGGTGAATTTTCGAATGCACCTTGTACAATGTATTAAATCTTTGAGCTCCGCTCGATATACATATATATGTATATTTATGTATATATACATGTGTGTGTATATATACACATGTATATATATTACTATTATAAATAATAAGTTATACATATATATAAATAATATATTAACTAAAGATGTTCTTAAATTGTAGAATTTCTGTAATTTCTTAAATAGTGATATAAAACCATCATTAATAAATCGTACATACAATACGATGGAAAATAAACGATTTGGAAAAAAAATCAGTGAACCTTAATTAATCTTTGGCACTGTGAACATTCTATAAAATTAGCGGTTTTTAAATAAGCTGACTATATAACACAAGAACATGTATGTATACTTGCGAGATTCTAAGAGATTACATTATATGTATGTACACCCGTGGTATTGTAGAGGTTGGTTGATGACACATATTTCGGAAATGCATCAGTGATTTATGAGTTTCTATCGAATGACAAGGTAGGTATCATTCAGAGAATTTTTTATTCCGCTAAATATATATTAAACTAGAATACGAAATTGTTCAAATCACGAGAAATACTATTCTATTTGATTATAACCTTACTTGTGATTTTCAAGGTCCGCATTTATTTTAGAGCTCATACATACACATGTAGATACCGTCATTCATATTTATGTACTTACAGTTTTCAGATTTGTAGCAATCCTTATAAGTAAATGAACATGAATTACTCGGTACATTATCGAAAAGAAAAATAATGTAATGTTGGAGATAGCAGAAAGGAAATAAGAAGCATATTTCATGAATAGTTTCAAAGTTGTGTAACTAATTTTAAAACGTTTAGCTTGTAGTCGAATTAAACCACAAAGATGTCTCAACCTTGGATGACTGATCTCATCGGTGTTCTGAAAGGAGCTAGGGTGGTAACTAATGCTATTATAAAACACCAAGAAGATGCAGTTAAACATTCGATACAGACCTCGAGTTTGAAAACTGTGGCTGAGAACTGTGCAACAGAGTGTATAACGAAATTAAGGAACATAGAACCAAGTAAGGTTCCTGTAAGTTTTTGCTATTTCTTTCTTAAAATATGGTTCTTACTTCAAGCACTTTTAAATAATTGCCAGTAGGTCAACTATTAAATTTATAAATGTAAAGTATAATCTTCTTTTTATTTTATTTGTTCATACAGGGACAAGTGGCAGGGGATCTCAAAGAAGTGACTGAACGATTGAACGTTGTTGAGAAAGGTTTAATGGCATTTTTTAAGATAAAGTCTAATAACATGATGGGTGTACCATCAGATCACAATGATCCTACACCACCCAGAGAAACTAAATTATATATCTACAATATTGCAAAAGATCCTAAAGAAGTACCGATCAAGCCTGACATTATAAATGCACAGCAGAATGTTAAATCTGCTGGCATAGAAACAAACAAACCGCAAGAGAAACAAGAAATACCTACAGTAAGAAAATATACGACAGTAAAGGAAAAAATTGAAACGATAACAAAGTTAGAGAACGAGATACCTAAAATCGAACTTTCAGACAAAGATAAAGAAATTTTAAGAAGATTGGAGTTGGAGCACGAACAGAGTAAAACGCATCAGACTGCAGATAAAAGCACTACAGAAGAAACTTATTTAAAACAGGATCCTGTGAAGATAGTTCCAGAGAAACCTCAAGTTAGACCATCTGTGAAACCGAAACAAACTGTAAGTATTTCCCAGACATAAGATGTTTACATCAAATTTACACTGATCAATCAACTTTTGTCCTATAGCTTTCGCCTAATGCGAAAGCTCAGAAAGTTCCTTCTACTAGATTACAGAGAATGGTGAGCTTCGGTACCTTAGGACTTGGTCTTGGTGTTGGTACAGTCGCTGAATATACACGTAGAACACTCGGGTTTAAAAAGCAAAGTCTCGGCGAGACATTTGATAGTATGTTTCTTACGAAGGCAAACGCTGAAAGAATAGTTTCAACTTTGTGTAAAGTAAGAGGTAAATATTGGCAGTAAGCTACCCTATATTCTGATGACCGAAGATTTCATATTTTATGTGGGCCGACAATAGGTGCAGCATTAAAGATCGGACAGATTTTAAGTATTCAAGATGAAACCATTATAAGTCCTGAACTGCAGAAGATTTTTGAAAGAGTTAGACAGAGTGCAGACTTTATGCCAGCATGGCAAGTCGAGGTACTTTTCTCGTTTCGGTCATACTATCGAACATCAATTTTGATTTTTATAAGAATTGTCTAAAATTGCTTCTAGAAAGTATTGGGTGGCGAACTCGGGCACGATTGGAGGAATAAATTAGCTACCTTTGAAGAGAAACCATTTGCTGCAGCATCCATTGGTAGAGTCTTTCTGCTGATACAGAAATAATATGAAATTATTGTTTTATGAACAATTATTAATAAAATTGAATAATTCCAGGTCAGGTTCATCATGGTACTTTGTTGAATGGTCAAGATGTAGCGATTAAAATTCAATATCCTGGTGTAGCTATGGGAATTGAAAGCGACGTTGAAAACTTAGTAGGCGTGATGAAGGTAACTCAGAAAATATTCCGTTCTCGTTTGTATAATTAATTATAAAGTGATCGTAAAAAGAAATAATTTCGTTGTAGGTTTGGAACATTTTCCCAAAAGGTATGTTCATAGACAATTTGGTAGAAGTTGCGAATCGAGAACTTGCGTGGGAAGTAGATTATATACGCGAAGCAGAATGTACAAGAAGATACAAGAAATTCATGGAACCTTATAAGGAGTATTGTGTTCCGGGAGTAATAGGTATGAATTCAGACGACTGATTCTTTAAGGATAAAATAACTGGCCATTCTCTTATGCAGACGAATTATCGACGAAACAAGTTTTTACAACTGAATTGGTAGGAGGTATTCCAGTAGATAAATGCGTAAATTTAGATATGGAAACGAGAGAACATATTTGCAGATTGATAATGCGCTTGTGCCTCAAAGAATTATTCGTTTTTCGATATATGCAAACAGATCCAAACTGGTCGAATTTTTTCTACAATACTGACACCAGACAGGTGTGTAATACAATATACTGTGATCTCTTAAAATTTTTATAAACCATATAAATGCATAAAGATCTAGTAAGGTCACTTACAGAGTTAACTAATTTTTTAATGTAATTTTCAGTTAGTATTACTAGATTTCGGAGCATGTAGAGAGTACGACAAATCATTTATGGATAAATATATTAGAGTAATTTATGCTGCGAGTGAAGGCGATCGCAATACGATTTTAAATTTATCCAGAGAAATGGGATTCCTTACTGGATATGAATCTAAAGTAAACGTTTTCTAATACCTCTATATTCAGTTAAATGTATCAGATCGCATAAACTTTTTATTACATTAATTTTAGATCATGGAAGAAGCTCATGTGGATGCGGTAATGGTTTTAGGACAAGTGTTCGATAAGAAATATAAGTATTACGATTTTGGAGGACAAGATGTGACTAATAAGTAAGAGCTAATAATCTTGATTATTTTTCTTTGATAAGAAATACTTCAACTAACTATGCCGATTGATTTCAGAATGCAATCTTTGGTTCCAACGATTTTGGATAACAGACTCTGCCCTCCACCCGAAGAAATATATAGTTTGCACAGAAAATTATCCGGAATTTTCTTATTATGCGCCAAACTTAAAGTTAAAATAAATTGTCGCGATATGTTCCGTGAAGTGTACGAAAACTACAAGTTTGGTTAAGCTAATTACATTGTAAATAAGCAAATGTTAATTACGTTGTCATCGAGATTAATAAAATACTGTTTTTACGTTCACAACACAGAATGTATTAAATATCTATGCATGAATATAAAAATAATAGTTGAGCTTTGTACAATATTGTTTTCTAGTCCATAACCTTGCCGATGCTTTAACCTTTTTGAAATTTGCTCTTGTCGTATCATTTGGTTTTACATTACCTTGTGTTATAAAATTATCTCGAATGTCTACAGAATGTTTATTTGATCGGTAGCTATGTATGATTATCAGTATTGTCGCCGGTAAAGTAAATATACACATTGATAAGTAAAGGAGTCTTAACCTCTTTACTATATATTTACTGTAGCTTGCGCGTGTCATTATTTTTGGCAATTTTTGATCGTCGAAACCAACCGAAAAGATGGTGAAAAAATTTCTATATTTTGCATACGGAAGCAATATGTTAACAAAAAGAATACACATTAATAATCCAACGGCGGAATGGAAAGATATTGGCCTTTTGAAGGTATTCTAAATACAAGTATTTCAGTCTTGCATACATAAACATCGAGTAATTAAGATTTAATTCTGAATTATATCAGAATTTCAGACTGGACTTTCTAACCCTTTCGAAAAGATGGGGTGGATGCTCTGCGACAATTGTCCCAACAGAAAATTATAGTGTGTGGGGTGTAGTTTGGGAATTGCATGAATGCAACATGGCAACACTAGATCACCAAGAAGGGGTTGCAGATAAATTGTATTTTCCTCTACTGGTTGACGTCGAAACGCCTAGTGGCCAAATCTTAAATTGCAGAGTATATCAGCAATGTAGAGATCCCAATGAACACGTAAAACTACGATTACTACCAGACGGTAGAAGGCCTTCCCCGCTGTACATGTACGTTGTGTTTATGTGACCATACAATTTTTATAAAGGGTGATTTAAAACAGGCCACCTGAATATCAATAGCAAGTAAGAAATTCAGTCTAATTAATACATTGTTCTTATTCCACTGCAGAAAAACAATATTGGAAGGTGCAAAAGAAAAGAATTTACCAACTGAATATATAAAGTTCCTAGAGACCATACCACATAACAAATATTCTGGAGAGTATAATATCGGGTGAGAATAATTTATATCATTACCTTCGTCATGTACAAAATCTATTTACATTTACTTACTCTAGAGTAGTTTCATGTTGCTACAATCTTTTGTTTCTTGTTTAATGTAAAACTCATTTCTGCATCGTAGCCTACCTTTGAAAGAAATCTAGTCTCAGCGATCGTTCGATCTTTCAAACGCCGTTTAACGTCCGAATCGTTCATGACCACATTCAAGGCTTCCTCAGCAGACATTTTATCCAGCTGGTATTTGGGTACTTTAATTTTTTTGATGTATTTACCATTTACCTAAATGCAAAGAAATGATGCATTTATACAGTTATCCCTATAGTATACGTAAGATTTATATAACAATGACATTGTAGCAATGTTCCCGAAATAATAAATTCAATAAATACATCCAACTTAACTTACATAGAAATGTATCACCATATTGTAATCCATATCGATTTCCGGCCAACTTTGCTCCATTACGTCCTTGTTTAATTTAACTTCATCCTTACTTATAAGATGATGTTTAACCGAGCAGAATCCTGCCCACAATTCCGAAGCGAAGTGTGGTGCTATTGGCGCAAGCATTATAATTTGCACAGCCAATGCACGTTCGAATTCACGACTTTTCTTCATACAGTCTAGACATACCTTACGTAAACTTGAAATTGAAAATAAAAATGAATGGAGAAACGTATATCGATTATACCTTAAAAACGATTAAAAGAATAACCACCTATTCGTAAGTCCTTGCATTCTTGATATCGCAACGCTCAGTTGCTGGGACTCAGTTATGCTAAATGTTACAGATTTTAAGAAATAATTCCGACTGTCAAACATGTACGCATCGTCAGCTTCGTATTTCGGGTCGGTAGGTTTTTCTTGTAGTTCTTCTAAACTGACATTGTTACGATAATCCATGAAGGCTTTCATGCTTTTCCATAAACGATTTTGCCAATTAATTATTCCAGGAATAGCTAGAATACATCAATACATTATTTAGGCATTTCATTCAAATGTTTTACACTGAATTATCTCTCAAACTATTCGCTTACTATTATTGCTCCAGACTCTGGTCGATGTTGGTGCTACATCGGCTAATATTAGCAATCTGGTTGTGTCAATTCCATATATATTTAACAATTCAAGAGGGTCGACGCCATTGTGCTTCGACTTCGACATTTTCTCCACAGAAACAATTACTGGTTCATTGGTACTTCTTTCTAGACATTCTCCTTCTTTTTCTACTACTTCATCCGGTTTTAAATACTTTAGCGTATTTTTTTGTTGGTAAGTTTTACCCATCACCACACCCTGAACAAGTAATTGTTTAAATGGTTCTGAACTAGGTAGTAATCCTTCCGAATGCAAGAAGTGACTCATAAATCTGGCATAATACAAATGCAGTACAGCTACAAGAATAAATGTATTTATGGTTAAAAACGTCCAATGAATTCAAAATTCCGTGAAATTACTTACCGTGTTCTTTCCCACCCACGTACAGATCAACAGGGAATGTCTTTTTTACTTTATCAACAGAAAACATTTCTTTAGTATTTTTTGGGTCGATATATCTCAAAAAATACCATGAACTATCCAGAAAAGTGTCCATTGTATCTGATTCCCTAATTGCCTGTCCTCCACATTTTGGGCAAGAAGTGTTCAACCAATCTCCAGCATCCAACAGAGTGGACTTCTCATTTGGAAAAGAAAATGTTACTTTTGGTAAAACAACAGGAAGCTGATCGCGTGGCACTGGTTGAGCACCACAATGCGAGCAATGTATAATTGGGATTGGTGTACCCCAATACCTTTGTCTGGATATCAACCAATCCTGGAGTCTTGAGCTAACTGGGTATCCACCAATTTTCCATTTTCTCGCTTTAGTTAGCACTTCCGATAGTTTCTCTTGTTGCTCCTCATAATTTCTTATCGAATGTCGTATAAATTCAATTCCAACTGCTTCGGAAAATTGGAAATCGTCCATTGAAGCAGAGGGTATTCCAAGATAAGTCTCTCTGAAAGGTTGGAATTCTACTTGATCTGTTACATATACCAATAATTCTTTCCCATTGAATGGATTCAGTACTTTAGCATCCACTATCTTAATTCCCTCTTGCACATCTGTACAATATTCGGGACGGTGTAATAAACTTTTCGGATGTATCGCGACGAACTTTGCATACTCAATAAATTCTGGATGTTCCGTCCATACATTTATTGTCTTTGGGAAATTTGGAATATTTGATATCAATTGCAAATCGAAACTAATACCATTGCATTCACCAATCCAGTTCTGTTGCATTTTTATAATGTCTCTCCATTCCTTTAATGTTGGATCGTCCAAGCCTTCTAGTAATGGTCTAATAAATAATATATGATTAAATATTACCATATTATATGTTACAATGTGTATCATATAAGGTATGCGATCTTACTTAGCGAATGGTGTAGTTTTAATAAACCATTGATTTAATAATTTCTTTTCCACTTGGGCTCCCGATCTCCAAGAACAATTATTTGCATCGACTTGTTCCTCAGCCAGCACAGTTTTATCGACAGGATCCCAATTGACAAATGCTTCTTTCTGATAAACTAAATCTTTTTCGAACAGTTTCAAGAACAATTCCTGAGTCCATCTGTAATATTCTGGATCACATGTTGCAAACTCTCTATCCCAATCGAACCCATAATTTAACAAGTCCAATTGGTTTCGCATCTTAGTTATGTTATCATGTGTCCATTCAGTGGGATCTATCTGCTTTTCATATGCTGCATTCTCAGCAGGCAAACCAAATGCATCCCAACCCATTGGATGGAGAACATTGTATCCTAAAACAAGTTGTAAGTGTAATTAATTATTCACTTCATTTTTAAGCATAGGAAATTTACCTTTCATTCTATAAAAACGAGCAACAGCATCGCTTATTGTATAAACTCTTACATGACCCATATGCAATAGTCCAGAGGGATAAGGAAACATTGATAGCACATAAAAATTTTCTTTTTCATTGTTTGTTTCATCAAATTTATGCAAATTAATTTTGTTCCTCCAATATTTTTCTATATCTTTTTTAATTTCATGTGTTGCCTCTAAATTCTAGAAACGTTTAATACTCTTATTAATATTTTTATAAGTATGAAAAATTGTTAACATTTTAGTTACAGAAGTAATAATCCGAAATAATTTTTTTACGAACGTGACTACAATTATTATTGACAAATTTATTAAAATATCTTGAGCTATTAATAAAATATTATATTTGTTTACAACATAAACTGCGTACCGTAAATAAATTTACGCCGGTCGACGAACATCGAGTAATAACATGTTTAAAACGTAGATAATTCTTAAAATACGGGATCAGATTTCGTCGAAACGAATCTGTAAACATCATTGTTAAGCTTCGATATCTAATTATTTATATAAATTCTATTTCGAACTATTTACAATAAACACGCTGCGATTGAACTATGAAAGCTGCCATTGTGAATTACTACTCTAAACGATATAAATTCTGTTTATAAAATTATTTATTAAAAACATCCATATGCTGAATTATTATTTTACAATAAATATTTTTATAAAATAACTTAAAGATTAGGCAAAGTAAAATATCTTATTTGAACAAATATACTCTAACTTCTTGAAAAGATGCAACTTCCGTTTCGTTGAACTGATTCCTTTTCCGGTGTGCACCGTATAAACAACTTCGTGAGTAAAATTTTGGAATTGAAATCCAATGAAATATTCCACATCATAAATTAATATTTCATGTAATAACGAGATATCAATATAGTTGGTGTTACGTGGCTGTGATTAAACAATATCGTTGTTGTTGTATTGTGTATTAAGTACAATAAGTTTTTTTGACATTAATTTAGAGGTTAAGTCCCAATATGTATTTCACCGAATACATAAAAATTGACCCTCTTAATCGCAAAAGAATATATAAAATGATTATCTTTGTAGAAAATAACAGTGAAGCTATGAATTATTTTGTAACAAAAAGATTCGAGTGATATGTTTACAGTTAACAGCAATAACATACTTCTAACCTATCGTAACACTTAATGCATTCAGAGCAACATTGTTAGAAATATAAATAACATCGAAAGTTTTAAAAAGTAAATTCTGTTGTATTTATGTGTATTTTAGTTCAACCATGGGTAAGAGGAATAATATGATCCCTAATGGGCATTTCCATAAAGATTGGCAAAGGTTCGTGAAAACCTGGTTCAATCAGCCAGCCAGGAAATATCGTCGTAAACAAAGTCGCGTGAAGAAAGCTCGTTCAGTTGCACCAAGGTAATTTAGATTGTACACCCTTCAGAATTGATTTATTTGTATATTATTAATTCGTAATTATTTATGTAGACCTGTCAAACTTCTGAGGCCCATTGTTCACTGCCCAACATTCCGTTATCACACAAAAGTTCGGGCAGGTAAAGGATTCACGTTAGCAGAAATTAAAGCCAGTGGTCTGAACAAACGGTTCGCCAAGACTATTGGAATTGCTGTGGATCCCAGGAGGAGAAACAAATCTGTCGAATCTTTGCAAGTGAATGCTCAAAGATTGAAGGAGTACAAGTCTAAGTTGATTCTTTTCCCATTGAACGAAAAGAAGGTAAGTATTCGTGTGATTATGTTACATATCTATATCCAATGAAACAAATTAATATATATTATTTATGTCATTAGCCCAAGAAGGGTGATGCAACTGAGGAAGAGATGAAGACAGCAACCCAAGTTACGGGAGAGATCATGCCTGTGAGACATCAAGCACCAGCGAAGGGTAAAGCTCTCGCAATCACTGAGGAAGACAAGAAGTTCTCTGCATACGTAACTCTACGTAAGGCTAGAGCTGATGCTAGGTTAGTCGGAATTCGCGCTAAGCGTGTGAAAGAAGCCGCAGAAAATCCGGATGATGTTACAAAGGTTGCTAAGGACAAGAAGCCCAAGAAGTAATTTTTAAACATCGTGTCTTTGTATAAATATAAAAAATAAATTCTCTATTGAGGAAAGCAATACCATTCATGTATTTATTTATCTCGCCATTCTGTATACAATTAAAGTTGTTCGTTCAACGCATTTTATAAACTTTTTATCATTGCCAATGTGTAATGATATTGAAAATTCACTGTTTCAATCTGCACCAATCACGTCGTTCGTTGGCTAGTTTTTTAATATATAGAATCTTCGTGTGTCGAATGTTGGCAGCACTAGCGTTACGCCATTTTCAATCTAGATTTGAATTTCGAATGTTGTGACAACCGTTTACGGTTTGTGTGGCGTTTGGTTGTTGTACTACATGTCTATTGATGTCTATCAAGGGAAGGAAAACGACACAAATCTTGTGATATTTTCTATCAAGTTGTACATATAATCACAGGAAAATGAAGTCCGCGTAAGTTAACGCTAATATCAAGTGAATGCAATAATTGTACGGTTCTAATGTTAATTATTTTAGGCGTTCGAAGCCACCAGGTTCAGCTCGGAAACCAATAGGCCGTCCGAAAGGCAACAATATGCAATCCAAAGACCCTGTACAAGTTTATTGTCGTTTAAGACCGATGCAATATCCCTCGGATATATCATGCATGAATGTTATATCGGATACAACTATAGCTATCACTCCACCAGAATCGGCAATTAATTTTCGTAATTCTAGCAACAAAGAAATTCAAACTACATTCAGTTCTGTATTTACACCAGTTGCTACACAGAAAGAAATCTTTAATGTAGTGGCTCTTCCATTAGTTGAAAATGTTATTCGTGGCAGGAATAGTCTTCTGTTCACTTACGGTGTAACAGGAAGTGGCAAAACGTATACAATGACTGGTGGATCGCAAGATGCTGGTATCATGCCACGGTGTCTCGATGTAATTTTTAACAGTATTGCTAATTACCAAACGAAAAAGTTTGTTTTCAAGCCAGACAAATTAAACGGCTTCGATGTACAAGGTGAAGCAGATGCAATGCTAGATAGACAGACTGAACTTCACGCGGGACTTATGTCTCATAGAAATGGAAAATCGAACAAGGTGTAAGTAGAACAGATACAAGACGAAGTCACTGATAATATCTTTACACTGATGTAAAATATTTTATTAGGAAAAAAGCTGAAAGTGATGGAGATAGTAATCCAATGATAGGCCGTGAAGTTGATGAATCACAGGTGATATCTGTGGATCAGGACAATGCCTATGCAGTATTTGTTACATACGTTGAAATATATAATAACAGTGTGTACGATTTATTAGAGGATGAGGATATTAGAGCCAAGTATGTTGACAAATTTAGAATATTTAGAAAAACAATATATGTATTTGCAGACGTATAATAATATCTTGTAATAATTTACAGGACATTACAGAGTAAAATAGTTCGAGAAGATGGTAACAAAAATATGTACGTGCATGCTGTAACAGAGATAGAAGTAAAAAGTTCTGAAGAAGCATTCGATGTGTTCAACCGTGGCCAACGAAGGAGAAGAGTAGCACACACTGCTCTCAATGCAGAATCAAGCAGGTCGCACAGTGTCTTCACCATTCGTCTTGTACAAGTAATATCCTCAATTCTATATCTCTCTGTGTTATTAATATTAATAAATAATACAGTGGTATACCTTTTTATAGGCACCCTTGGATTGCGAGGGTGAACAAGTCATACAAGACAAACGTGTAATATGTATTACACAGCTATCCTTAGTAGATTTGGCTGGTAGCGAACGAACAAATAGAACCAAGAATACAGGACAACGTTTAAGAGAAGCTGGTAATCTTTCAATTATATGTATTGCAATTCTAACGTATTTCTTAAATGTAGCTAGCCATTTTTGTTCATTAGGTAATATTAACAATTCTTTGATGACTCTTCGATCCTGTCTGGAAATTTTAAGAGAGAATCAAATGCAAGGGACGAATAAAATGATACCTTATAGAGATTCAAAGTTGACTCACTTGTTTAAGAACTATTTCGATGGAGAAGGACAAGTGAGGATGATTGTCTGCGTTAATCCGAGGGCGAACGATTTTGATGAGACAATTGTATGTAAACATCCAATTACACGAAAATATAAATGTACGATAGTGTTCCAATTTTTACATGATGAATAATATTTATAGCAAGTTATGAAGTTCGCGGAAATGACCCAAGAAGTTCAAGTAGCTCGACCAATGGTTACTAAAATAGACCTCGGTTTCACACCTGGAAGAAGGCAAGCGAACAAGGTAAGACATGGACTGAAAGGGTACGAAAAAATAAGTTCTGTTTTTAATATAATGGTCGAATAGTTATTTAAGGAGGCGCGCTGTAAACTTGAAAAAGAAGGTCGTCCCGAAGCTGCTGATTTGGAAGTTGATATTGGTCTTGTATACAGGTGCGTATTTATTCTCCAATTTTTTCCTTTTCTGAATAACTGCAAACATGCTTTGTTACAGTTTGGGCGGTCCATTCCCCGAATTGGAAGTTACTTCTCCATGCAACGATCAGATAATTACTAATCTGATGCACTTTTTGGAGCAGCGTATAAGTAAACGAAACTTATTGCGCGCCGATCTACAGCAGAAACGTAAGCATTTATCTTTTAATATGATCGTAAGAATCATCCAGTATTTGAATGACTATCGCTTGCAGAAAACGATCTTAGGAAAACATTAATGATAATGGAACAAGAATACATGAACTTAAGAATTGAAAATGCAACTTTGAAGGCGTCCACTTCGCAACAGAAAAAGAAGGTGTCTGCGTTAGAGGGTCATATGTGTAAAAGTGAAGAGCAAATAGATAGTTTGCTTCGGAAATTAAATCATGCGAATGATACGATTCGTAGCTTACAGCAAGAGGTAAATATTGAGTACACTGTAGCGTTAGTTCTTCTAAACTCTCCTGCTTAATACAATTACAGTTAAGGGATAGAGACATGACACTGAACCAACGATTAATAGATAAGCAGAGAGTAAAACAAAAGTATAACACTAAGATACAAGCGGAAACTGACAAGATGAACAGGGAATTGGAAATAAAATTACGTCAACAACGTGAACATTTACAGGTAATAAAATAAAGTGTATGCTAATTAAAACCATGTATTTACAATCTTCTGCCTTTCTAGAATCAAATGAAGGAGAAAGATAATAAATTGAGGCTAGTGAAGCAGATTTTAGTAGACGACAAAGGCATTAATTCTATACCTGTTACTCCGAAAGCGACGATTACAAATTCCGAAGCGACTGCAAGAGGAATGGAAGGTCGATCGCGAAGGGTCAGTTCTCCTTACTTATTTCTATTTTGTTTAAAGACATAAGATTGAGTAAAGTTTCTTTACAGGATAAGATGACAGTCTCAAATCCAAGGCACAGGCGTTCACAAAGTGCTGATAGGTGGATTGATCATAGACCAGGAGCTCTTGTTCCCGTGGGAACGGTTCTGCAACCATTAATGCGAAGAAGACGCAGCGTTACGAGACTCACATCCCCGAAGGAGATCACAGATGGGGCATCGAGATACTGTCTCGTTGCACAAGAACACGATACGGATGGCGAACTTGAAACCAAGCTGTACAAGGTAATTTACTGTTCAATTAATTGAGGCTAAACCTGTAGTAAATAGCTGTTCTGCAGGTTTATCTAATTGAGAAAATAATCGAATGTACGATAATGTATAAAATTATGTTAGGGAGATATATTGCCAACCAGCGGAGGTGGAGCACAAGTAGTATTCAATGACATGGAATGCTTGAAACAACAATCTCCGAAAGCGAGGAAACGCAGCGGTCCCGCAGACTTAGATATCAATGAAATAGGCACGCCTAATCATTCGTCTACGCTTCTGGAGACACACTCTAAAAGGCCACGAGTAAACAATTAACGAGTTTAGGAGTAATTTTTAATACTATGAAATTCAGAGATTCGTGTACCACGCCAGCGATTTAATAATTTATTAAATAATACAATCCATTACGTAAGGTAACGATATATATACTTATATACTTCGCGCACAATATTTTAAACAGTGAAATTCAATCATATCTCTATGTGAATAGAATCTCATGAAAGACATATATTCGCGAAATTTTTTAATATATATTTATATAACTTATGTATATTTTTTACAACTTTAAGCTACTGTTTTCAGTGATCTGTAGATAATTTGGAAAAAATAAGTAGCTACGTTTCCAATCTATTAACAAAGATTTTTTTACAAATAGTAGAGTGTATGTATAAACAGTAACAGTATTAATTTAAGCTAATAATGAGTGTGTCTATTAAAGCTTTTTTATGAAATGTTTATATACAATACACGACTACAAAATAGGCGATATAAGCTGTATAATTCTTACAAACTCCAGGAAGATTTTTAACAATTCTGTCAATATCGGATTTAATTACAAACGTTGCCTCCTCAGTTGATTATCCAATTGTGCTAATTGTTGGAGGAAGCCCTCGTTCGGTTGTATGAAGCGATTTTTACGGACCTCTCTAATAGCATCAGTAGCCAGCATTTCTTTCTTGATCATTAAATATGCTATTACGCAAGTTGCACTTCGAGACATTCCCAACATGCAATGCACAAAAGCTTTACCTGTGAAAAATTGTACACCGTTAGATGATATACATTTCTTATTATTTATATAAAGATCAAACATGAAAATAACCTCCTGTAGAAACAGCCTCGTCTATGAAGTCTGCAGCAGTATAAAAGTATTTACTAATATCTGTCGTGAAAAGATCTGCGAGAGGTAAACCGATATACTTGATCGTTGTATCTTTATAATAATTTGCATCGGTGTTCACAAATCCAAATCTCTTCCCTTCCGCAGAATTAAGTAAATGCGTTATACCCAACATTTGGAGATACTCTTTATTCTTTGCTGTGGCGCTGTAGAGTATTGAATGTAAATTTATTTTTCTCGATAAGGTATGACAGAAGTGGAATGTAACTTGAAGATATTTACGCATCGCCGATGTATATCCCTGGATATACTTCATCGCAATCAATGTTCTGTTGAATACGATAATATTCAGCATTGTCTTTATCAGGATCGAATCCTGGTATGGGCTTGTTCTCTGGTTGTGTTTTATATATAGTCTCTATTAGGAGACGTTGGGTGGTTTCGCCTCCAGGTAGTTCCTTCTGAAAATCCTGGCGATGAAAATCTTGTCAGATAACACAACACTATTTTATACATTTATAGAAATATTAAGCTTTGTGTTTATAATATGCGAGATACTTAAATTTAAAATATTACCCGGTCCCTGTCCCTCCACGTACTACGCATCGTGTATCGCGAATGAACTTAAAAGAACCGGGGAAAGAAGACTATTGTTGGCCGCGCATATTTATTTTTAAATATTCTTACGAAATGTTACACACACGAAACGTGGTTTCTTGTATCGCGAAACTTTAGGAAACCCTCACGAAACGGTGGAAAGTTTCGAAACATTTCATAGTTTGATAATCATGCTCATATGATACACACTTACGGTTCCTTGCTTGTTCTCCATTGACAGTGGTTATTTACGGGGTATTTGCTGGTTGAATTTTATCGAACAATTGTGAAACAATTAGTATGCAAAATAATTATATATCTCCGATAGCAGCTGATAGTACAATTCAGATTATGACGCATCCATTACATCATAATGTGTCGGTTAATTCAAAATCTTTGTTTATATACGAATCGAGTCTGTCACACACATGCGTATATACAGATTGGTGTGATTCAAATGACGTTTCGATAAGTGATTCATATCATGGAGCTTTATATAGCGTGTACGTGCGCATACGTACAATATATACACGATAATTTTTAAAACACCTATAAAAGCAAACATGAAATGATATTATAAAAATAAAAGTATCTAAGTATCTAACATGACATTATTAGCTGTATTTATAGATATAAATTTGTCATGACAACAGTACAAGATATTTTACTAAAAACTACTTTCTGAAACTTTAATTGTTTACAATTTCCTTATTCAAGGCATAGGTAAATACACTTTCATAATTCTGTATAAAATAATAAATCGACAATAGTAATTGTCGAACACAGTTCTTATCAATAAAATAAGAGAAAAATGGACTTCAAAGATATAGAATCTATAGATTCCTTTATAAAGGAAGATTGTTGATCGATGAAATTTTTAATTACTTTTCGGTCGGCTGTTTTCAGTTTCATGATTAATTTTGTGTTCTGATTAGAAAGATAATCGGTGATTTTGGGGTTATATGTAACGAGCATCGTAATCCTTTCCTAACTCAATGAAATTCAAATGTTTAAAAGTGATTTGGCGATGAGTCATGACGTATGTGTACCTCGATGCCAAGAAGAATATGGCGACGGTATACGTTCGGTGTGCGATCTTCTGTTGATTCTGTTCAAGGTGAATAGTGTTCAAGAATTTGATGTAAATATAATCCACTGGAACAATGAGTTTCTTCAGCAAAGTATTCGGTGGTAAAAAGGAGCCAGCTCCTTTGTCCACGGCTGAGGCGATACAAAAATTGCGGGAGACGGAGGATATGTTGATAAAGAAACAGGAGTTTCTTGAGTCGAAGATAAGCTTTGAAATTAACAACGCCAGGAAACATGGAACAAAAAACAAAAGAGGTACCCGAAAACGCAACATTTCTTTATCCAATTATCGCTGTTCACGGTTAATTTTCAATGACTAAGATCATCGGGATTACTTGTCATTATGACGTTTTCCTGTTATACAGGGTGATCGTCAGAACTCGGATAAATCACAATTTTGTTTTATATTTGTGTACGTCAGATAGGAATTTAGATAAACAAATTAATTTTCCGCAGCTGTTGTAAATGCAAACATATTCACAAACATTTCTGACACGTTGCAGCTGCGATACAAGCTCTCAAAAGAAAGAAACGATACGAGAAACAGTTACAGCAAATCGATGGCACGTTGTCTACTATTGAGATGCAAAGAGAAGCACTCGAAAGTGCGAACACGAACACGGCTGTCCTGACAACAATGAAGAATGCGGCGGATGCATTGAAATCTGTTCATCAACACATGTTAGTAATGGAATCTTGTCATTTTATTTTCAATGATTTTCTAACTATTTTTGCACCATGAATCAAAGTTCAAGGATTACTAACGTATTTTCTTTAGGGATGTTGATCAAGTTCATGACATGATGGACGATATTGCTGAGCAACAAGATGTAGCAAGAGAAATTTCTGATGCAATATCTAATCCTGTAGCGTTTGGTCAGGACATAGATGAAGACGAATTGGAGAAAGAATTAGAAGAGCTTGAACAAGAACAATTAGATAAAGAACTACTTGGTATTGAGCCTACCGACGAACTCCCGAATGTACCAGCTACTGCTATTCCCACCGCACCAGCTCGCACAAGTAATACAGTTAATTCTTTGTTCAGAATAGTAGCATGTTACAGTAGGTGACAGTTTTATGGTTATTTTATAATTATTTCTTTTATTATTCAGAAGCCAAACCAGAAGAGGACGAAGACTTAAAAGAATTGGAAGCGTGGGCATCGTAAGGTGGTATCAAAATGCTTGTAAAAATAAATTATATAAGGAATTAATAGTTAAAACGAAGTACACATTGCTGAAGAGCTCAACAATGATACAAAGAATCTTATGAGATTTTCTATCTTTCAATGATTACAAACTCAATACAGCAGTTCTTTCCGTGCACAGTTTAAGGATTAATCAAAATAATGATGAAGACTAGACAACATATTTTGTAATTACAGTGAAAGAACTGACTAAAATGAACGAATATAAATTCATCTATCCGGTGATCATTGCTGGAAAGATTATACATATATACAACTTCGCTGTGTAAAAAGTTTGATATATTATAAGCTGTCATTGTTGCTTTTTAATCTTGAATATTATGTTAACTGTTATGTTCTACACTTTGTATAAACGTATCTGCCACGAAATACATTTTCTTAAATGTATATTGATTTTAGTGTAACTGCAAATAAAGCAGAGATCTTAACAAATTTGAAATATTTATGTATTTCTGGTAAATGTATAAGTACAACGTTTCACTCAAGATAGTAGAAGTATATAATACTCAGTTGAAGTTGGAAAATTATAAATACATTTAAATAATTCAGACTATATACAACATCGTCGTCAGAAAAACTAAAAAATGTTGGCTCTTCCTTTTTAGTGTCGGGAAGCTTCGTTGTCGTATGCAATGACAGGAGTAGGGATATACTTCTTATTTAATTTAGTGCCCAATGCTGGTATTGGTAAAGGATAAATATGAGGCTTAATAGGAAATCTTGTACCAGCTATATCGATCTCGTAACGCGCTGTTGGATTCATTACAAAATCTGTTGTAACAATATTCTTATTTGGTTGCGCATGCCTTGATCCAGGTAAACTAATGAAACCAAGACAAATATGTTTCTCAGTAGCAAAACCGTACCTACAAAACGAACTCATTTATGTCCGGACGTTATGATGAAAAATATATTTTATTATGCTAGAATTCAACGTGTACGCTTACCCAGCTGATGTCACAGTCCCTACAAATTCATTGTTTCGATAAATAGGCTCACCACCCCATGGCCATACATTTTTGTTTATATCCAGTCCATTCACAACGAATAATACTAATCGTTTCGTCACGCCTTGCTCTTTTTGGTATTGTAAAGCAAATTTTCCGATGAAATATTCCTTCTACAATATTCAATAATCTTGTTAACAAAGCCATTACAATCTGAGCAATTAAAATGTGTGAAACATACTTACATCTAACTTTACACTGTACCCGCTTCCAGCTTCGTACGGGGTAACGAACGGTGTTAACTCTTCAGCCCAAAAGGGAATAAATCGTTCTATTCGCATGAAACGTTGCGTGAGAACGCCCACATCTCGTACGCCATAATCTTTGCCTACTTCCATTAACGTCTGGTACACGTGAAGCGCGTACTCTGAAGGTATATATAAGCAGTAGCCAGATTCGCCAGTATTTGTGAATGACATTATCATAACATCAGAGGCGTACGCTACGTTTGCAGTCTGTAGACATGATAACTGTTCTCTCAATCATGTTGTTAATTATATAGGTCGTCTCACCTAAATATCTGCCTTATTTATTGTTGTAGATGATTTCATTTAGCCGAGACGCCTTGTATACTTCTTTTTAACCAACCAATTTGTTTTTTACCTTGTACGTGAAGGGAGATAGATTGATGCTCGAATTGGAAAGTTCTGATAACAGGCCTGCAGCTTTAGGACCCACTAAATTGATTACTGTATACTTTGAAGTCACATCATTTAAGCCGACCGAATGATCCGATGGTAAATGCCTGCGATGAAAAGCAACAGATCCTATATTTGATTCAACAAACTATTCAGTTTTTCTACCTAGACATCCATTGATAAATGCGCGTTTGTTGCGAGGTTGGTGAAACCATGAAGTAACTGTTCTCTGTCTGTCTTATTAAGAGACAGTCATTCTCGTATCCACCTCGTTCATTTTGCATCCCCGTATGAACTATACCACCAACCGGTATATTCGCATCGTTCGAACATAATTGCTGGAGGTATTCCACAACTTCCAAACGACTAGACTGTACAAAATATTATTGAAATGCAACTATTCACATAAAAATCTGGCAAACATGTCTTTGGTGTACTTACCTTAATTTTAATCTTTGAGAATGAGCTCATATCTATAATTCCTACTCCTTCTTTGCACGCGAGAAATTCTTCCTTCATAAAGTCGAAGAACTTTGGTTTGTAGAAGCTTCCTGGTGGCATGACTGGTTTCTTTTGTCCTCCTTTAATTAATCGATATTTTAATTAAATGTAATACGAGGCAGAAAAGAGATCAAGTAATTATATTTTTACTTCTATAAGTGGAATCAAAGTAAAGCGGTCGTTCGTAGGCCATCTTCACTCCGAAAATTGCACCCCTTTCCTCGAGGACAGAATACAAGGGCGAACAACGCAATTTTCGAGCGTATTTGTACTCGCATTGATGAGGGTATAGAATCGCATAATTTCTACCGACTATTTCTCTCGTTCTTTGCTGTAAGTACCGTTTACTGCTGTGCAAATCGAGAAACCTTTGCACGCTAAAGGGAAGCAGTTCTTGAGTAGATTCACCGTTTATAAGGCATTCGGCTACTTCTTTGCCGATTCCTCCTGCTCCTGCAACAAGATGTTTTATAATTTCAATGCATAATTTGTTTTGCGATCTTTTTACCTTGCAGAGAATTCCCATTCATGCCAACAGCGACATAGTAATTTTGAACTTCTGGGCTCTCTCCTAGTATCCATCTTCCATCCGGTGTGAAATTGTCGGGACAGTTGTACACATTCGGTTTTGTTTTACTCAAAATTGGCAATCTGTGTATGACTTTATCCCATAAGGGCTTCCAATGGGAAGAATCATTCTCAAGGTAGTTCTTCCAGTTTTGTATAGGTACACTGCCGCTTTCGAACGCAGGTCTTGCTTCAGGTTCGAACCAACCAACCAACAAACTTCCTTGCCATTCTCTCACATACGAATGCGAATCGAAATCTCTTATGCACGGTAGAGTGATATTCGAGTTAGATGGGAAAGGAGAAGCAATCGCGTAAAAATGTTCTGCAGGATACGCTGGGATTCTGACTGGTGGATTGCAACACAATCCTAATTCACGTGCCCACTATAAAGTAAATAAGTTTATAAAAGATGATGATTTAAAAGATGATGCATAAAATATTGTCCTTACCATTCCTGCACAGTTAACAAAGTATTCGCAGAAGACTACACCGTATTCAGTCTTCACACTCTTCACAGCTCCGTTTTCAGTGTTAATTTTTTCTATTCTGCAATTCTCAATGTACCTCGCCCCTCCAGTTTTCGCCAGTTTAGCTAAAACTTCGCAAACTGCACTGGGGTTAGCTACTACATCTTCAGGTACCCAAATTGCACCCTCTATGTCATCGGTATTGACATAAGGATGCAGTCTCTGTAGCTCTTCTTTTCGTAGAACCTACAGAATTGATTACGCTTTAATAGCTGTCTCTCTAGGTGTATTGGAATAAGTAGACTGCGGATCTTTACTAGGATTTTATAAATCCACAGTCTAGTGATTAATGAATGTTACTTCGCAATGTAATCCTGTAGGTGCATTATAAGCCATCCTACGTTTTAAAGCTATCATTCTATCTTTGGTTTGAGCTAAGTTTATACTGCCGCATTGTTTCAATCCAATATCGTATCCCATTTCTTGTAACTGTTGGTACAACTTAATGCTATAGGAAATCAAATTTCTGTGTGATATCGGTTTGAAGAGTCCAAGGGTGCCTGATCCGAAGTGGGATGTGCCACTTCCAATCCTAGAATAGATCCCAAAATGGTTTACCACATTTTCAGTTAGAACTTATTCTACCTGAAAAAATGAATGCATACCTATCTTGTTCTAGGACGAGCACATCCTTCCATCCATTAATAACAAGATGATAAGCAACAGAATTGGCAACTGTTCCTGCACCCGCAATAACAACTTGCGACTGAGAGGGTAACACAGCCGATCGTGGTGAAAATTTCGAGTAACTGTTAAAGTTTCTGTGATTTTCATTTTTGTTGTTGAGCAGACCGGACGCGAGCATTCCATCTTTATAGGTTATATTATAGAAACAATGTTTGTTAACTTTTAAAACTGTATTTCCCGATAACGACACACGAATGCATTTCAAGCACGCGCGACTTAACATTAAATTCTGCATAAAACAATGATTATCCTGTATTAATGAATCATTCAAAGGCTTACTTAGAAAATGCTTGGCCTCCGAACATATGTTCTATTTGTAGAGTTTACAATAAAAGATATATATTGGTGCGCAACGATGATTGTTATTATTAATAAAACGAATATCAAATCCTCCAGATTTATCACGATGTAGATTATACATGAATTCCGAAGACTTGAAATATACTTTATTGGAACCATTAATGGTACGCAGAGTCATTTAAACATGCAATTATCTAATCTACGTTCGACCTTGTAAAATAGTAACAATATCTGCAACTCGTAATCGCATAATTCCTACTCAAATATCCTGGGTAATTAGTATATCGCTGAAATATTTCAATTTCGCGCGTTTTCGTAGAATCGATCGACAGCTCGAAACGTTCAAACAATTCAAAATCGTCGAGTTATCTCGATTCTTGAACTCGAACGATACGATCGGCCATTCCAAATGGGAGCCGCGTCCAGAAAATTGTCTCAGTTACTCTTACCATTTTTTCATTGGTAAAATGAAGATCGTTATAAATTCTAGCTTGTGTAAATAGGAGATAGAAAAGAATCCTTCGTCATGTTGTTCGTGTTGGCCATTTATATTTTCAAAATATTGTGCGTGTTCTTGTTTGTCGTGTACTGCGTCGTCACCTTCCTTATGGTAATGGTAAGGATACCTCTTCATTTTCTACTAACGAATATATCTGTTTTGTTTATACTAACTAACGATTGTTGCCACTAATACAACCAAGTACAATACTCGATTGGGGGAACTGAAAGAATGCGTAAGTTTTTAACACAGCTTTTCCATGTAACAAAGTCAAATCATACTAAAAACCATTTCAATCGTCTTAGATCACAGCCAAAGGCGAAATCCTGGAGTCGGATTATCCCCTTAAAGTTAGTTATAGATATCATTTTCCAAACAATTCAATATACCTAAATAAAGTGTGCGTCTCGTCACATTTATTGTTCCGTTTATCGATATAACAGAATCGACCGTTGTAGATTTACGTAGACGAGAAATTGGGTGTATTAACCAAGAAGCTGTCGGAAACAGAACACGCGGTGAGCGATCCTGATCATAGAGTGTCGTTTGTTTCGATATTCAATTGTAAAATGTAAACACTTCTACGATTCTCATTGCAGCGGTCTCATTACGAAATAAGAAATGCGGACAAGGTTCTAACAGATCTGAAAAATAAATCGAATTATAGAGACCCATACAGGATTTTGATGTCAGAGTTGAAGAAGGACGTCCAGAAAATCGAGGGCGAGGTGAGATCGTATTTTTCCCGCCAGATATCAGAATAATTTATGGTTATGTTATCTGTTTACATCGAGATTAGAGCAAAAATGCAACAAAACCCACGTAACACTGTGAAAATGCGCTACGAGGCTAGATTATTCGCTGGACAAAGGGGGGCACATAAAATTTCGAATTATACTGATTCATTTATTACAAGCCGGTGGTCACGTGATTACTAGTCACGTGATCGGTCGTTATTTTTGTATTTTCCGCCAATTTCGAATTGAAGTGATAATAATGAAATCTTGTGCTTGTGGCAGGTTAAAACGTTACAAAATCACATTTCGGTTTTGTCATTAAGGCGAGAGGCTCTTAGGAATGAAGTAATAAAGGTAAACGGTTTCAATCGAAATAAATATAAATGAAATCAACATGCTTTTATAAAGCATTTACTATCATTTCAGCAACAAGAAGACTACCAAATGATGCTGAGCAATTTTACCAAGGAGTTGGAGAGCAAGAGGCCTATGTTCTGTAGGTTCATGCAGTAATAAAGTTTTTCGTCCTGTTTTTTAAAATTTTCTTTTCTTCACAATTTTATTTGTTAAGAATAATTCTCTGATTATTGCAGCTCTGGCATCCGTGACTCCAAGAAAGCCTCGCATTAGTTGTTCTCCGTTACAATGAAACATTACGTCGTGTCTGCACGTGCGTTATAGTGATTTTTATTGACTGTTCCGCGATATTGAATAACGTCGATCGAGTCATAACTTTATGTAGTATTCACAATATGTACAATTGAATAAAATCATCAATATGGAAAATCCGCGTTCGGTTTTCCGACGAACTACGAAGATGATAATGGAAGAGAAACTGCAATTAGGTAGAACAAGTTGTCTTATTTGCATCGTTATACTCGCACATGACCTACCGGCGATTATTTAATAGTTTTTAAGAATCTGTAACGCGCAGCTGTCTTCATCGAACTTTTGTTTATCTCCAAACTTGAAAGAGTCGATGTTAGATCACAGTATGTACAGTTCGACAATTAATTCGATCACTAGGACGATCAGGAAACTTGTTTCTCAAGGCAAATGTAAGCGAAGCTATTCCGATCGGAACGAAAACACTAAAAAAATTTCGTGTAACGCCCTTCTGTTCCTTCCTAGAGGAAGTTAGAACTTGTTCGGAAAGTTGGAAGCATCCTGACAAGATTTCCTGACGAAACACGCGTTGCGGACTCATTCTTTTCACTTGATCTGATGAATTATTTATTGGTTTCAGTGGAGTTCGTTCGAAGAATTGATATTGCATGTTTTATAGCCTACGTCACAAGATATTTTGCCACGACGGACAAACGTTGTTTGCTTCGAAATATCATGTCTTCAGAGATGAATACCGTCTGCTTAAAGTTCCGTGTGATGCGAAGGGAACTTCTTCAAGACCGCGTGGTACAGATTATAAAACGTGTAAAAACTGACGCTGAGGATGACGATCAACGCCGCTGCAAATATCCACGAGAGGAAGTTCCCGTCTATGAGATCCGAGTGCTCCTTTCTCTTCTTGGCGCTTATTTCGCCCAGGGTGCTGCCCTTCCGTTCTTCCATCAACCTCTTCATGTTCGCTAGTTTCTCGCGGAGCTCGTCCACCGATTCAGCGATGTCCACGATCGATTCGTTTCCGGCTAACTCTGAAACTCAAACGAACGCAGAATAATGTAAAATAATTGCCAAATTTACCGGCATCGGCACAATGGTCTCAAACTGAATGTCATACCTTCTTATCTCAATCGTAGCGATAAAAAGTGGACAGGATTTCTTTTAATTTATTCTTTATTGTAGCGAGAACGATTCGGGAAAACAAGAAGTGAATCATTCGCGTTAGAGGTGAGAGGACATATTGTTCGCGAGATTAAATTGCAATCAAGGGTTCGACAATTAATACACGCTCCGTTTTTGTTGAAGGGCATTCCGAATTGCAACTGGACCACTTACCGGCAGCTTCTGGTGTGCAAGTATGCGTCACTGTTTTCATGATGCTCGCTTCTGTCTGTCTCTCTCGAGTGCACTCCTCGGTCCAGAATCTGACACAGCGGCCGGTATTGATCATCCAGCATCTCACGTTTTGGCGCAGTCTCCGTCTTTCGGGAAGTTAAGCCTCTCCGATTTTTTTCCCTCTATTTCGTTCCGATCGAAATCGTCGCGATAACCAGCCAGGAATTCGCACGAGAAATCTTTTCGTATCGAACGTTTCATGATTTTTGACGATATCAATGTGCTGCTTAATATTCAAAATATTTTTCACGCTATGAAATTTGTTCATCTATGATAAATTACTCAGCATCTAAGTAGGCCATAGAATGACTTTATTTAGATACATTCTTTCTTGTAATTTTAATCCTTAAAAAATAAGCTTCAATAACAAAGTAAGAATAAATATGCAATAATACAAATAAAATATTTAAGTATTTTATGAGTAAATTGCATCAGTTTCATGTGTATAAAATGAAAAAAATCCTACAATGTGAACATTTTATATAGGTTGGAGGGAAAGTTCTGTCGTGTTTGAAATAAGCAGGTAATTTTGCTTTTAAATCAAAAACACACGTTGCTGACGAAAGTTGTAACAAACAGTGAAAATATTTTTATAAATTGATTGAACAGTTTTCTTTAAAATACGACAGAACTTTCCCACCAGGCTAATACATCTAGGTCGGAAGATCCGTTTGATTTTCGAGCTAGAATAGTTTCGAAAAGGGTTACATGTTAGATTGGTCACATTATTTTAGTCGACAACGATTAATTGTAATAATAATGAATGCGTTGGTTTCAGTTGGTTGATCGTGTCCTTCTATTCGAATGCCCCGCGTTCGGTCAGCTTTCGCGGTTCGATGCAAACGAGTCCTAAGGGATGATCGATCCCGGCGTTCGATTACAAACCGGACCATCGGTCGTAGTCGTGCGGCGCTCGGGCGGAGTCGGCTGCCCACCGTTCGGCTACAGAGGCTGACGTCACGACTCAAGATGGCCGCCGGTATTGGAAATGGAGAGTAGCGTAGAGGCTGGGCGGTAGGAACGAACCGTAGGTGTGTCAGTGCTCGGCTTCACCGCGATAATGCCATCGAAATGCCGATCGTTGAAGGCTGACCCGTGGCTCGCGCAGTGTTCGTACGCACGATCGGTATCGTTCCGTCGGCCGAGTCTCGGATGGTGAGATATGATAAATCGCGAATATCCCGGAGGAGGGCGAAATTGAGCGGACAGTGTGTGTGGTGTCGCTGAAAAGACCCGACTGTATATTCCGACGTGCGACGGGATCTAATAAGAGAAGAGAATAGAAGGAAATAGTTTCTCGGCGTGTACCGTGGCGGGTGTTCTCGCGGAGCATACAGAGAAGCGGCGCGTTCCGATGAGTACGGTGAAATTGCGTCTGAATGAGATCGAAGTGGAAAGTAAACGTTGGCCTGTCGCGCGATCGCCCGGTGCTCGCACGATTCCCGACGATTGTCAGACCCGCTCGGCCGGCAGCGTGAGGCAACCTTGTTCGGATCCCCGTTGATCCGTTCCGATCGAAAGTAACACCGCCGCCTTCGAGCTCCCGAGGAAGAGAAAAAGAACCAAACAGACACGAAATGGAAAGGGAAGGACTCGCGTGTCGACTGCTCGCGTAAATCGAACCGTGTTTCGCGGCGGTGCGGGTGTGCGCGTCCGGCGAGGCTCCTGTTTTATCGCGATCTGTCAAAAAGCCACCTCGGAACGTCGGCCCCCCGCGACCGAGTCCATCGTCGTCTATCGATCTATCGGATCGCGTGTGTGTCCAGGCCCCTGAGTTTTCGAGCCCTGCACACCGACGACAATCGATTCGCTCCGAAAGGACTTGCTGCTCTGTGGTGCTCTCCGTTGCAACACACAACCACCGCCGGGAGTGTGTGTGCGTGTGTAAGAGAGAGAGAGAGAGAAAGAGGGAGAGCCGACCCCGACAGACACACACATACATCGATTATTCCTGGGCCGTAAACAACGGTGCCACCAGTCTCGCGGCGAGAACATCGAAGAGGAAAAGAAAACAGAATGCTCGGCACCGTGTTGAAAATGAGACATGATTCCCGATCACGGTGAGTCGGCCGGCAGCCGACCAAACACGAAACACGGGAACACAGGCTCGAGCAATGATACCGGCAGCGTGTGCTAGTTAACGGAGCGAACGGAACGATCGTCGCGAATTCTTCTCTGATTTAGAGGTTAGGATCGGCCCCGTCCGGTGAACGCTAAGAGAATCACTGAATCGAAAAATCGGCTCGCTGCAAGACACGGACGTACCGTGACGAAACTGTGGACAGACAGATAAGTGCAATACTAGAGACGGAGAAGAATAGAGAGCGAGAGACGAAAAATGACTGATTGCTGAGGAGATCGGGAACGGACTAAAGGACAGGAAGAAAGAGAGAAAGAGAGAGGTTCGTGGTCGGGTGCCGTTTCTGGTTCACGATCTTTTGTTTTGTTTGTTGATTTGCCGTTCTTTGTTACGTGTGTCGTTTTTCTCTAAGTGGAGTTTTTCAGTGTGGCCCGAAAGGGTGATTGAGCACGGTCGGATTATAATCACTCAAAATGTGGAATGTAATGTGCGACGTGATGCCGACGATCGCGGAGGACAGTATCAGTCAGCGGAGCTCGCAGTTCTCCGGCGAGGAGGTGAACTTCGAGCAGCTGATGGTCTCCATGCTCGACGAGAGGGACAAGCTCGTCGAGTCATTAAGGGAGTCCCAGACGCGTCTTCAGGAGACGGAGGCGCGACGCCAGGAGACCGAGAAGGAACGGGACTCGTTGAACCGTCAGCTCAACGCAAACATCCCTCAGGTCAGTCATTGTATGCACAATATTCTTATTCCTTTCTTCTGATTTTGTTGGAGCCCTAGCAAACATGCACACCTTTGGGCATGCCCATCGCAACGAGCCATGCGAAATAGAGCAATGACGACGCTACACACCACTCGACTGTTCGCGGGACAGTCTCTCCCAGCGTTAGACGCCCTGCGTTCGTTACCGTTCGATCGTACGAACCCAACACATTTCTCTCTATCTATCGTTTATCCATTTGCTGCTAACGATACGAGTCGGCAAGATATTGCCGCGCCGGGACCATAAACAGGGCACGACGTTTAAAGGGACAAAGACCGCCGACCTGTTTGTTTTGGGATTAGCGACTCGAATTTACTTCACGATTTTCCATAAACGCATTTTTAGAATTTCAATAATTTCAATTCCTGGAAAGAACAGAAAATGTACATCTTATAAATATAATAGGTTCTGTTTGAAAATTACATCGTTATTCTGATTCTATGTTGTAGGTAGATGAGGTTAACGCAAATGATACGTATATGTGTATTTTACTCTGATTCAGCATCGGACACATTCTCTAAAAAATTTTATTCTTGTAGGTCCTGACACGCTGAACACGAATCCGAGAACAACTCCCCTCTGTCACCCTCGGTTTCCTGAGGAGTTTAATTTTAGAAGAAGAGACAAATTTTTAACTCAACAATGTTCTTTGTATGCGACGATTCCAGGGAGAGTCCGTAGAACTCTCTCGTACAAGAAACAATTTCGAAAAATTCAATTGAATAAATATTGAAGCTGACGATTCGTGTTCAGCGCATCAAACTCGACAAGCAACGATTTGTTAGCCTGTGCTATTGTCATGTATCGACCTTGGCACTTTTAGAACTCAAAAGAGACCATTCTATAATTGTTCTCCATTCGTTTGAAGAACTGCTAAATAAGAAGATGAAACCTAGAAATGGACGTTTTCGCCCGTTGAAACTGTAGAAAAAGACAATGTCGAGTCTCGGAAGGGTACACGGCGAATCGAATATTTAAGAGGATTGTTCTACGTTGACAAACGAAACCGTCAAGGGTTCGAAGGTATCGATCAAAGGGACCGACACCGGTGGCATCGTCGGCCAGAGTGGCTCAAGTCAATTTTGTGTGGGTTTTCGGCACCGAATACAATGAGATCCCTGCTAGATCACGGGGGGTAGTCGGCTGATCCGCATCAGCCTTCCGATGAGTAGGAAAAAAAAACATGTGGCGGCTTTCGTCTTCAAGGCTATCGGTGTCCCTCTTGAACGTGTCCCAAGTATGCCACTGTATCCTCACACTGACTTTTGGCTGATCTTGGTCGGCACTTTTGATCACGCGAAGTACGTCTTCACATGTAGAGACTCGGTTCGCTGCCAAAAATTTGCAACCCAAAGAATCGCCAAATCGGATTCTATGGAGTTTAATAAATTTTTGTCCGTTTTCGTTACAATGTGACCTTACAAAGGAAGATCTCTCGTTTGCGATCAGTTCTGCAAAGTTGATCTACGATTTTCCGTCACGGTTTTATTGTACTTTGGTTGACACAGTTTGGTATAGTTTTAAGGCATGGAGTTCATGCGTTTTGCAGTGACAAACGTATTACATAGATAGAGAGAGAGGGAACGGGTTCGAGAAACAAACCAGAAGTTTCAGGGTTTGACTTGGAAGGCGTTACATTGCACTTGACTGCGCCGTCTTAGCTTGAAATTGTCCGGCGCGGCTAGACATTGTCCTTTTCAAGCGAAACCGTGTACAATGGGCACGTGGTGAACTCGCTGATTAACGGGGAAACGCGGATCAATATTCGGCTCACGATAAAGGGTCAGCTAACAGGTTTGTTTTTATCGCTTAGCCATAAAAATGGCCCTCGTCATTTTCCGGAGCCTCTTGTTTGATACTTTATCGGGTTGCTTACGGAGGCTTGCGAAATTTATAATAAAAATGTCAACTGATTCTCTAATGAAAAAATTCTAATGGAAAATGTAACCCCTTAAACAGCAACGACGTCCCGATTAACCCCGTGATGGGAAGCTGCTTCGGCGTTTTTTCTAATTGCACGATGCTTGGCCGACTATGGATCTCTAATTGCTAAAACGTTTACGTAACGATTACGGTGGAAACGATTCAGCCGACGCGTTATCTTCGTGTCCTACTTTTTCGGTGGGGACGAAGAGAGAAAGAGGGACAGACAAAGAGCGGGAGAGAGAGAGCGAGAAAAGGACACGAGACCGTGTGATCAAGCTCTCCTGCAAACAGAGCTTCGTTTTATTATTACGAACACGAGCATCGTGTCACCGTGTAGCGATGTTTAGATTGTTTCGATGCGGCGACAGAGAAAGACGGAGAGTTTGAAATGAACGAGAGATAGCGAAGTTTCGGAACAATTGCCAGGCAGACAACGCGTTAAGAGAATTTTCGAGAGGTTCTACGCGACCATTAAGTCTGCTCGAAATCGCCGAATCGTGGAAGAAGAGTCACGAGGTCCCGTTAAATCGGCAAGATTCGAGAGGCGGTCTGATCCAGCCGCGCACTTGAAAACTGCCTCGATCCGATCTAATCCGACGTGGCCGGTTTTCCCTCGCTAATAATTCTGTATTCAACAGCTAGACTGAAGCCCGCCGGGCTTAAACTTCCTCGAAGAGGCTTGCGATTACCCTCTGAAAGAATAACAGGAGTGGGTTCCGCTGTCTTTAATACCGCGAGAGCCGCCTCTCGCAGCGACATTTCGCTCCAAAGAGAATTTTCAGAAAAATCGCTAGACCGATCGGAGATACGTTTTGCAATCTTCGCTGCTCGCTAGGAATAAATGGTGTTGACCGGCGTGTTGCAGTTCGCACGTACGCCGTATAGACACATAGGTGTCGCGTCCTTAATCGGTTTCCGAGAACCATGAAATGCAATGTCTCTCGTGCACTTAACCGTCTGATCTTTCAGACCACCGTGCAACTAAATTAACAATTAATGAATGTGAAAGAGAATTATACCATATTATAGTCCAGATGTTGAATGAACAATGCGTATTAAATTTTGTTCATTTCGAGTTATGAATTTGAACGTCTGACACGTGTTCAGAGCCTGCTTGCATCGCTTATCTTCGCGATAGACGCGTTTTAGATGTGATCGGTGACAAGCAATTTTTCTGTGCAGTTATCGCTGGTTTACGCAACGAAACTGTGAAATTGGCAGTGGGATCTCGCTGTTCCTAGACGGTCTAACAGCGAATCTCTGCGCGGTTTCGAACCGCTCAAAATATTGGCAAGTTGACGAAGATTCGCGGTACCAACGGGATCCGTTCTGCGGATGACACCCGCGTAATCAAGATGGAGGAATAGGGAAAAAAGAGAGTCGCACCACCGCACCGTACGGCATCGTCGGAATGGAAATGGCATGCAACGAACAAAAGCACGGCCCGGCTAAATCCGGCGATAAAAGCGGCGCATTTTCGAGGCTGGCATTGGCAAGATAAGACGCTGTCGAAGCCAATACGGCTTATAGATTTTCGTTGCATCTTGCCAAACCCCGCAAAAATACGCTCGCGGAAGCGTTGTCACGTTTCATCCGCAGGGAATTCTCGCCGCTAATTTTTCCCGACTTCGATCTTCCGTAACACTTTTCGTCGTTTGTCGAAACAACAGGAATAAAACTAGTGTCTCTCGATCGGTTAATGCTCGACGACAACGAGCGAAAAGAACAGATCGAAAATTTCGCAGCGATTCAATGTAAAAGGTGAGAAGCGACAATTTCAATCGGGAAAGCAACTCGGTTCGTTTAATTTGGGGTTGTTATTTTGAAGAAACTTCTTTGGTTTCCCGTAGATACATCACAGTCATTAAATAGTCTTTTAACAGGCTTCGCTATTTTAATCATCGAAGCTACCCTCCTTCCCGGTAGGCGGAAGCGAAGTAAAAATCTTTAGCGATACGACTTCGACGAAAAGCACTCCGCTGTTGCGAATTCTCGATCGACCATCGTTATTTCGTCAGGGAATTAATGTAAAATACCGGATGCCGATCGTCGACAAGGATTATTGGTTTCGGAATACCATCGGCATTTCTCGAGCGAGATTGATCGAGGTCCCCGGATTTATTATATTCAAAGTAGGTCCGCTCCACGAGAAGAAAATAGCGGCGAGATTTCAAGCCCTAAATTCATTCGTGGAGATATACGCGCGACTTCACACGGAGGGAAATGGGTGAATAAGACGGTGCGTTATGTGCGCCTATATACGGCTCTATGTGGGCGCACGGGCCTGCACCAAGATCTATGTGCATTTCCGGCGGTTTGCCGTTATGTGCATTCATCGCTAGGAATTGGACCACAACGTGGGTAATATTGGTCTTCGAGACTGCGCGAGAGACCGATCTCACCAGCAAACTGTTCATTTTTCTCGACTGTAAAGCATCGTTTACCTTCGATTATTCAACGGTGTCGCGTTGAGAAAAATACACAGACTTGTCCAACGAAGATCTGCTCCTTTTCCTTGAACATGGGCGGTTTTGTAAGAGGAAATTACGAGAGGTGTGGTTCGGCGGTGTGAATAATTGCTCAACGAATTTTCAATAAGCGATAAACACCGACGAATTGCGACGGGCTCGGACAAATCGCCGAGCCGAGCGAACGTTCGCTCGTAGTGGCCTCTCTTTTTCCCGCGGGAGAATGACTCTCAATTACTGCAGTTAATTGCACGTAACACTCGTCATCCGTGCAGCCGCGAGGCCAGCGTCGTGTCGCATCTCGTCGAGTCGAAGTCGATTAACGCGCGCGCATTTCGATTCCCGAGATCGGGAGAGGAGCAAGCTCGTTAAGCCGGCGCGATCAGGATTTCGTTGGTATGCAAATGCAGGTGAAAGTTTTCGACGCCGGTGAAACAAGCTCGTCGTTATGCAACGATCGTTTCAACGAGCCGAATAAGGCGGAACTGTCGATCGCGTGCAAAAAGTGAAAAATGGAAAACGTTTGCGCGCCGGATCGCAGGCGATCTTTTTGGCCGTCGAGCTTTTCGATCGTACGATCGTGGCGCAAACACTACCACTTGAGGTCGCGTGCTTCTCTTCCGGCGAAAAACAGACCGTAATAGCTCGGACAACGTCTTTTGAACGGTCTATTAGCGGTTCACGGTCGATCACAATAGCTACCGCTCCGGTCCGATCATGCCAATCTCACAATTCGGTGATCCGAGCACTGAAATACATTTTTCGTTCAATTACCATTTCCCGCGCTCGATGATGAAAATTTATATGATCGAAAATCGCACAGTTCCCGATGGCTCCGCAATTTGTCGTGGGAGATTAGAAGCGAGATTCGGCAGATTTTTAATCCGCCTTTGCCGGGATTCGGCGGTCCCGCGTGAAAGGTTCGAGTATTTCGAGGCGAGCAAGTTTTCCGTCGGAAATTATCTTTTGCGCGGATGCACCGTCTATTAGAGGCATCCAGCAGAATAGTGGCGCGCGTGCATAAAAGCCAATCGGCCGCCGGATGAATCGATATGGCCGTCGGGTTTCTCTCCCTTATTCCACGGATATATCAATGGTGCACATTGTGCGGACTTTGCGCGAGCCCTTCGGCCCTTGGATGGTCTACGACGATTTTACAGCCTCGATTCGAGGAAAAGATAAACATGATTAGAGAAAGTCTCGCGCGCCGCCGTCCAAACACTCGTGGCGCTCCACTCTTTCTTTGCATTCACGTGGATCCTGCCCAGGGGGATCTCGTTAATTATCACCCGGGTATTCCTTTGCCGAGGTCTCCGGACCAGAAAACCAGATCCGGATATCATCCCCTAAAACACGAAACTTAGCTTCGACAAATAATTGCACGTCTCTGATACGTTTTTCCGAATGAACACCAGCTTTAAAGCACGCCTTAACGAGTCGTTTCGTCAACATTCGTCGGATTACACTGCGCTCGAGTTCGAATTAACGGCGAAATTTAATTACACGTTCTTCGGGCCAAGCAGTTACAGAAGATCAAAGGTCGAAGGTAACTCGGGGCCGGATTTGAACGTTATATACGGAGAATTTTCATTCGGACCGCGGAATATTCTAGAACCATCTTTCTTTCCCCAGACAAATTTCATTTCCTTTTCCCGTTTTCGGATTCGGAACAGTCTCAGTCGCGGTCGTTTTAATTTAGCAAGACCGCTCGACGCGATCGTTAGTTATCGGATTAAGATCGTATTAAATTTTAATTAGCCGCACGAGAGTCGACTTGCCGCAGCCTAGTAATAATTATTCGAACGCCGAACAACGATGCAGAACAATGAACGCCCTAATTCGAAGCTAATGATTACAACTGGATATCACGCAGAAGTTCCACGATTCCATTAACGGCGCTATCAGTTTCCGAGCGGGATCGACAAGCTTTAAGCCATTGTGTTTTACCTGTTAATACTTTATCTATATACTGGGGAAAACCGTTGATAGACTTCGGAAAGGCTGCGCTTTGAAAAGGAGCTTCTCGGGAACTCTTCTTCATTGCAGAAAGGCAAAGTTCATACAGAAATTCCACAGATTTGAAATGTAATTGAATTCTTGTATTTTAAACGTTCTTGAATATTTAAAACCTTTTACTGTTTTATATTTCACCTAACCAATGTTTCTTCATAAACGCATAAAGATCCGCAGTCTATACACGACGTTGAAGCAAGTTCTAAACTAAAAGGTTAATCATTATTTTTAGAAGAAACGAACGAGTTTACCGGTTCGGAGTAGAATCGTGGGTCCACGAACCCCGGGCGAGGTCTTCAACCTCTGACCCTATCTTTCCCGAATGGGAGCCACGGGTAACCACGGAGCTTCCTCCGGCCAGGATTGAATAATCTCCTTGGCTAATTTACAATTCGCGATTGTCCATCTGAAAATCCACCGGGAGGGTTCTTCCTGGGGCA
The DNA here is from genome assembly GCA_028455615.1 of Lasioglossum zephyrum. NCBI lineage: Eukaryota > Metazoa > Arthropoda > Insecta > Hymenoptera > Halictidae > Lasioglossum > Lasioglossum zephyrum. The sequence goes on along the minus strand of CM052326.1, from coordinate 12,319,789 downwards.
GGATCCCGCTTTCCTGACCCAGTGCCACGTATCCGCGCGTGGAGACAAAAGGGTGGAAATGAGAGAGGGGGAAAGACAGAGAGAGAGAGAGACTGGCTCGGATGATGAACGAACGAGCCAACCCCCAGCTTCGTTATACTTTCATTAATTAGCCCCGGCGTCCGCGAATAAATACGCGCCGAGAGGAAAAAAAGAGGTCTCGAACGAGGGGAGATCGTTGCGAGCCTGATGTAAACTGCTGAAAATTAGCGAATCTTCTGGAATTTCTTTCAGACAATCTATCTCAGGAATCAATCTCTTCGATATATTTTCCTCCACTATTGAAGTAACCAAGAAAATGTTCTTTTTCTTCTCTTAACACTGAACCTGAATCACTGAAAGCGACTTTTACAGGTTGCCTTGTAAAAATGACAAGATCGATTTCGGCCTAGGATTTTGCTCTACTGTAAGTGTGGCGATGGCAAGATTAAAAGCATAAAACCGGCCGTCAGACGGCGGTAGGTTTAGTGCTGATCAGACAGCAATAAAATCTCGCGGAAACGCGAGCAGTTTCCGATCGATCGGGATCAGGCGACGTTGAATCAGCGATGCTACGCTCGCGAAACGACACTGTTCGCTCGTAGCGAGCCAGACCAATTCCGACGATTACGATTTATCGTAATTGAGCGATACGGAACGACGACGATAACATCGGCTACCGCGATGCCTCTTCGGTAATTGCGGACCCGTGTTACTTCATCCTGACATATCTAATATAATTTGTCCGACTGCCGCGATAAGCTGCGCCGAGCTACTGCAATTCAATGCTTAACACTTGGGTTACCTGTTCCCCGGGGAGCTTGATTTTTCACCTGTAAAATATTCTTCCTATAAAACAAGATCATGCCCATGTCTTGCAAAGGGTTGACGGTCTAATGCAGCTGCAAGCGCAAGAATCTGTAGGAAGGTAAATAGAAGATCGCGGGCAATGAATAATTCGATGCAAACGGAAAATCCGTAGTCGGTCTGAAGTCACGTTCAATTACTTGAACGACCATGTAAAAGTTGTAGAAGCCGCAGCACGAGGCGGACGTAGAAATCGTTTTTCGGTAGTTTCCCGCCGTGGCCACTGACTCGCTCGTCATTAATTTCGCGTTAGATGCTGCCAGCTCGGCTCGGCGTCTCTATCGAGTGCACGTTCGAGCGGAATATCGATTCCCGCAACCGCAAACGGCACCGAAACGTAAGCAAAACCGTCCCACTGGCTGTGCAGTTTGCCTTTTACCCGCGATTAATACGGTGTCATCCCGGTACACGAACCTGGACACTCTCGCCAAGACTTTGTACACTTTTAGCACACACGCGGGCAAATATTTAGTTGACTTTCGAACGCCCATTTCCATTCTTTGATCATTTCGAACATCCATTTATTCTAGTGACAAACGAATCAAATCCGCATTCTGTTCGCGCGGCATGACACACCGCTTCGGTTTGGAGGAACGAAGAGATGGAGAAGGAATTTGTTCTCTCGGTCTACAGAATTAATAAATCGCAAATGCGGAAGCGCCCCGAAGAAATCGGATTCCTCGCACTCGGGAACACCGGCGGAGTGGATATTGAATTTCCGGGGGTGGGATCGAATGCGAAATTCGGTCGCCGGATAAGAGATTTGGCTCGGTATCGCGAATCGTGTGTCGTCGATCAAGATTCTACCGGCGATTCGTCGTCGAAGCTCGAACCCTCTGCCTTCGATCTACTAAATAAAAAGAATCTCCGGTCTCGCACTTCGATATCCGGCCGAGTCGTTGCACGGAATCGGAGTCTGTGCGAACGATGCTCGGATCGGCGAGCGAAGGAAAACGAAGAGAAAGGTTCGAAGCCGAGAAAGATCGAAGAAACGCGTACCAGTCAATTAGCAACGGGATATGCGGTGTGGTTGCAGCCGGAGGCGTTCGATTTTCTCTCGTTGATCGGCTCAGGGGTGACCGAACCGAAGAATTCGAGTCGTTAGCATCCACTTAACGACCTGACAATCGATTTTCGGTCCACCGATAGAAAAACGAAACAAGGGATCGAGAATTGCCGGCCAGGAATTAAATAAATAATTTCTCTGCGTTTCTGCAGTATCCGAAACAGTTTCTTGGATGTTTGGCGACTCCAACAACCGCGGCGATTTATGGAAATTGGCAGGCTTTCCTCGCGGAAACAATAAGACGGCAATATCCGCGGGCAGAGTGAGGGGGCATCGGTGATATTACTTTCTTTCCGTGCGACGACGCCGAGGCTGCTCACTCTCTCATTAAAAGTTCAATTTAATTCAATCGCTCTGATTCATATTAAGGAGCTGAATTAACTCAAAGTGGTATTAAAATTGCTCGTCTTGAGTGATCTGGACTAGTGGTGACGGCCGGGCGAGGCTCGTCGCGTTCGCAAATACGACACGTTTGCCGTACAATCGTAGACACGGATGAAAATTTGTGCCGCACACTTCTCTCTTGTCTATAAAAATTCTTTAGAACCTTGTTGAATTTAACGAGGAATAACTCGAGGATCTGTAGCTTCTTTTATCTCGCTAAACCTATGGAAGCGAGAAGATATTCATTACAATACGTGGTTAAATAAAGAAGCTGAAGAAATATTTTCCCGGGTGAAAATGGCGCCGCGGTAAACTGAGGGAGATATTATTCTTCGACTACGTGTAACAAACTAAGCCGGCGCTGTTCGTCGCATCGTTCGGAGAGTCTTCGCCCGGCGATATTTTCCATGAAAATAGGGCGCAAGCCGGAGAAGCTGGAGAAAAGCTGGGGATTTTTCAAGGAGGAGAGCGTGACGACGAGAGGCGTGTTTGCTCGCCGCAACCGATCCTTCGTCGCGCGTTTGCGTTCACGTTCCACGCGTGTGCAGATCGGGTGTGGATATCGTGATGTAATTCGCGCCGGATTACAGACAGGCCTCGGAGCAATTGGAGTGCGAAGGGCAGAGTCACTCGAGCGGGGCTCGTGTTACGTGATTTCTGGCACCCGCCCTTCCGCGATTTTCCGCCGGATTTTTACCGGGCCACTTTTAAAGCGGATCGAGCCTTCGATCCGCCGGTAACGAGTTTACACGATCTTCCTGCCGAGCTAGATCCCTTTCCTCCCAGATTCAACCTGGAAATCCGGAACTCAACCCTATTGGCCTTTCGACTTCCCTTTCACAGGCTGCGACGATTGGATTTTCTTTGATCATTTCTTCTAAGCAGAAGACAATCTATACGCATTTTTATGCACGTACAATTATTATCGTGTGTGTCTACATTGATTCTAATGGTTAAAAGTTGATTTCTTTTCTTTGATAGTGTGAATAAATTGTAAATATTTATTCGTGTTGAAGAGAAGATACAGATTCTATCGTTTCTCGTTAGCATCTCCGTAGAAATGCCTAAAAATCTCTGGCAGTCAGCCAACAATTTCTCCAATGACAAACTGCATTATATAGGCGGGTTGCGATTCTTTTTTTAAACGGAGCCTGTTGACACTGCAGCAAACGGGGGGCAGTAAATCGACCGGTTGATAAGTGCTTCTGAACATTAAATTCGTAATAGGCAGCGTTAGGTGGCAGGTTTCCAGCACAGGTAGAAAAGTGTGCTGCGGATTAGTCGGTGAAACGTAGCATCGCCCACGCGTCGGTACACGAGATTAGCGTTGTTTGCGCAGTTTTAGCAGGGCGTTATCCGTATCGTTTTTCTCTCTATCTGTCTCTCTTTCTTTCTCTTTTTTTCTGAACATGCAGTATAAAGTGGGCGTCCCAATTATCAGTGGCGTGTTCCCCGATAAATTCGCGACAGTTCCAGGCCGAATATTCGGGCAGCACCACACGGGGGAGAACGATCCTGGCGGAATGTCGTCCCGGAAAAAAGGGTTCGCTGCCAAGAATGCTTGGAGCGATCTCCAGGCTGCGGTACGCGATACAAAGAACGTTTCGTTTGTAATACTGCGGAAAGTTTCGTCCTATCTGGCGCAAAAATAGTAGGATGAGAGAGAGAGAGAGGAGAGAGAGAGGAACTATTTCCTGTCTCTCTCGTTCTCTCCGGAGAATAGAAGGGAAAACTCTTTTGTTTTTTTCTTTCTTTTATTTCTCCCTCCCCTGCCGGTTTTCCTGCTTCCTACCCGCTCGACGATCGACCGATGAAAAACTGACCCGCTCGCAGTTTCGGCGCGTAACGCTGGCCAAAGGGCTGGAAAAAACTGCAGGCGGCGCGGGTGCACCGGAAGTTAGCATTGAACGGAGAGGGAGGGACAGAGAGAAAGAAACGTCGAGTACAGGGGTGGCGAGGCGAAAAAGGCGATTAGACCCTCCGACCGACCGACCGGAGGGCCGGCTGAAATTCAGATCGGGGTGAAATACTTTCGGTCTGTTTGCGAACTTGTTCGCATTGTTGCAACCGAAAATTTCGTTGCTTCTCGAGGTACGCGGCTCTCTTCTTCTCTATCTCTCCCTTTCTACGTACCCCCAAGGAGTTATAATTAAAAACGTTTCCATCCCCTTAACTATGCCGTGTTCCGTTCCGCATTGCTGGCTTTCGAAACGAACCGCGGAACCCCAAAGTTAATTCGTTGCCTTTATTTAACACTTGGATGGCCAACCTTTTTTACCACGCTCTTTTTTTTACAATTGATTGACGATGCGCGGGATCATTCGCGGCTTCTATTTAGCAATGTTTTTCGAGCGCACTTCTTGTAGCACCGTTAGTCCCTCTGTTGTTCTTGATGTAATTACGGTTCGTTTTTATTTCAGTGCTAGAGACCGTGTAATTCGTAAGGGCGGGCGCAGGTACCTAGAAATTCGGGTTCGGGCCCGGGTCTTCCAATAATATCCGAGGGTTAAAAGAAACTGTAAATTGTGGATGTTAATGGGGATTTAAGTATTGCCAATTAAGTAAGGGACAATTGAACCTGCAGGTACTAAGACTGCAAGAGCTCGCCATAAAGGCTTTTGTTTGTTCTACAGAGCTCGTATTTCGGTCATTATTGCGGGCAGTATAGTCGAAAATTTGCTATCGAAGTGTCGGAGGGCTGCGTGAGAGGAGCCCGGGAAGTTTATCGATCTCTGGCGAGCACGGCTGATTATTCGGTCCAGGAAAAGGTAGCTGAACCGACGCCGACGTGACGATTCGGCTGAAAATTCGTGAAAGGACGAAACGGGACGTGCGCGGAACAGTGCGGGACAGGTTTTTCGCGGAAGGGAATGGAAAGGGAACAGAGAACACGGAACAGAATCGGGGTGTAGAGGCAGTGGTGGCGCGGAAGTTTAGGGAGGAGGGTAAAAATTTCTAGGACGCGAAGCGCGAGCGGGTGCAATGCACCGGCATACGCGATATACGGTGTGCCGCGATCAATACCCACCCCACCTTACTCGGCCGGCGGCGCATGAATGAACCTCGCCTTTTACACACTACTCGCCGGTAGTAGCTCTGTCTACTCGCGCGCGGCTCTCTCGGTCTCTCGGTGCAGCCGTGCACCAGCGCCGGCTGCACCGCTCGCTGCACCGCTCTGCACCACTGCAACGCCGCCTAAAGGCTGAATGCAGCGGCTCTCATCGCGTCTCCTCCAATGTGCTGTCTTGTACCCCCGCGATTCTTATAAATAAAATGAAAACAGTCGTAGCACAAGCATCATGGCACCGTCGCTAGAAATTTAATAACATAGATAATAATCATTTAACGCTATTAAGTGTTTTAATATCAAATTAATATTGTACAATGAGAGCAATTAACCCTCTGTTCGCAACCGTATTTTTATCAAGAAGTCGTTGTTGTTGACGATGAATTTGTTTTTGTCCTAGACTTTCAAAATATGTAGAAAGATTCTTGTGCACATAAAAACATTAATGAACGAAATTTCACTCCGAACATAAGCGAGAATGATACATTTTTGTTGCTAATTTTCCTTAGAAATTTTTTTCGGATAATTTTTTTTCTCATTCTTGGTCATTGTGGTCTTTTTTCTTCTCTTCCATTCTCTTTTCTTTCTACTCTATTCTAAGTTTTCGACGCACCGCACCGTCTCGCTGCGGTAGTTCGTTCTTCTTTGTTCGCCGTCCGCCGATCCCTAACCCACTCACGTCGACCAAGTATTTCTAACAAGGGCTGTTACCCAAGTGCCCCCCTCCCCGCGTTTTCGATGAAAAATATTCGACGCGTGTTTCTCGCTTCTTTTTTTTCCCCCAACGATCGTTATTCATATTCCGGGGAGGGGGGCGAAAATAACCCTTCAACCGAGGGATGAATTTAATCTTTTGACTGCTCGTAAACTGTCGTTTAAACTGTTTCTTGGAGCTTGTAGAAAACCAGCTTTATGCCTGCAGTTTACATTTGTCGTACTGTTCGCGGGACGAAATTCATTAAATTAGAAATTTTTCTCCTCGTTCTCCCTTTCGTAATTCATTCGGATTCCGGCGGGGTGTCGGGTAAAGCGATGTTTAGGTCGCGTATAGCAGAAAAGTTTTGAGAACTCTTGAACATTCTTTCTAGTCCCGTCGCAACTCGTTTTCCCGCAGGCTTTGAGCAAGCAATTTACACCTGGCAAGGACTCGGACATTTTTTAGCTCCTCCAGCAAGGACTCGGAATCCTTTCAGGCTGAGACACACTGCGAGACGGTCATGAATAGACGTCGGCAGCTCGTTTGTCCTGAGAGGGTCCTTAGGCATAAATGGCTCAAATCCCCGAGCACAGTTGTACGATTTTCCCAATGGCGAATGCGCGGTATTCACTGGATTACGAACTTAGTTGCTGGGTAATAATGTGTGTCAGATACCTTTCGATTTTCCATCGAACCCGTTGCAACAGGAACTCGATCTCTTTGTGAGGACGTACAGGACAAAGGCTCCGAATTATCCTCTGGAAAAGTGGTTCGCGCTTTTTGCGAGCCATCAAACACAAAACGTGGCCCGATTTCGTGGATCTCCGATACCCTGTCCAACAAATTTTAACTTTTCAGCAAAAATCCGACGCGAAATATCGGCTCGAATATTTTTTTTCACGAAGGAAGGAGGTCCACTCTATCGGGCGTAGTTGGATAATGCTTAAAGAATCTCCGATTTTTAAAATAATATTTACAAAAGTCACATGAAATCGATTACTCGAAGGTGTCTTTTTGCAACTATTGTTTAAAGTTCGGCGGTCTAGTAGAACGTTGATTTAACTTGGGTTTGAGAACCACCTGTTTGTGTGGAGTGTGCTCGTAAGACACACGGAGAGCACCGTATATAGGCGGTTCGAGAACGTTAGCCTTCTATCCGCCCACTGCATTATTAGCGACGACTCCGGTTATGTGATTAATACGCGAGCTGAATTCATCCCGCGATCGTCGACTGTGAGCGCCGTCTTCTCTACGAAACTGTTCCAACTTGGAATTAGTATGTCTGGGTCTGGTCGGATAAATTATCTCCAGTCTCCCATTGTGTCGAAGAACTTGCCCGATCTTCGAAAAATCGTCTACTCCAAAACCGATGAAAATACGCCAATAACGTTGCGTTATTGCCGCGGACTGTTGTTATCGCGTTTGCTCGTCGGCCTCGGTAACGTATCCCCGAAAATTTCATCGATTCGTAGCCTCGTGCACCGACGACGACCCTCGGCAAACAGATTGCACCATCGGGATTATGCTATCAGGCTAATGAATTCGAATTCGAGCAAACAATGCTGCTCTAGGTCACACAGTGCGTCGAGCGCGACTCGACCAAAATCAGATCTGGTTTTTCGGTACTTTGATGTACCATCGAAGTAGCTTCCGTAACTTCTTCATTCCCGAGAAAAATTGCAGAATCTGCGGTTACCTAGGAGAAGACGTGGTGGAGAGAGAGAATGTTCGTAGTGCTGTAATTTTGCAAGTTCAACGAATTTTTCAATGAAAATGTTCATTTAAAGGTCTAGAGCAGGACGATTATGTCTTATGTTATCGGTGTCGAACACGGCCGTCGTTTTATCTCTCGGTTTTGCTAACACGCTCGTTACCTATTTTCCGTGTAAAACGATAGACCGTATACCGTGTCAGCGAGAACAGAAGTTTGCGCTATATCGATTTTCCCTCGTACAGCCGGGGCTCCTTCCATGTGTTGGTATTGATAATTCACGAGGTATCTGTTGCGTCGCTGTCTCTGTCGCTTCCAGGCGAACGACAAAGATTATTTCACCGTTGCGACTGCGATAAAACGTCTTCCGGATTATTTGAAATTAACTAACCAATCAATTCCGATAAAATCAGCTACTTTCGTCGTGCATTTCGAACGAATTTTACTGAACGAATCTGATTTTAAATGGTTAAGTCCGATTTTGATTTAAAAAATGGCGAGACGTGGGATATCGAAGTTGCGCCGCGTTCTAGAGGGTTAAAACGCGAAAATCAATGAATCGGACGGTAGAACCGGTAGAGAAACCGCGAGTCCGCGTACCTGGCCGTTCATTAGCCAGGTATGCGCGCGAGGTGTGGCGTAAAACGGTGTTTCAAGCCAGGTGCCATGCCGCGTGCCTCTGCGACGTCGTTCGCGCTATCGGCGACGGCCAGCTTGTTTAATGGCACCTACGAGAACGAAAGTGCTGCTCACCCACGCATCCCATCTGACGGACATTTCGATGGCAGGTTACAAGCCGACCGCTGTGTATCCCGTGTTACCTGCTAATTAAACACGGCCGGATGTAAAACACGGAATAACGCAGATAAGGGCCTCCATCAGCCTTGTGAAATCGCGTTCGAACGCGCGATCGGACGGAGGAATTGCATCTGTTTCAACTCGCCGCGCTACGCTGTCGAAACACTGACTGTATACGGTGTCGGTAAATTTAAATAAATAATTGTTTAAATAAAAACTTAATTAATAAGTTATTTGTTATTTGGATATTCAAATGAGAAGTTTATTATTAGTTCATTAAGAGTTTATTATTTATAAAAATAAACAATTAGGGTACTGGAACAAGAGACTAGGCCTAGAATGCACCACCGAATCTACGCCTCTCTGTACCGCAGAAGGTGCCTATATGTTAGAGCCGCTTGCTGTAAATAAATAATATTAAATAAATAAATAAACAAATAATAAATACACATATAAATAAAAAAATAAATAAATAAATGCACGCGTCTAGACGCAAGTTCTGACGAAGTATGACGAATGAAGTATAAATGGCGCTGGGATAACAAAACGCTGCGTCCAGACGCGTAAAGGAGATCGCACCTTTACGCAACTATGAAGATACGAACGTTCGACCTCACATACTTGCGCGTAATTTGCATCCTTTTAACACTCACGCGTGCCAATTATACCTGCGCCAACTGCATGCTCAAGCGATCGGACAACTCCTGTGCACCGTCGGCTATCGCGAGCTTCTTTCAAACACTCGACGCGAACGATATTCACTTTATTAAACATGCAGATAATCCTCCAATCAAAAAGTACCCGCTCCATAATTACTCCTAATTGGAAATTTGGTAATCGCTCGCCTTATAATTTATCTTACCAGACTTATAAAGTTATATTTATATTTTGCGGGACGATATACGGGACGATATTAGGTTTCAATTCGATTTCGGCTCGTATTTCGAGAGACCGGAGTAATTTCTGTCGGTTTCATTATCCCCGAGCGAGTCACTGGGTCAGCAGTGTTTTTCGTCGATGCCCTCGAGGCTGAAGGGGTGGGCGGGACTCGGGGGTGGTTTAAATCACGAGTTTTTCCAACAATGCACGATTGTGAGGACCGTCTCGAGTTCGAGCAGCATCTGCAACTGTGAAGCCGGAGACCACAGAACAGAAAGGAGATGGAGCTGGCTCTCTCTCTCTCTCTGGTCTCCGTGTAGACGGGCAAAAACAAATAGTCGGATAAAAGGCGCGAGTGAAACGAGGAAGAAATATGAAGAGGGTGCGACGAGATGGGGTGGAAGAACACACTTATGCACACCAGCCCTACCGCGTCTGAATCATCACTGCACGCGAATGGCTTCATTCATACACGAATTTAAGGTCCGTTCGCGTGAACCACGGAGAGAGACTTGTTCCGATCGATCATGCTAACCGAGCATTCATCCCTCCGGTCGCGAATGAACAATTTAGGAAAAACATCAAGACCGATCGAACAGAGCCGTCTGGGAATTATTATTGCTGCGATTCACCGAAGCTTTATTGCTCTTTTACTTGGCTAACATCGAGAATAGAACACCGGCTCGCTTATAGTTGCCTTAACCCTCGCGCCTCGGTCAATACAACCCTGACAAACATGCCTAGCTTCCACTATAGTCTTGTCAATAAATGTATCATCTAATCAGTTGATTATTAAAGAAAGCGTTTCACCGAAGCTGTACGAATTTTGAAATTGAGCGAACGCCGAGAGTCTCCTGCGAAGAGACATTACTCTCATCGATTGTAGTGGCCGAGGTGCCATTGAGTGATCTTGTCGCGAGTCGTTTTGTCGGATTATTACGGGGCCGTGCCTCGGAGAGAATAGACGTTGCGAATTTTTACAGGAAGACACGTAATACGTTATCTCCATCGTGGCAGAGGAGCTCGGTGTTTGCACAGTAGCCAAGCCACACTGTAAACATCTGCTGCATATTACGGACTCCTGGAAACTGTTCGTCATGAGTTAGAGTGCAAACAGAACTATGGTCTTTATGGAGAACAGTGATATACTCGCGAAGCAGCTTTGAAGGGGCGCGGGCGAAAGATGAGGCTTTCGATTAGTCATAATGAGCTCCTGCTCTGGTGACTAATGAACTATTCTTCCGTACATGGTACTTTGAACCTCGCGCGATTTGACAAACGATCATTCACGACGATATTCACTAGAAACCTTTTACAAAGAATTCGTTGGAACGTCATGAAATATTTCAAATATGAAGTGTTCGCCATTCGTCGAATGCTCTGGCGATAAAATATAGAACTCGCACTTCATTTTCTACAGAACTGTTTAAATGGAATTTTATACGATTTCAACACAACAAATATAACAATATTTTTATTCAATAAAATAACTACCTCCGATGCGAAATAAATATTTGCTTGAAATGCTAAATTTAATGTTTTGAGATTGTAAGTACGATATATGCGAGCAATTAAATGTTAATTGGATTCGGTCCGTGGGCGGTTCGCATAATACCAAGCAGTAGCCGTCACACCGTGGATGAATGAATATATTGGTGTCAATGGTCCGCGAACGGGGACAATCGATAGAAAGTTCAAGATGATCGGCTCAATCTGGGCGTGATCAATAGGACTCGAAATTGTAAACGCGGCAATTATCGGTCACAATGAAGCCCAGCGTTTCATCTTTATTGGCGGAGAGGATCGGCGATACAATTCCTCCGGCGAGCACGTCGATCACGGAATCGCTGTCAAAGTTGTTGACGGGATGAATGCTCGCTCGGAGGGATAGTTAGGATATAGTTTGACGAGAAGAGACGGACCAGTTCAGCTTCTTCATCGTGCGTTCCACCGATTCGATGAAAATAAACACGGAGTGGAATTCATTTAAATGCAAATTGCGGCGGGTAACAGACGCGCGTGAGAGGGACCAGTGAACTGACCTATCCTCGGGTCGAGCCAGACACGATGCAGTAGAACTTGCAGACACGTAAACAATTTTTTACTAATTCTAATGTGTTGGAATCCTTGCAAGAGTTGAAAAACTCGTTCATCTTTTATTCATTGTTCTTCTGTCCCGACGACTTGCACCCGACAATAATGTTAAGGAACGTACAACTTTTATCGCTATGGGACGTGGCTGCGGCAAGGACATAAATATCGAAGGCTGTCGTAAATTCGGTCCTTCTCGAGATTACGCCATTGCTCATGCGGATTGACTAGTTTGCCATTTTCAGGCGGTTTTCAGTATTTACTGCGAGTGTTTTTTTTTTGGTTGGCCTTAGAACTTGTCTAGAGATCCTAGAATTTTTCCAGAGGTCCTACGATTTTTCCACGTCGACATCGTGAGCGATACAGGCCGTGGCACATGGCAAGGCGAGGCCGTGAAGCAGGCCTCGTTGCCCCCGGGCACGTTGGATTACTGTTAAGTCACGTAATAAAGTGACGGTCGGAGCGATTATTATGCGGCTATTGCGCGTTGCATGCTTCCAGCTCATACTATTAAAATAGTAATGAGACACTATACGGCCAGAGGATTCTTTCGTCGTGCTAAATACCGCTGGCGAATAGTATCCACTTTCACGGTTTACGATATGGACGCGCCGCTCCGGTCCAGCGTATCCTGCCCGAGGGGTAGATCGTCGTGCGATGATCCACGCCGAAAGATTCGCCGGGACACGCTCCGGTGGGTCCCGCTGGATCCTCGAGAACGATGGAAATTAGGAAATGTAAATTGGAATTTCTCCCCGATACCCGGACCCTGCTCGATATTAAATTCCTCGGCTTTTATTATCGTTTCGAAGCATTCGCCCTCTGAAGAACATCCTTTTGACGTTAATCGGTATCGGTTAATATGCTGTTGTCCAGCTCCTTTGTACCAATTAATCGATCACCGGCGACGTAAGACTGTCCACGGAATTGTCCTTGAAAATTTGCTGTCGGTGGATCAGCAAGAGCTTTCACCTTATTCTTCATTTTTTAACCGACTTCGAAAAAGAAGGAGGTTACTCAATTCGACCTGTATGTGCCTTTTTTTCTATGTATGTTCA